>JAPKLY010000011.1:249052-279947 GCA_026898435.1 Prunella vulgaris
ATTTGTTAAAAAAAAAAAAAAAAAAACATATATATATATGTCTGTTTGTGTATTTCAGGTTTATTGCTACAAATTTCTCTGTGGAATCAGGTAATCTATTCTCTTTTACAATTTGGTCTATTCATCATTAAGGGCAATGTGTTGTTTAAATTGGGGGGTGGGGATTAGTTGAGTTCTTTTAAAAAATCAAAAAAAAAATTTAAAAATAAAAAGTTAAAAAAAAATAAAATTAAAAACACTATAAAGATGGCCGAGTAAAGGGGGTAAGAAAATTCACCTTTTCTTTGTACCTTTGAGACGCATCACAACCACGACTTTTTAAATTTACTGATGTCTTAAATTTAATATATGCTATTTAACAAACTTGGTACATTTTTTTTTCTATTTTGGTTAAGTACTTTCTAATAGATGTTTATAAGTCATCATCATTTCACACACACACTGTGACGAAAGATTATGGACTATAATTGAATAATTCTACTAATTTTTCTATTTTACAAATGGTTACAAATTGATTGTTGAAAAAAAAAATTATTTTAACAAGATTTACATTAGAAAACTGCAACTTTTGTTTAGTGGATATGAACCTACCCTGTGCGAATTTGTGCCTAAATAGCATGTTTGAGCATTCTTTTATGTGAGATACTCTGCCATGAATTATGTTCTTCAGAACTTGTTTTGAATCTGTATCACTCGCTCTGTATGCATAAGAATGATGAAGGCAATTAAGACTTACCTTTCTTTTCCAATAAAACCTACCGAATTTTTCAATGCCTTAGTAAACCCCTTTGAGCATAAATAAAACCTTTTCTTTTACCACAAAATCATAATTATCAGTTCTCAAAGTGTGAATATGGTGAATTATTCTTGTGAAGGTGTAAAAAAAAAAAAAGTGATGTTTATCGGAATAATGATGAGGATGGCGAAGGACAGTATTGAAGAGATTTGAAGATGCGAACCAAAGCCTAAATATAATTCTTCCTACATTTGGTTGCAGACAACTTTGAGTCAAAATCCAGAGCCGATTTTCTTCATAACTTCACCCTAAGCCTCATTATAACCAAATAAAGTCCTTCTAACTTATGTTGCATGCATTGTTGATTGACTGACGGATGTATAACCATGCTTATGATAGAAATATTCACGATATAGAGTCTGAGCGTAAACACTAGCCACATTGAGAGATGTAAGGCGTGTGAAATCCACTGGCAAAAGTTGTTTATTCTAACAACTATCTTGTTAAAAACAAAAAAATATATATATATTTTTATCATGAAAGTTGTTAACCATAGTAAAATATCAAGATAATAGAATTATGACATGAACTCTATACCTTTTGGTCACTTAACTTGAGCACAGCAGGGGATGACTATCAAACTGTCTATCTAGATTGTATTGAGCATAAAATAGTTCTAAAACACAATAGTTTGTTAATTTAGGTATATTATAACAAAGAGTTGGTAAGATGCAAATAAAAGCATCATTACAAAATTATGTTACGCTTTCATCACTAGGGACTAGTAATGAGCTGGTTGGGGAGTGTGATTAGCATTTAAAGATGCATATATTTTATCTATTTTATGTATTATTTTGTGTACTATAATGTATTGTTTAGCGTATTTATATATAATTTCACATTTTCCAATTAGTTATAAGTATTTGTGTTTTCTATATAAATAAGAGATGTATATATAATTCAACCTTACCATTATGTCTATTGTATAATGTTGTGGTCTTAAGTGGAGTTATACTTATCCAAATTTTATGATATTGAACACCTAAGACAATGTACTAAATACTTAAGACATTTTAGTGATCCAATTTTACAAGTTTGGATTGTATTTGTACTCAAAAGTGAAGACTCCATTTCCGTCCAATGTTTCGACTCAAAACACATTTTCGTATTTCCACAATATCTGGAGCTTCACTAATCTAATTGAACCAATTCCAGTTGTATTTGATCATTAATTCGTTGCTCTACAACTTGTCTTCAGGGCTCAATTGTCAAAAGTTCCGGCTTCAATGGTCAAAATGACAATCAATGCAAGGGCTTCAGAATTCCGCCATCTCAGGGCACATGTTGGGAAACAATTCACCATAATTCAAAAAAAAAATCCAATTTACACAAGACCAAAGCCATTGGTTAGCCAAGAAATTCATCAAGACACAGTAAAAGTATTAAAAGCGTTGTTTTTGTGCAAGCTGAGATATCTACTTTTCAAAAGACCACCATAAATACGCGGAGAAAAATAATCCAGTTTTACCAACTTCACTATTCTGGTCATAACTCACAATCTAGAGATCAGATTTTTGAGATCTTAGACTCCTTGGAAAGCTAATCCAATGTGAATTGGCCACGTGAATTGGTTCCTAAAGTCTCCATGATTCACTATTTGGAGGCCTATATAAAGAGCCTTTTAGCAACCCTTGAAGGCATCCCATTTTTCTTGTAATCCTTCTATCTTAGTCTAGTATCTCTCTTAGAAATATGAGTTCTTATTGTATTAGTATGAGTAGCTAAATATTTTACTAGAGTTAGGGATGAAGCTTTAGTAAAGTATTAGTAATGTTCTTGGTTATTCAATAAAGATTTTCAAAGTTTCAATCCTTTAGTCATTTGAAGAGTTTTTAAGAGAGGTTTTGATGTGTCATTACTTTGATTTGTTGTAGACTTATTGGCACAATAAATGCTTAGTTTTACACATCAATTATTGATTTTATAAACTTGTTCGAAGGTCTAAGGTACTTTTCAAAAGTATTATATGTGCTCAAAGTTATATCTTCCGATTGGAATCACTTGATTGTTAGATTTCGATTGAGTTATCAAAGATAACCAAGATCATAACTCTAGTATTTTTATCTAAAGTGGAATCCCGAAGCTCTAGTATTTTGTTAATTTATTGAAACCTCTCAACTAGATAATATCTTTTTCTTCCAAATCTCCCTGTGGTTCGACACTCGGTCTCCCGAGAAATTTTATCTTGAAATCAACCTACACTTGGGTGTGTAACTCTCAAGGAGCTATCAAGGAACGAAAGGGGGTATGTTCTATAGTCCCAAGGACCAAAGAATCGTAATTAGTACGCATTCTAAGTTGTTGGAAGAAGACTATGTGAACAATAGAAAGCCCAAAAGTGAGATTACCTTAAATGAAATAAAAGGGCCTAATCCTATACCAAGGGTACAAGTTGATGTACCACGCGACACATGAGCCTCGTCATAGTGGTAGGGTTGTGAGATAACCCGAGAGATTCATGTTCATGGGAGAGTCATCTGACTTAGTCCCGGGAGAAATGAATTAGACCTATGGACATACGACAAAGCACTCCAAGACAAGGATGCAGATTCTTGGCAAACAACAATGAAAGCCGAGATGGGGTCTATGCAAATGGATGTCAAGACAGCTTTCCTTAATGGAAGTCTTGAAGAAGAAATCTATATGTATCAACCCGAAGGCTTTATTGAAAAAGGCCAAGAGCACCTTGTATGCAAGCTTAAAAGGTCCATCTACGGACTTAAGCAAGCATCGCGAGCTTGGAATCAATGTTTTGATCAAGTAATAAAATCTTAAGATTTTGATCAAAATGAATTTGAGAGTTGTGTGTACAAGAAGTGTGTCGGAACTGCCGTGGTATTCTTGATACTATACGTAGACGACATTTTGCTCATTTGAAACAAAATGGTGGTATTATCAGATGTAAAGGTATGGTTGTCAAATCAATTTGATATGAAGGACTTAGGGGAAGCCGGTCATGTCTCAGGGATCAAGATTACTAGAGATCGCAAGAAAAGAATGATCGGCATATCGCAAGCTTCATACATAGAAACTGTTTTGAAATGGTTTAGCATGCATAATTCCAAGAAAGCTTTTGTACCTTTTAGACATGGAATTCATCTATCGAAAGAGATGTGTCCAAAGACACAAGAAGAGATAGATTGCATGAAAGGCATCCCATATGCTTCGGCAGTTGGAAGCCTCATGTATGCTATGCTATGTACGAGACCGGATATCTGCTTTGCCGTAGGCATGGTAGCATGATATCAAAGTAACCCCGGGAAAGAGCATTGGGCGACTGTTAAAAACATTCTGAAATAGCTCAAGCGAACTTGAGATAGAATGTTGTTTTATCAGTCAGATAGTCTAATCCCCGTTAGTTATTCGGACTCGGAATTCCAATCAGATATAAATTCCATATAGATCTACCTCGGGTAATGTGTTTCATTTGGGGAAGGAGCCATGATATGGTGAAGTGTGCATCACTGATTTTACCATGAAAGTCGAATAAGTACCTGCTTATGGAGCAGTGAAGGAATCGGTTTGGCTCAAGATGTTCTAAGTGGACTTGGATAAAATTCCGAATTTGTGTAGCATTGTAATGCTAGGGCAGTTGCAAATTCAAGGGAACCAAGAGTCCACAAGGACAACAAACACATTTAAGGATATACAATCTTAGACAAGAAATCGTTAAGAGAGGAGATGAAGATATGGCAAAGATCGCATCGGAAGACGACCTAGTTAATCCTCTGACAAAGTATCTGCCTCTATGTGCATTCGAGAGATATGTGGGAGGAATGTGAGTCAAGTGTGTTGCCAATCTGCTTTGATTATAAGTGGGAGAAATTATTAGGACATGTGTAGCACATAGATATGTTGTAGTATACTTAAAAGCAGACTTTGAGTATAAGTGGGAGATTGTTAGGGTTATACTAGAAAGTATGCTTTTACTTTGTATAACTAAACTCAATCTTTGAGCTTTATCTGAAATAAATCTTTTATCACTGTGCTTTAGATAAATATGAATGTCATTTATTTATTGCAATCCATTCATATAATAGTACAAGTTAAACTATAGATAAATGTGGTGATCCCCGGATAACTCACAGCAAGATCACATTATCAGTTTCTTGTAACAAGTACTAAATTCACAACCTAGATGGGATTTTGAACACCCCATTGGTAAACGGTTGATGTGTAGATCCCAGATTGGCTTATCTTGACCAAGGGATTGCGTTAGTGCATGATGATGCATTGAAGAGGACCTATAGAGCGGTAATTCTTCCGTACTGATTTATGGGATAAAGAATTAGACCTCAGTGGTCATTTATTTCTAAACCTCTGTCCATTAAATAGGACTGAGTGTGATCCGTGTGTGGCACTTTATTTTGTTATGGGTAGAACGTCAATAAGACTCAATACTTTGCATCTTGGGTGACACCATTGAGAACATGACAGTTGCTAAGATTTAATACAGAGGAACGTGTGCTTGGAAAGTCTTGCATGATTAGTCCCCTTGGTGGGCTCTAAACGTTCGTCACACTAAATCTTGCAAGTGGAATTTGTTTCCGGTATGATGATAAAGGAGAGCTGTCCTTACTCCAAGGTTAAGATGTTAAATTAATTAAAGCGTTCAGCGGCTTGATTAATTAACGGACAAGAGAATCTTAAACACGGGAAATAATGACCGGGAGCCATATGATTGTAATATGGGTTAAGATGGATAGTGCAACATTAATCCTATAGTGGAGTGAGATTAATGTTAATGGATTGAATGACATTGGGCTCAATGTTAGAATTCAAGGCCCATTAGGAGGTCCAATCTTAATTCTCCTAAAGGCCCCTCAAGTAGCCCAATTAAATGTCCAACAATGAATAAGGTGATTAAAATAAAAGAAATATTTTTGGGCCCAAATTATTTGATAAATTTCAAAAATAATGTGTACATTAAATTAATGAGAGATTTTATGAAAAATAGATATGTATCTTGAATACAAGATCTCATGGAATTAAATACACATAGTTTTTTTTCGAAAATTATGAACCAAATTAGTTTGTATTTTTTGAAAATTAATGCATATATATTAATGAGAGATTTTATGAAAAATAGATATGTATCTTGGATACAAGAATATCTAATAAAATCAAGATCTCATTGAATTAACATATGTAGGATATTTTCGAAAATTTCATGAAGAAAAGAATATCAAGAATTGAATATTTAGTATTCAAGATTAAAATATTTAATATTCATGATAATCAAGATTTGAAATATTAGATATTCAAGATATTCAAGATCTTGTATTCTCACTATAAATAAGAGATGATACAAGACTTCAGAATTATTCTAATTAAGAGGCAATTTTCAAAAATTGCTGTGTCTTGGGCAACAAAATTAATTTTCTTTCTTGTGTTGTGATTATTAGTGTGGCCTCCCACCGGGTGCACGAATAAGGACAAGGGAATACTTGAGAAGGATTTTGGGTTTATCAAGTTGAGGGTCTCAAGAAGGACGCCTTCAAGTTCATTGTTGATACTTCGGCTATAGAGGATCTCAAAGGACGCCTTTTATCTCAACAGCCTTGCGAAAGCAGCTCAACCAAATAACGCATTTTGTCTTAGAAACTGCCTTTTCTCCAAGAGGTATAATTCACTAAATCCCTTAGTTCCGCATGTTTAGGGCTTTACGTGATATTATATGTTCATATGTTTTGCATGCAAAGCCTGTTGTTGGGTATACAATTATTTGATTTAATTATGTTTAAATCATGATATTAATTGTAGGCTTAAATTTGTATTTAGCGTAAATCCCGAATAGATCCGCGTTTAATTCCCCAACACCTGGTATCAGAGCCTGTTTCGGGCTCTATACGTTAAATTGTAATTTAAGTGTTTAATATTAAATTTGAAAATTGGATAGTAGAATTGCTAGATCTTTTTTACAGGTATCCAATTGTCATGGTATTTAATATTTTTTTATTTATGCATGCATGTATGCTAATGCTGTTTTAAAATCCGATTCGTTCGAATCATTTTTCCCGTGAGAAAATCCACGGGTAGACTAGGATTTTTTTTTGTAATAGACTAGTCTAGACGATATGTTTATGTTTAGCCAAAAGGTGTCTACGTGCAAGTGTACACTATCGTTATTGCAATGGCAAGCTTAACCAAGTTTATTTTATATCGACCCAAAGGAGACGGGGATTTATAAGGTACGACTATTGTTCTTGATTCAAATATACAAAGCAAATAAGGGGATTTGGTATCTATGTCTACTAGTGCGTCAAACTTGTAAACTACCTATCACCTTGGGTTGCAAAGTGAGCGAGTGTGAGAGTTATGTGCTAGTGTACTATCATATGTTTCATATGGTGAGGTATCAATTTCTCATGCCGTGGAATTGTGTACAATCAATTGGTAAGCCACTCTAACTTGCAAGAGGTCTCCCTAATAACACATTAAAGCCTCTAATTGTTCTTCCGATTCACTAAGTATAGCTGTCACTATCTTAGGAATTTAATCAAACATTTGGAATGCATTTGGCCTAGTACAAGAAGATTTAGGAAAATAGGCCGATTCTCATTGAGACTATCTCCTAATGGCAATTATGATCAACTACACATGCAAGGTATTCATACAAATCATCAATGTAGAGAATTGATCATACAACAATTCATAGCAATCAAAAGATCAACATAATCACCATACTACTCCATAGGAGTCATACACCAACACACAAAAGGATTAGCTCATGGCTAATTTGGTAAACATAAAAGAAATTGAAACAATAGCTATCATCATTATGCAGGAATTATACAAAGTATTCAAGAATTTACCTATTACAATTGGAATTGAAAAGATACAAGATTACCTCTAGAAGCTAGAAAATGATCCGACAATAGAAATCAAAAATCAATCGGTAGTAATGTAGCTTGAGCTATGCTAAGAATGCAGGAGAAAACTGATCGTCGATCCAAACGGTAGATCACAAGTAATCGTCGAAATCGTAATTGGAAATCTGAGAACACCACTTGGTAACTACCTCTAACTTCTCCTAATCTTGTGAGAGAATATGAATCTAAGAAAAATGATAAAAGTCCTTTAGAAAATCTGAGATGAAAGTATATATAATGCCCTTGGATCATTGACTAAGATGCCCTTCATTAAAACGCGCAAAAATACGAAAATAGCCCAGAAAATCTGAGAAAACTGTGCTGCTGTCGCCCAAGAACTGTGCAACTGTCGACCACTCGGGCGACATCTTGCTCGACAAAAGGCCCTCTTGTCATCCAAGAGCTGAGCAACTGTCGACCAGGCTTGGTCGACATCTAGGTCGACAAATGGCTGTCGTTCCAGGTAATGAGGTCGAGCGATGCTTGTCTTCCGAGGAAGGAGTCCGTGTCGCCCGAGGCCTTAATCTCGGTCGATGCGTGATTTCCTTGTTTTTATCATATCTTGAGCTCTAGAACTCTGATTGACTTGATTCTTTTTGCGTTGCGACCCTCTCTTCAAGATCTTCAACATAGGAAAGCATTTTCTCCATTTTTCTCAACTCCAGAATTTGGACTTTTCTCGATCTTGCTCGTTTCTTCCTCATTTTGCTTGTTTTCACCTACAATCACAACTTTCTAGCCAAAAAGGGTTAAATACACAAAGTATCACATAATAGGGTCAAATATAAACATAATATCACCAAAAGCAAATAGAAATGAGTGCTAAAACATGCAATTATGACCCTAATCACACCCCCAAACTAGATTGTTGCTCGGCCTCAAGCAACGAAGCTTTAAGATAGGGGAATAATTGTGTGTATGAAGCATCAAGTACAAAATCAATGCCATAGAATCATCACTCAATATCTAGCAATCTAAAATACAATATCATCCAAATAACTATCGAAATCAAATCAATAAACATATTGTCAAGTCAACGAGTCATAATCCTCTCAAGATAAGTGTTTCACTCAACCCTCAAGTGTTTATGCTTTCTCGTACCTCACACAACATTCAAATACTACCATAAACTTGGCTCAAGTCTCAAATTCTCCACCACTTAAAATGACAATTAACTTACACATCATTGAGGACTTTTAAAGGTTGTAGTGTTGGCTCTTTGGTAGGGAAGGATCATATGGATAATAGTGACTAAGTATGATTAGTAAAGCATAAAAGGAATCATCATGTATATCATCTCTTTATACATATAGCAATCTCATCTTCATGCTCTTTTCAAAATCACACTTCTAAACATCAATCTTCCCTTTGCAAAATTGTGAACATACTCACAACACTTTGGTCAAACTTGACCAAATTTTCATGAAAAGTCAACCTTTTTCGTTAAAGCTCTTTTAGCACTTGCCTTTGCACATTTTTGCATCAATCCTTGCATATTTGAATATCTTCCCACCTTGGCCACCCATTTCTTCATCATATCACCAATCTTCCTTCCTTTTTTTCACTCTACTAATCATAGGGACAAGAGAGTTCCAAAAAGGAAGGAAAATGACTTAAAATGTGGTTAACCAAAGGAAAGGTCAATAAGCACAAAATGGTAAGCAATGGATATTAATATCAAGGTAGGCTCATAGGGCAAAGTAGCTCAATATAAAACCAAAAGATGGCCTCAAATCATATCATGTGAAATTAATGTCTAATGTAGCCTCAAACAAGACTCAAGCCAAGTTCTAGAGTATAATGCACATGTGTGAAACTCACATCAAAGAAAATCATCCGCTCAAGATTGAAACGGGCATAATTTGGCTCAAATCTCACGGGTATAGGGTGATCAAGACTCATATCATATAAAAAATGCCCATATCAATGAAATTTAAAGAATCATGAAATCAATAGTATCAAAGATCAACAAGAATTAAGCAATAATTCCACTACACTAATCAAGACTTTCAACTCATTCAGACAACGATAAACATATCTTATGCATTCACTACTCAAAACAAGCAACAATAGCTAAAATTAACAAGCAAAACAAGGGCTCATCAATATAATAGGCATCAAAGCATAAAAATACTTCCAAAAATCAATCTAAAAATAGCATTGCCATGAGAATGATGAAACGATCACACCCCCAAACTTTTTTGGACCAAGGGTCTAAAAAGTTTGGCAAATGAGTGGAGGCAAGAATCATGCAATGCACAATAAGGCTCAAAACATACTACCAATATTAAATAAGATCCATAGCAATAAAATCCGTAAATCAACATCCATCACAAGCATAATCCATCAAGAGACCATTACTAAAAAAAATAATAGCACAATCTTCACGCAATATAATTACAAACCAAATTCAAAACTAAGAGTTTGGAATAGAAGCGAGGGATAAAGATAGGGTTAAGAATGAGTTACCCATCAACAATGTAGCATAAATGCATCATCAATTTCATAAAGACTCAAGAAAATTAAAAAGCCCCAATTCACATGCTCAAGAACCCTAGAATGTAAATTTCAAATTCATGACAATACCACCATGGATTTCTTATAAAAGTGCAAGAGATAGGTAGATGGGAGTGAGTAGAACATACCTGTAGAAGGATTAATCGAGAGGAAGTGTAGAATTTGAGAAGCAAAATTTCTTCTTCTTTCTTCTTTTTTTTTCGAGAGTTTGAGAGGGAGAGAGTGCAAGATTCTTGTATTCAAAGTGTGTGTTTGTGTGTGTAAGAGTGTATAAGAAAGAGTGAAAAGTGAGTGGGCTTACCTTAGAAAGTGTAGTCAAAGTAGGACCCACCATAGTCAAAATCCGCAACCAAAATCACACCTGACGACCAAGAACCTTGAGCCTGTCGACCAAGCTGCTCGACAGCTGAGTCGTGCGTCCCCTGTCGCACAAGAATAGTAGGATTGTCGACCAAGCTGGTCGACACCCTGGTCGATAATTGGCCATCATGTCGCGCAAGAATAGTAAGATTGTCGACCAAGCTGGTCGACACCTCAGATGACAAATGCCTGTCTTTCCAGGGATCCCAGGTGCGCGAAGGCCGTCTTCTGAGGCTTTAGATGCTGTCTTCCGAGACCTTCAACTCCTACTTCGAAAATTTTCAATTTTTTTACCCTTTTTCTTACACTTTTCCTACACAACATCACTTAATTCTCAAAATATCACAAGAATATCCACAATCATGAATAAAATACGGTAGCAAATTGATGAAATTTAACACGAACACCCCCCCCAAACTTTTTCGGATTGTAAATCCTAATAAAGTTTGGAAAAGTGGTAAATTACACATTTGCTAGCACATAAAACCCATTAATCACAACTTTTAACTCAAAACCAAATATTCATCAAGAGTATATCAAAAATTCACCTCTCAAACTATTCCTAATCATTTAAGCACAAAACCAATCAAGCAATGATCATAAGAAATTGGCCTAAAATACCAAATAACCTCATGCTTCCATTCAAACACAAAAAAAATAAAAAAATCAATCAAATCAAAACTAAAATCTAAAAGAAATAAAGGATACGGATGGGTTGCCTCCCATCTAGCAAGTGTAGAATTTGAGAAGCAAAATTTCTTCTTCTTTCTTCTATTTTTTTTTTCGTGAGTTTGAGAGGGAGAGAGTGCAAGATTCTTGTATTCAAAGTGTGTGTTTGTGTGTGTAAGAGTGTATAAGAAAGAGTGAAAAGTGAGTGGGCTTACCTTGGAAAGTGTAGTCAAAGTAAGACCCACTATAGTCAAAATCCGCATCCAAAATCACACCTGTTGACCAAGAATCTTGAGCCTGTCGACCAAGCTGCTCGACAGCTGAGTCGCGCGTCCCCTGTCGCACAAGAATAGTAGGATTGTCGACCAAGCTGGTCGATACCTCAGGTGACAAATGCCTGTCTTTCCTGGGATCCCAGGCGCGCGAAGGCCGTCTTCCGAGGCTTTAGATGCTGTCTTCCCAGACCTTCAACTCCTACTTCGAAAGTTTTCAATTTTTTTACGCTTTTTCTTACACTTTTCCTACACAACATCACTTAATTCTCAAAATATCACAAGAATATCCACAATCATGAATCAAATATGGTAGCTAATTGGCGAAATTTAACACGAACACACCCCCCCAAACTTTTTCAGATTGTAAATCCTAATAAAGTTTGGAAAAGTGGTAAATTACACATTTGCTAGCACATAAAACCCATTAATTACAATTCTTAACTCAAAACTAAATATTCATCAAGAGTATATAAAAAAATTCACTTCTCAAACTCTTCCTAATCATTTAAGCACAAAACCAATCAAGCAATGATAATAAGAAATTGGCCTAAAATACCAAATAACCTCTTGCTTCCATTCCAACATAAAAAATCAATTAAATCAAAACTAAAATCTAAAAGAAATAAAGGATACGGATGTGTTGCCTCCCATTTAGCGCTTGGATTTAACGTCCCCTAGCCGGACGACTCTTAAGCTCAAGTAACATCAAGATCGATAAGAGTTGAGTGACGTACATCACTCAATTTCCTCTTCCAAAAATAAGCTTTCTTCACCATTTGTTTCACCCCCTTACCTTCATTTACCTTCTTCCTCTTTTCAAAAGGATCATCACCAGTAAGCTCACTCTTGAGATCAATTTTTCTTGACTTATCCTTTTCTTCACTTTCCATATCATCTCGTACAACTTTGTTCATCAACCCTTCAGTCTTCTTTGGGGAACTCTTGGAATTACAACCCCATTTTCAACCTCCACACATGATATCAAATTACAATGCTCACGAGGATTAATCTCGATTGTAGAAGGGAACTTACCTTTATTCACTTGTGGGCTTAAGAATGAAGCAATTTGCCCCATTTGAAATTCCAAGCTCTTGATTTGATACTTTGTGCAGCATACAAGTCATCAAACTTCTTGTTCGTTTCACCATTCATCTTTCTAAATTCCACTCTCATATCTTCCATGTTCTTCAAAATCAATGCCAAGGTGTCCTCCACACTCCCCTTACCCTCATTATTAGGCGGCTTTGATCCCGGATCAATCCCGGGTGGCAATTGGATTGCCCCCTTAGGATTGGAATATGAGAAATTCTCGTACCTTCTATTAGGATTGTAAGGAGGATTGCCTTGATTCAGATATTGACTTCCTTGGTTTCTAAACGATGGAGCAACATATGACCTTTGGTTATTTTGATAAGAATTGTTGAATTGCGGACGACCCATATAGTTTACTTCCTCTTGAGTGGAGGTAGTAGGAGGAGGAAGACTCTCAACAACGCAAACTTGCATAGGAGTTGGAGCAAGGTTTTGATGTTGGCCTCCATAGACCAAATTACACACATTAGTCAATCTTTCCACAAGAAGTGCAACTCGATCACCTGCTCCATTGCTAGACTCTCTTTGGAAAGCATCATTTGCAGCTATGTTCTCAATGATCTCATTCACTTGACGAACAGTCTTCATCCAAATCGAGCCTCCGGCACAAGAATTCAAGTAATTCTTGTCTCCTTCATGCAATCCTATGGTGAATGTCAAGAGTATATCTTCATCCCTTAAACCATGTTGAGGACAAGCCAACAACAAGGTTTGGTACCTCTCCCATGTACTAGATATGGTCTCTCTTGCTTTTTGTCGGAAATTATTTATCTCTTATCTCGCCTTAAGCATCTTTGATGGAGGATAGAATTTCTTAAGAAATTGAGAACTCCACTCCTCCTAAGTGGTAGCTTTAGGATTCATAGCTCTAGTCCATGCTTTAGCTCTCCCTGTCAAAGTGAAATTAAAGAATCGGAGCTTCTTCTCACTATCCGACATTCCTTTGTACTTGATCGTATCACATATCTCCATGAAGTTATTAAGGTGAGCATTTGGGTCTTCTCGATCACTCGATCCTTCAAATGGAGACTCCTTTAACAACTTCAAAAGATTCGTATTAAGCTCAAACTTTTCAGCATCAATCGGCGGTCTTTCTATTCCATCATATTGCTCATTAACTCTAGGTTCAAAATAATCTCGCAGCAATGGTTCATGGTTTTGAGGTGGGTTTATGATTTGTGGACTTTGGTGTTGAGATGGTGGTGGGTATGGATAGTATTGGTAATTATGTGGTGGTGGTGGGTAGTATGGTTGGTTAATTGGGTAATTGGGGTAGTGTGGATATTGTGGTGGACAGTAAGGTTAATTTGGTGGTGGATAAGGTGGGTATTGGTGTGGTATAGGTTGTGGTTGAAGTGGAACCTCTCTTTGAGCAAAATTCTCTTCTCCTTGATGTACTTGTCCTCTTAAGGGATCTTCTTCTCTTATCTCATCTCGAGCTTCGTTCATATTATTCTCCATGTTGATTCGATTCAAACGAACTTCTCTCCTTCTTCTTCTTAGGCTTCTCTCAAGATCCGATTCAAAAGGTAGAAGATCTCCCCCTTGACTTCTTGTGTGCATACACCTAAAAATAAACAAGTATCAAAACTTCTCACAAAAAAAATAGTAAAGACAAAATCAAAAACAAGAACAACTATCAAGCAACAAAACCAACAAGCTGTCTCCCCGGCAACGGTGTCTACGTGCAAGTGTACACGATCGTTATTGCAATGGCAAGCTTAACCAAGTTTATTTTATATCGAACCCAAAGGAGATGGGGATTTGTAAGGTAAGACTATTGTTCTTGATTCAAAAACACAAAGCAAATAAGGGGATTTGGTATCTATGTCTACTAGTGCGTCAAACTTGTAAACTACCTATCACCTTGGGTTGCAAAGTGAGCGAGTGTGAGAGTTATGTGCTAGTGTACTATCCTATGTTTCATATGGTGAGGTATCATTTTCTCATGCCATGTAATTGTGTACAATCAATTGGTAAGCCACTCTAACATGCAAGAGGTCTCCCTAATAGCACATTAAAGCCTCTAATTGTTCTTCAGGTTAACTAAGTATAGCTCTCACTATCTTAGGAATTTAATCAAACACTTGGCATGCATTTCGCCTAGTACAAGAATATTTAGGAAAATAGGCCAATTCTCATTGAGACTATCTCCTAATGGCCCTTATGATCAACTACACATGCAAGGTATTCATACAATCCATCAATGTAGAGAATTGATCATACAACAATTCATAGCAATAAAAAAATCAACATAATCACCATACTACTCCATAGCAGTCATACACCAACACAGAAAGGGATTAGCCCATGGCTAATTTGGTAAACATAAAAGAAATTGAAACAATAGCTATCATCATTATGCAGGAATTATACAAAGTATTCAAGAATTTACCTATTACAATTGGAATTGAAAAGATACAAGATTACCTCTAGAAGCTAGAAAATGATCCAACAATAGAAATCGAAAATCAATCGGTAGTAATGTAGCTTGAGCTATGCAAAGAACGCAGGAGAAAACTGATCGTCGATCCAAACGGTAGATCATAAGTAATCGTCGAAATCGTAAATGGAAATCTAAGAACACCACCTGGAAACTACCTCTAACTTCTCCTAATCTAGTGAGAGAATATGAATCTAAGAAAAATGATAAAAGTCCTTTAGAAAATTTGAGATGGAAGTATATATAATGCCCTTGGATCATTGACTAAGATGCCCTTCATTAAAACGCGTGAAAATAGGAAAATAGCCCTGAAAATCTGAGAAATCTGAGCTGTTGTCGCCCAAGAACTGTGCAACTGTCGACCACTCGGGCGGCAACTTGCTCGACAAAAGGCCCTCTTGTCGTCCAAGAGCTGAGCAACTGTCGACCAGGCTTGGTAGACATCTAGTTTGACAAATGGCTATCGTTCCACGTAATGAGGTCGCGTGACGCTTGTCTTCTTAGGAAGGAGTCCGTGTTGCCCGAGGCCTTAGTCTCGGTCGATGCGTGATTTCCTTGATTTTTGTCATATCTTGAGCTCTAGAACTCAATTTGACTTGATTCTTTTTGCGTTGCGACCCTCTCTTCAAGCTCTTCAACATAGGATAGCAATTTTTCCATTTTGCTCAACTCCAGATTTTGGACTTTTCTCAATCTTGCTCGTTTCTTCCTCATTTTGCTTGTTTTCACCTACAATCACAACTTTCTAGCCAAAAAGGGTTAAATACACAAAGTATCACATAATAGGGTCAAATATGAACATAATATCACCAAAAGCATATAGAAATGAGTGCTATAACATGCAATTATGACCCTAATCAGTTTATTTATTTTTCGTAAATAAAATGTAACCGATATCGAAGTTGAAGAACGGAGATTTTAAGGCCCGGAGACAAAGTTGGTGAAATTTTATTGCGGTCGAGTGGGAGCTTAATCGAGATGGACGATAACACTTGAATACGAAAGATGATTACGATATCTCGTAATCAAAATGAGAAATTAAACCATTACAATTAGATATAACGTGCCAATTTGTTTAATTTTTTTTATGCATGGTTTATTTATTTAATTTGATTAAATATTTTGATTGCATGAATATCGTGATGAAAAATCTCAACTCTGAAAATTACTAAGTATGTTTTAAATATAATTCGGTATTTTATTCTAGATAATAAAATTGAATTATTTGACCTCCATGATTTATTTGTTTGTGAAGTCTTTTGGCTACGCATTGGCAAGCGCCTCTCTCCCTATCGGATAGGCCAAAAGATAAGTTCACATGAATGAATTATCAAAAGGATGATTGTGGATTATTATTAGTGGCGTAATTGACCCTCCCATCGAGTGGCGTATACAAAATGAAGTAATAATCCTGTATTTAATCATGGTTAATACTTAGGTATAAAATTGGCATTTTATTACTCCCCATCGAAGTCCCTACCGATTTTATATGGTCAAGTGGGAACCGACTATTAATTTTAGAAATTAAATGTTTGTAACTGTTCTTGTTTGTAACTTGCTTATATGTGTTTGCATAAACGTCCACACTCATCGTGGCTTATGTGAACTGTTTTAAGATGTCGGCCGATTTATGCTATGTATTTTTTTTTAGATTTTATACAAAGCATGATCGAAATTTGTGATAATCTTTGCGAATTGATGTATGTATTGATGTGGGAGAGTCATCTGACTTGGTCCCGGGGGAAATGAATTAGACCCATGGACATACGATGCAGCACTCCAAGACAAGGATGCAGATTCTTGGGAAACAACAATGAAAGTCGAGCTGGGGTCTATGCAAATGGCTGTCAAGACAGCTTTCCTTAATGGAAGTCTTGAAGAAGAAATCTATATGTATCAACCCGAAGGCTTTATTGAAAAAGGCCAATAGCACCTTGTATGCAAGCTTAAAAGGTCCATCTACGGACTTAAGCAAGCATTGCGAGCTTGGAATCAATGTTTTGATCAAGTAATAAAATCTTACAGTTTTGATCAAAATGAATTTGAGAGTTTTGTGTACAAGAAGTGTGTCGGAACTGCCGTGGTATTCTTGATACTATACGTAGATGACATTTTGCTCATTGGAAACAATGTGGTGGTGTTATCAGACGTAAGGGTATGGTTGTCAAATCAATTTGATATGAAGGACTTAGGGGAAGCCGGTCATGTCTTAGGGATTAAGATTACTCGAGATCGCAAGAAAAGAATGATCGGCTTATCGCAAGCTTCATACATAGAAACTGTTTTGAAACGGTTTAGCATGCAGAATTCCAAGAAAGGTTTTGTACCTTTTAGACATGGAATTCATCTATCGAAAGAGATGTGTCCAAAGACACAAGAAGAGATAGATTGCATGAAAGGCATCCCATATGCTTCGGCAGTTGGAAGCCTCATGTATGCTATGCTATGTACGAGACCGGATATCTGCTTTGCCGTAGGCAAGGTAGCACGATATCAAAGTAACCCCGGGAAAGAGCACTGGGCGACTGTTAAAAACATTCTGAAATATCTCAAGCGAACTCGAGATAGAATGTTATTTTATCAGTCAGATAGTCTTATCCCCGTTAGTTATTCGGACTCGGATTTCCAATCAGATATAAATTCCATATAAATCTACGTCAGGTAATGTGTTTCATTTGGGGAAGGAGCCATGATATGGTGAAGTGTGCATCACTAATTCTACCATGAAAGCCGAATAAGTAACTGCTTATGGAGCAGTGAAGGAATCGGTTTGGCTCAAGATCTTCTAAGTGGACTAGGATAAAATTCCAAATTTGTCTAGCATTGTAATGCTAGGGCAGTTGCAAATTCAAGGGAACCAAGAGTCCACAAGGCCAACACACACATTTAAGGATATACAATCTTAGACAAGAAATCGTTAAGAGAGGAGATGAAGATATGGCAAAGATCGCATCGGAAGACGACCTAGTTAATCCTCTCACAAAGTGTCTGCCTCTATGTACATTCGAGAGATATGTGAGAGGAATGTGAGTCAAGTGTGTTGCCAGACTGCTTTGAGTATAAGTGGGAGAAATTATTAGGACATGTGTAGCACATAGATATGTTGTAGTATACTTAAAAGCAGACTTTGAGTATAAGTGGGAGATTGTTAGGGTTATACTAGAAAGTATGCTTTTACTTTGTATAACTAAACTGAATCTTTGAGCTTTATCTGAAATAAATCTTTTATCACTGTTCTTTAGATAAACATGAATGTTATTTATTTATTGCAATCCGTTCATATAATAGTACAAATTACACTATAGATAAATGTGGTGATCCCCGGATAACTCACAGCAAGATCACATTACCAGTTTCTTGTAAGAAGTACTAAATTCACAACCTAGATGGGATTTTGAACACCCCATTGGTAAACGGTTGATGTGTAGATCCCAGATTGGCTTATCTTGACCAAGGGATTGCACTAGTGCATGATGATGCATTGAAGAGGACCTACAGAGAGGTAATTCTTCCGTACTGATTTATGGGATGAAGAATTAGACCTCAGTGGTTGTTTATTTCTAAACCTCTGTCCCTTAAATAAGACTGTGTGTAATCCATGCGTGGCACTTTATTTTGTTATGGGTAGAGAGTCAATAAGACTCAATACTTTGCATCTTGGGTGATGCCATTGAGAACATAACAGTTGCTAAGATTTATTACAGAGGAACGTGTGCTTGGAAAGTCTTGCATGATTAGTCCCCTTGGTGGGCTCTAAACGTTAGTCATACTAAATCTTGCAAGTGGAATTTATTTCCGGTATGATGATAAAGAAGAGTCGTCCTTACTCCAAGGTTAAGTTGTTAAATTAATTAAAGCGTTCAGTGGCTTGATTAATTAACGGACAAGAGAATATTAAACACGGGAAATAATGACCGGGAGCCATATGATTGTAATATGGGTTAAGATGGATAGTGCAACATTAATCCTATAGTGGAGTGAGATTAATGTTAATGGGTTGAATGACATTGGGCTAAATGTTAGAATTCAAGGCCTATTAGGAGGTCCAATCTTAATTCTCCTAAAGGGCCCTCAAGTAGCCCAATTAAATGTCCAACAATGAATAAGGTGATTAAAATAAAAGAAATATTTTTGGGCCCAAATTATTTGATAAATTTGGAAAATAATGTGTATATTAAATTAATGAGAGATTTTATGAAAAATAGATATGTATCATGAATACAAGAATATTTAATAAAATCAAGATCTCATGGAATTAAATACACATAGTTTTTTTTCGATAATTATGAACCAAATTAGTTTGTATTTTTCAAAAATTAATGCATAAATATTAATGATAGATTTTATGAAAAATAGATATGTATCTTGGATACAAGAATATCTAATAAAATCAAGATCTCATTGAATTAACATATGTAGGATATTTTCGGAAATTTCATGAAGAAAAGAATATCAAGAATTGAATATTTAGTATTCGAGTGGCCTCCCACCGGGTGCACGAATAAGGACAAGGGAATACTTGAGAATGCTTTTGGCTTTATCAAGTTGAGGGTCTCAAGAAGGACGCTTTCAAGTTCATTGTTGATACTTTGGCTATAGAGGATCTCAAAGGACGCCTTTGATCTCAATAGCCTTGCGAAAGCAGCTCAACCAAATAACATCTTTTGTCTCAGAAACTGCCTTTTCTCCAAGAGGTATAATTCACTAAATCCCTTAGTTCCGCATGTTTAGGGCTTGACGTGATATTATATGTTCATATGTTTTGCATGCAAAGCCTGTTGTTGGGTATACAATTATTTGATTTAATTATATTTAAATCATGATATTAATTGTAGGCTTAAATTTGTATTTAGCGTAAATCCCGAATAGATCCGCATTTAATTCCCCAACAAGGCTGACCTCCTCAACCTTTCATGCGCGGACCTACGAGCTAGTCTGTCTGAGGCTAGCCTCCTAACCCTTTCATATGCTGACATACGAGGGCGCAGGTCTGATTCCTCCCTTTGTGATGATGCTGGGACGGATTCCTGGGCCATCTCCTCGTATAGGGGCCCTAGCCTGCCCTGGAGGACCTCTCGGGATTGGTGAGTCGCGGAGACCTCCTCATAAGTTGTAGCTCGCCCACCCTGTGAGCCGAGCCTGTCCTTCACCTTCGCCTTCCCGGCTGCATTTTGGTGGCAGCGAGCTCTTGTGGAGCTCACTTCTTGTTCTCCCTAGAGTTCCCCAACTTGCACCCTGGGCTGTGTGGCATGCGTACACCGGGTCTCCTGGTCTCGGGCAGTAGTGGTGGGAGCTTGCTGGGGAGCTCGTTGGGGCTCGCCCTGCTATTACTACCTTTGAACCCTCTGGGGCGTGGCGTTAGCTCGCTCCAGTTCGCCTGGGTTCTGGAGCAACTCCTGGAGTGCGGGACTTAGCACATCCTGTGCCGGGGTGCCATTGTTTCGCTCATTAGCTCGTTGGGGAGCTTGCGGACGTGAGGGCTCACCATCTGCCTGATTTCTACGGGGAGCTTGTCCCTTCCATCTCCTGTTGGTGGACGAAGTATAGTTGTTTTCTTTTGACATTGTCCAGCTGGGTGGTAGCTCGTCTTCAACAATTTCCAGCAAATGTTAGGTTTTTCAAAAGTAGGAATCAACAAGAAGTTGTACTCAGGAACAATAAATAACTTCATTAATTTTAAACAAAGGTACAAATGATCTGAAACTATTACAAAAGGTTCCAGAACAACTAACTCCTAAACTATTCTCTTCATCTCCATTCCACTTGGCGCGAGGAATTTCATACATGTCCAACACCCGGTATAAGATCTGAAGCATCCTACTCCGGTCACCAAGGGCTCCAACAACACGTCCTATTCTCACAGCTTCCTCCTGAATGGCTAGCCGATCCAGCTGATTGGACTTCCTGTGGAGAGGTGGCGGATACTTGATGAATTCTGGAGGGGCAATCTCAACTCCTGCAATGTCAGTATGTTTGACCACATCAAACCTAAGGTCAGAATGCTCCTCCATCATCCAGTAGTTCAGGATTGCTTCCTTGTTATCCTGAAGCCCATCCCAAATTCCCACCATGTAGTACAAGTACGCCCACCGATTCCTGACCGGAATCCAGCTGTCCAGCATCTCCATCGGAATGAATTCCTCCACCATCTTCGCCGGAGGAGGGCCTTGTGTCTGAGCAACAACTATATTTCTCGGAGCCTTTATTCGAGATCCTGAAGCAACCTTCTTCTACTTCTCGATCTGCGAAGTCAGGTACTCCGCATTGTCCTTCAGCTTTAGGATCTGACTGAGCAGCGAAATCTCTCTCATCTGTGCCTTCAGGTCTGACTCAGTCATTAGCTTTTTCTGAGTGGTTGAACCCGGATGCATAGCTTTCTCCATCTCCGCAAAAGGAGGCTTTAGGGCGGGATCCTCAATAGATTGCCTCGGTCTATTTGGATCCGACTCAGATTCAGCGTCAGCAGGGTTCTCTGCCGCAGCAGGAGCAACTGACCTTGTTCTCTTTCTATCAGCAGCCTTCAGTTCAGGGGGGAAGACCTTCTTCTAGCCTTTGCCAATTTGCTTCTTTCCTTCCCCCTTTTTGGCATCATTAGTGTTGATTTTGCCTACCACTTCTTCTACTGAGCCTGCAAAAATTTTGAACTCTGCATCCATGTCATGCTGCATGCCCTGAACCTGTCCGACATGACTAACCAACACCCTCAGGTCCAGACTTAACCCATTTATTGCCTCATGATGTTCTTTCTTCGGGCGAGACTCCAAAACCCCAAACTGAGATTTCACCTCCGCAGAAGCCGCAATATTGACTTCTGTTTTCAGCTGATCCATATTGGAATCAAGAGCTCCCTGAGCCTGCCTCATCTCTGCTGACATCTCACTTCTAATTTCAGCATTAATGTCCTCCTTCAACTGAGCCAGCCTCGCATCAATTAGTCGGTTCATCCTCTCCTCCACCGTCTAATCAATTAGCTTCGTTATTTTCGTGTTCTGCTCAGCCAAGGCATCTGAAGTCATTCTCTTGCAATCGTGAAGGGTTTCCCTTGCTTGCCCTACAACAATTGCGACTTCCACTGCATGAGATGTTCCAAGTTCAGACTGGCAGTACAAACCATCATTCACTTCTTTGACCATCTGATCCTGATCCTGTTGCACCTTCTTGATACGATTGTTAATCAGTGTGTTGTACATATTGCACCGATTAAGTCTCGTATTGTGTATGTGCAGTTGTCTGCAGACACCAGCATGCGCTCGTGACCACATATACTTACTGATTGGGTCCAGGGAGTGCGTCATCGGCAGGTGCACTGATCCCTTCAATCGCACCTTGCGGATCGGACTCAGCTATCACCAAAACTTCCTTCTCCTTATCCTTCTCTTTCTCAACCTCAGTCTCCTGAACAGCCTGCACATCCTGAACCTCCACCTCAACAACCACCGGAGCTATCGCCAGTTCCATACCTTCCCTTTCTCTCCTTTCAGGCTCAGCAACCACAGCCTCAGGATATATATTCCTAACTGTCTGAATGAAGTCAGGAATTCTGATTAGTTTGTTCAGGGAGTTTACCTCAAAGGCGTCAAAGAGAGTTGTTTCTTCATCAGCCAGTCTATCCCATCCTTTCTTTTCGCCAAGGATGGCAAGCTCAGGAAATGTTGCTCGCCTGACCATCGCATAAGTGCGGAGTTGCACTACTGGTTCCTTCTGAGCGGCGGTAAGATCAGGGAATCTCCTATCAACCATTTCAGCGGCTTGACCCCGAGCTAGAATCTCGAAGTCAGTCAGGCTCTCCTCATCAGGAGCAGGAAATGGCCATGGAGCCTCAGCATGCTCTTCTACCTTTTCTTCCACATTCTCTTCCTCCATCTCTTCATCCTTACTTTCTTCATCACCTTTCTCCTCCTCAACTTTAGCAGTGGGTTCCCCCTGACCTTCATCAGAACGGACCTCCTCGTCCTGATGGTCAGCAACCACGGAGTGTATTTGAACATCTGCCACATCCTGTTCATATACAAAGGGTACGGGTTTTAAAGGTGCAATCTCCAGAACTGCAGCAATAGGGGCCACCTCTAGAATTGTCTGATCAGGGTGCCTTTCTGGAGTTGTCTGCTACATTTCCTTCTCTTTCTCCTCAGTCTTTTCTTTCACCTCCTCCTTCTTCTTCTCACCCGCAGCTGATCTTTTAAACTTAAAAGTCAGGGTCTGCTGCTTAGTCTTAGGTACAGAGGACTTAGCAGATTTCTCTTCAGCGGGTTTGGGAACCTTCATCTCCGCAGGCTTACTCACATGAGCCTTCACCTGAGCCTGCTTGCTCGCCTGAGCCTTGACTTCAGAAGTCATGCTCGTCTGAGCCTTCCGTGAGATTTTCTTCTTCTTCCTTCCCGCATCATCAAAGAGAGATCTGAAGAGATCAACTCGGGCTGGGATGTCGATGGCCTGAGAGACATCAATCTCTCCCACTTTAAACTTCTCCATCATCAGGGAGATCTTGGTGCTGAAATGCACATGTCTAGCGAAGGTAGCTTGACCTTTCGAAGAGTAATCAATCTTCTTGGACTCCGCCACCAACAATTGAAGAAAGTACTCCTTCTAGTTGAAAGAATATACTGACCCATCATAATGTTCAGCTTGAGTCTGGAGATCTTTTCCAAGCCACCAACGATCCCCATCACACTCTGACTTGTCAGGTCAAAGAAATTACGAGCGGATGTTCTCAGCAACGACTTGTTCAGTCTCGCCTTGACTGAAGCTACTCCATCACACAGAGAGTTGATGAAGTCTTGTTCTAGGCCCACTGCATACTCCTGGGGCATCTTCCCTGAGTTAGGGAGATTGAACGCCGCCTTGATCATTCTTATGATGTTCACAGTGCTCCATTTCCTCCTGGTCAAGGTTTCTCCCTTCTCAACGACATTGTAGGAACTCAGAATACATGTCTCCCGCTCTCCATCATTGTTCTGCTTCATCTTCAAGTAAAATGCAGCAATAAGATGGGGATATAATCTTTCCTGCTTCACAGTGACAAATCTGAGAAGTCCAGCATTCTCAAATAACTCTCGAGTGAGAATGAGATCTGGATGATTTGAAGAGAAGTCCGCCACCGGCTCGAAGCAAACCTGATCCTTCAAGTGAAATATGTTATCAAAGAAAGAGATTATTGAAGGAGACGCCGTGGATGAAAGCATGAAGAAGATATTTTGCAGAGAGAAAATATATAGCAAGAAAATATTTGGGGTGCGTAAAGGACGCAATGACAAAATATTCTCCTACTTATACTAAAATTCAGTTTTAATCGGATGACTTAGATGAAACGACTTATGAAATTCAACGATTAAGATCAATGCAGAAAAATGCATGGTCGTGGATTGAGCCATTCCAGTTGTCAAAGTCAATGACTTAAAAACTTTATTGAAAATCGTTCCCACCCACTTTGCATTAAATGTCCTTCAGAGCATGTCCGTATTTAATACAAATAATTTGCATTAAATAATAATTGAATAATAAATGAACGGTTGAGATTGTATGACAAAAAGATTTGATTGGACAATACGACAGACAAGATCAAAAGATGATGCAAGCAAGATATGATGACTAAATAAATCAGGAAAACATACTAGTTAATCAGATATAGTCATCTGACTGATACCTTATATGACCGATCAGGGTGACAAGCCCTGAGTTCCATGTCCTGATCCTTACTCAGTCTGAACTGATCATCCTTTCTTAAAGTCTATTCCTCCTGACAGCCATTCACCCTCTCTCTACAACCCCTTCATTCTGATCCTTAGATAGTCATTCCCCCTGACCTTGTTCATACTGAACTAAGATTCAGACTGAATCTTCTAAGCCTGAGTCAAGGAGTCCTAACTCTACTAACAACTCAACAAACCTGGTTTCAGGTAAAGCTTTAGTCAGGATGTCAGCTCTCTGCTTGTCAGTAGGGATCCTCTCCATCCTTATATCCTTCTTCTCAACATGATCTCTTATAAAATGATGCCTGATGTCTACATGCTTACACCTTCTGTGTAAGACTGGGTTCTGGGATATGGCTATAGCACTGTTATTGTCACAATAAATTGGGACTCCAGTAGCCTCTACTTGGTAGTCTCTCTGTTGTTGTTTCAACCAAAGGATTTGGGAGCAACAACTGCCTGCCGCCATATACTCAACCTCAGTTGTAGACGTTGCAACACTTGTTTGTTTCTTAGAAAACCAAGAGATCAGTTTGCTCCCTAGAAACTGACTTGTGTTTGTAGTTGATTTCCTATCAATCCTACAGCCTCCATAATCAGCATCCGAATAACCTGTCAGTTCTAGATTGTCATCAGAGGGATACCAAAGTCCTAAATTGACTGTACCTTACAGGTATTTTAGAATCTTTTTGGCACTCTCTAGATGACTCTTCTTCAGATCAGACTGATACCTCGCTCACACTCCAACTACATAGGTGATGTCAGGATAACTTGCAGTCAGATACAGTAATGAACCAATTAGTGTCCTATATTCAGTCTTAGTTACTGAGGTCCCCTCCTTGTCAGGATCCAGCTTCTCGTTTGTGTTCATGGGAATACGTGAGACTTTGCTAGACTAAACTCCAAACTTCTGAATTAAATCCCTCGCATAGTTAGATTGATTGATGAAGATTCCAAGTCAGTTTGCCTGACCTGAAGACCTAAGAAGAAGTTTATCTCTCCCATCGTTGACATCTCAAACTTCCCCATCATCAGCTTTGAGAATTTCTCACAAAGCCTCAGGTTTAGTGATCCAAAAATTATGTCATCCACATAAAATTATGTTGAACAAAAATTGTTTCTTCATCATAGATCGGTTCTGAGTGTAGCAAGCAGTGATGATTGCTTCATCCCAGTACTTCTTGGGCAGTCCTGACTCAGCCAACATGGTATGGGCAGCTTCCTTCAGGGTCCAGTTCCTTCTCTCAGCAACTCCGTTCTGCTGCGGAGTCCTAGCTACAGAAGTCTCATGACCAATGCTAAGGTCAGTACAAAAATCATTTATAATAGAGTTAATAAAATCTGTTTCCCAATCTGATCTGATCCTGATGATTCTCTGACCCTGTTCAGTACTCAATTTCTTGAGTAACTCTGGAAGCATGACCTGACTCCTTCTTGTTGAGCAAGAAAATCACCCATGTGTACCGGGAATAATCATCAACAGGAACAAGGGTATATGTCCTACCATTCATGCTAACAGGAGTAATCGAAACAAAGAGATCCATGTGCAGGAGCTGAAGCACTCTGTCAGTTGAGAAGGCATCTTTCTCCTTGAATGAAGCTTTGGTTTGCTTACCTTCCTGACATGCTTCGCACACGTGGTCTTTGCTAAAAACTTCATTTGGTAGACCCTCTACAAGCGAAAGTCGAGAAATTTTGTTAATAATCTTGAAGTTAAGATGAGTCAGGCGCTTATGCCAAAGCCAACTGAGTTCGGTGAAAATCTTAGCAACCAAACAAGTTTCAGGAGAGCTGCTCTGAAAGTCAGCAATATAAACGTTGCCTCTCCAGACACATGTAATAAGAACCTGCAGTGTAGATTTGTCTTTCACAAGGCATATATTCGAGGTAAATTCTACACTAAATCCACGGTCACAGAACTGACTGACTGAAAGCAGGATATGCCTAAGACCCTCAATATAGGATACATTAAGCATTTTAACAGAACCAACAACAAGAGTTCCAAACCCTCTAGTGAAACCCTTTGATTTATCACTAAAGGTAAACTGCGGGCCATCCTGAGCTACGTAGTCCTGAAGGAGATCACGAAATCCGGACATGTGCATGGAGCAGTCTAAATCCAGGTACCAATCCTTCTTGTAGCCCGCAACGACCTGAAAAGAATCAGGCCTCAGGTACCCATCTCGTGTTGGGTCCTACAGTGTCAGCCATACCCTTCGGGATCCAGATTTGTTTAACAATTCTGATGGCATCAGAAGTGTAAACATGTCTCCCTGAAACATCAACAAACACTGTCTCCTTCTTCCTAGGTGCCTTGGAAGTTGAGGGTGTATAGGTGTCATCCTAAGGTTCAGGAGCCCTGAATTTCTTCTTGGGGGCTGGCCTCCTATTCCTCCTTGGCCTGTGTGCATCAGGCTGAGGTCTGTCCTGAGAAGGAGCTGCTCGAGTCTGACTTCTATGCACACGAGGTTTGGCCTGAGTATTGTCGGAGTCAGGTCTCTGTCACCCTTCGGGGGCCACCCGGTCAATCCTTCTCCTTGGAGGATTAGGATGTTCCAGATGGGCCCTGTGCCCTGCCTGAGGCTTCTAACTTCAGTATCCCTTGGCCTTGCCTGAGGCCTCCTCTGGCCAGAATTCCTTCCACCCTGAGTATTCTTAGGCTGAGCCTGAGAGGTACTTGGGGCAGAATTCCTTGCAGCTTGAGAATTCCTAGGCTGAGCCTTGGGGTTCCCTTGATTCATCTTCCTCGGCTCCGGGTGAGAAACCTTGGCCTTTATCTTTGGTTTTTGCCTGAGTTCCTCAGTCTGTTGCCTGACAGTTTCAGCGGGCATTTTCTTCTTTCCTTTGCCTTTGTCCTAGTGAGCAACACTTGCGCCCTTGTCACCAGTTTGGCCAGGGACAAACATGTTCTTCTGAGAGTTACTCCCTGAAGCAGCTCTCTTTTTCTTGCCCTTAGGGCTCTTAGAGCCATCATAGCCCAACCCTACTTTAGCACCATCGGTATGCTGAGAGATCATTGTTAACTCATCAACCACTTAGGTAGATGTGTGTAACTTCTCCAGCTTTTCCTCAAGGTGTGTATTGTGCTTTTTCAGGGCCTCAATTTCAGTGGTGTACTTGAGAACTAGCTGTTGGTCAGCAATCTCCCTTGCCGTTTACTCAAGACCCAAAGCAGCACGCTCAGCCCTGAGGTGAGTTACAGCTCAGCATCGAGCATTTGGCAGAGATAGATGCGCTAAACTTCCATTTGTTCCTGAACTAGGAACCGATCAACATCATGAGTCTCAATCAGAGAAGTCACAACGGTGTTGAGTCGTTCAACCTCAGATGGAGCTTCATCGTTCCCATTACGGACCTCAAGAAGCTCTTTCTGAAGGCTTACTAATATCAGCACTTCCTCAGTGTCTCTTACTCTGAGAGACTCAGTAAGACGATCGTTCTCACCAGCCAGTTGTGCATTAACCACCACTGTGTGAGTATGCATCTCCTGCAACCTTGAGAAATCAGCCATCAATTGCTCCAAAGCGAGCTGACGGTCGAGATCTCTTGCTGAATCTGAGCTAAGCTCAGGTGCGAGATCAGGAGAAGAGGCAGAAGAACATACCTCATCATCTGTCATCAGGCAGAGGTCATCATACTCCTCATCGGAGAAGAGTTCAGGGGATCGACGTCCGGGGCCATCTGAATCTGAGGAATCATCAACAATCATTGCTCTCCGATCTGATGCCCTGAGATCTCTCTTGGCTCTCCGATCTTCTCTCTCTCGAGCGCTGAGCTCCGGACAATCATACTGATAATGTCCGGTCTTCCTGCAGTGATAACACTGATCTGCATCACTAACACCCAATTTATCAGTGTACCTCTTTTCAGTTGACTCCCTCCTGCTCCCTGATGACAGTTCAGGCTTGGAGCTGGATCATCTGGGCTCAGCATCATCTCGCCTTCAGGAGCTCTTTTCATCTCTCTGGTGCTCGTGCTCATCTCTCTCCCTCCTGGAGTCAGAGCCCCTCATTTCTTCCCTCTGAGGGCTTAACCTCATGGGGCTGGAATACCTACAGTCACAAGAGTCAGTATAAAACATATTATACCTGCCGAAATTAGAGTTCAGCTTCTCAAATATTCATGTCATCTGGCTGTACTCCAGGGCCAGTGATTACAGTTTAAGTATGCACGTATTTTACCTATTTTGTGTATTATTTTGTGTACTATAATCTATTCTTTAGCGTATTTGTATATAATTTCACACTTTCTAATTAGTTATAAGTATTTATGTTTTCTATATAAATAAGAGACATATGTATAATTCAACATGGTCATTATGTCTATTGTATATTTTTGAGGTCTTAAGTGGAGTTATACTTATCCAAAGTTTATGATATTGAACACCTAAGACAATGTACTAAATACTTAAGACATGTTAGTGATCCAATTTTACAAGTTTGGATTGTATTTGTACTCAAAAGTGAAGACTCAATTTCTGTCCAATGTTTGGACTCAAAACACATTTTCGTATTTCAACAATATCTGGAGCCTCACTAATCCAATTGAACCAATTCCAGTTTTATTTGATCACTAATTCATTACTGTACAACTTGTATTCAGGGCTCAAGTGTCAAAAATTCCGGCTTCAATGGTCAAAATAATAATCAATGCAAGGGCTTCTGAATTCCGCCATCTCAGTACACATGTTGGGAAACAATTCACCATAATTCACACAAAAGTCCAATTTACACAAGACCAAATCCATTGGTTAGCCAAGAAATTCATCAAGACACAGTAAAAATATTAAAGGTGTTGATTTTGTGCAAGCTGAGATATCTGCTTTTCAAGAGACCACCATAAATTCGCGGAGAAAAACAATCCAGTTTTACCAACTCCACTATTCTGGTCATAACTCACAATATAGAGATCCGATTTTTGAGATCTTAGACTCCTTGGAAAGCTAATCCAACGGCCTACAACTTTCATTCAGAAGTCAAGATTAAATTCGGACGGAAAGGGCAATTAAATTACTGATGTTTACAGGCCAAGTGAATTGGTTGCTAAAGTCTCCATGATTCACTATTTGGAGGCCTATATAAAGAGCCCTTTAGCAACCCTTGAAGGCATCCCATTTTCCTTGTAATCCTTCTACCTTAGTCTAGTATCTCTCTTAGAAATATGAGTTCTTATTGTATTAGTATGAGTAGCTAAATATTTTACTAGAGTTAGGGATGAAGCTTTAGTAAAGTATTAGTAATATTCTTGGTTATTCAGTAAAGATTTTCAAAGTTTCAATCCTTTAGTCATTTGAAGAGTTTTTAAGAAAGGTTTTGATGTGTCATTACTTTGATTTGTTGTAGACTTATTGGCACAACAAATGCTTAGTTTTACACATCAACTATTGATTTTATAAACATGTTCGAAGGTCTAAAGGTACTTTTCAAAAGTATTATATGTGCTCAAAGTTATATCTTCCGATTGAAATCACTTGATTGTTAGATTTCGATTGAGTTATAAAAGATAACCAAGATCATAACTATAGTATTTTTATCTAAAGTGGAACCCCGAAGCTCTAGTATTTTGTTACTTTATTGAAACCTCTCAACTAGATTATATCTTTTTCTTCCAAATCTCCCTGTGGTTCGACACTCGGTCTCCCGAGAAATTTTATTACTTGAAATCAACCTACACTTGGGTGCGTAACTCTTAAGGAGCTATCAAGTTTTTGGCGCCGTTGCCGGGGAGGTTTTGCGGAGAACAAATCCATCTGTTGTGAGGTTTATCCTCACAAGTTTGTGAGTTCTTCTCTCTATCTCTCTACTGTATTATATTTATTTGTATGCATAATTGGACTCGTGATATTATAAGTGGTCATTTAATAAGAGGTTATAACATTATTTTTAGAAATATTGCATCAAGTATGGCCGACAATTAAAATGTTGATGGAGATAATGTTCAAAACCAAAATGATTTTGAAAGACGCAATATTGAAAATTTACATGTGCGTTCTATGCGTGAATTTATTGAACCCCAACGAAATTCAGTTCCATCATGCATGGTGTACCCTCAAGATGCAGATAATTTTAGGTTTAAACATGGTATGATTCAATTGCTCCCCAATTATCATGGTTTTGACTCTGAAAATCCTTACTTGCATTTAAAAGAATTTGAAGAAATTTGTGCAACATTTAATGAACCAA
>JAPKLY010000011.1:284947-384684 GCA_026898435.1 Prunella vulgaris
CAGTGGATAACCAATGGACCTCTGAGACGCATTATATTGGAATAGAGTAAAGAGCTTTAGTCGATTTAAGGAATGAATTAATAAAGGAATATGCACATTGTCTCGGGAATCTGACGTTAAAAGACCCTGTTTGCCAATTTCTAAGAAATTGGATGGGAAGCATATCCTCGACTCATAGAAGGCATTTAAGCCGTTTCTGGATGTAAAACCAGAGGAAGATGTGAGCCACAATCACAACTACTATCCCCAAGTGGGACCTCAATCTCTTAACTTTCTTTTGACTTTTGTTTCATTTAACAGTATTTCTCAAATCGTATCAGGTACGTTTTTCATTTATCTTTGTCTATATAATTCAGTGTTCAGCTTATCACAACTTGTATCATCCTTTCGAAAGTCCAAATATGGCAACTTCATCTTCTAAAAAAATAACCTCTATTTGTGTGTTAGGGGGATCTGGAAATAGTCTTAATAAAGAATTTGCTCTAGTAGCAAATAAGCTAGGTGGTATACTAGCTCGGAGAAATATCAAACTAGTACACGGAGGAGGCACACTTGGTCTGGTAGGTAATGTTACCTTGACAGCATCTTGGGAAGGGTCTGAAGTTCAGAGAGTCATTCACACAGGTATAAAAAGATTTAATCCTACTACAATTGGTGAGGAAATACATATTTCATCCTTAATGGACAGAATGCCAAAATTGTTAGAAATCTCTGATGCATTCATAGCCCTTCCAGGTGGTATTCTTACTTTGGAAGAAATATTTAACATTGTATGTTGGTCATGTTTGAGTATTCATTCAAAACATGTGGGACTACTGAATATTAATGGTTATTATGATGGGTTACTAACTTTTTTGGATCATGTGAAGCAACAAGGTTTTATTTAAGAATCTGTACGTCAACTCTTTACAGCAGATTCAGATCCAGAACAATTAATAGAAAAACTCCATGCCTGTGAGATTAAAAGTTGCCCAATCACGTCTCAGGTAAACTGGTTAGGAACTCGACCCAAAAAAGTCAGAATGATTTATATTTGCATTTGTAAAAAAAAAAAAAAAAGAAGAAGCATATATATATATATATATATCTGTTTTTGTATTTCAGGTTTATTGCTACAAATTTCTCTGTGGAATCAGGTAATCTCTCCTCTTTTACAATTTCGTCTATTCATCATTGAGGACAATGTGTTGTTTAAATTTGGGGGTGGGGATTAGTTGAGTACTTTTAAAAAAATCCAAAAAAATTTAAAAAATAAAAAGTAAAAAAAAAAATTAAAAACACTCTAAAGATGGCAGAGTAAAGGGGTTAAGAAAATTAACCTTTTCTTTGTACCTTTGAGACGCATCACAACCACGACATTTTAAATTTACTGATGTCTTAAATTTAATATATGCTATTTAACAAACTTAGTACATTTTTTTTCTATTTTGGTTAACTACATTCTAATAGATGTTTATAAGTCATCCTCATTTCACACACACTGTGACAAAAGATTATGGACTATAATTGAATAATTCTACTAATTTTTCTATTTTACAAATGGTTGCAATTGATTGTTGAAAAAAAAATTATTTTAACAAGATTTACATTAGAAAACTGCAACTTTTGTTTAGTGGATATGAACCTACCCTGTGAGAATTTGTGCCTAAATAGCATGTTTGAGCATTCTTTTATGTGAGATACTCTGTCATGAATTATGTTCTTCAGAACTTGTTTTGAATCTGTATCAGTCACTCTGTATGCAGACATATGAATGATGAAGGCAATTAAGACTTACCTTTCTTTTCCAATAAAACCTACCGAATTTTTCAATGCCTTAGTAAACCCCTTTGAGCCTAAATAAAACCTTTTCTTTTACCACAAAATCATAATTATCAGTTCTTAAAGTGTGAATAAGGTGAATTATTCTTGTGAAGGTGTAAAAAAAAAAAGAAGAAAAAAAAGAAAAAAGAAAAAAAAAGTGATGTTTATCGGAATAATGATGAGGATGGCGAAGGACAATATTGAAGAGATTTGAAGATGCGAATCAAACCCTAAATATAATTCTTCCTACATTTGGTTGCAAACTGTTGGGAGAAATCCTAGCAGTCCCTGCCTTGGAGGCGAGCTGCGCTCCAGTCCACTCGTTCGCTCGATTAAAGGCATAGTTGCCTGCCGCCCGTGGCGCTAAAGCTAGATATTGGGTTTAAAGGAATTGATTGTACTACTCATACCAACAAGGTGCATCTTCTTTTCTGGTGCCCATTGTGAAAGAACTCTAAAGTTAAGCGTGCTTGGCTTGGAGAAATTTCACGATGGGTGACCCCCTTGGAAGTTCTCAGGGTGTGTGCGAGTGAGGACATAAGCACTCTAGAAAAGACCCTTGTTGGTTTGCGAGGATAGTACATCAGTTCTAGTCAACGCAGCCTATCCTACACAGACCACTTTGAGTCAAAATCCAGAGCAGATTTTCTTCATAACTTCACCCTAAGCCTCATTACAACCAAATAAAGTCCTTCTAACTTATGTTGCATGCATTGTTGATTGACTGGCGGATGTATAACCAAGCTTATGATAGAAATATTCACGATATAGAGTCTGAGCATAAACACTAGCCACATTGAGAGATGTAAGACGTGTGAAATCCACTGGCAAAAGTTGTTTATTCTAACAACTATCTTGTTAAAAACAAAAAAAATATATATATATTTTCATCATGAAAGTTGTTAACCATAGTAAAATATCAACATAATAGAATTATGACGTGAACTCCATACCTTTTGGTCACTTAACTTGAGCACAACAGGGGATGACTATCAAACTGTCTATTTAGATTGTAGTGAACAGAAAATCGTTTTAAAATGCAATAGTTTGTTAATTTAGATATATTATAACAAAGAGTTGGTAAGATGCAAAGTTAAGCATCGTCACAAAATTATGTTACTCTTTCATCACTAGGGACTAGTAATGAGCTGGTTGGGGAGTGTGATTACAATTTAAGTATGCATGTATTTTACCTATTTTGTGTATTATTTTGTGTACTATAATGTATTGTTTAGCATATTTGTATATAATTTCACACTTTCTAATTAGTTATAAGTATTTATGTTTTCTATATAAATAAGAGACATATGTATAATTCAACATAGTCATTATGTCTATTGTATATTGTTGAGGTCTTAAGTGGAGTTATACTTATCCAAATTTTATGATATTGAACACCTAAGACAATGTACTAAATACTTAAGACATGTTAGTGATCCAATTTTACAAGTTTGAATTGTATTTGTACTCAAAAGTGAAGACTTCATTTCTGCCCAATGTTTGGACTCAAAATACATTTTCAGATTTCCACAATATCTGGAGCCTCACTAATCCAATTGAACCAATTCCAGTTGAATTTGATCACTAATTCGTTGCTCTACAACTTGTCTTCAGGGCTCAATTGTCAAAAGTTCCGGCTTCAATGGTCAAAATAACAATCAATGCAAGGGCTTCAGAATTCCGCCATCTCAGTACACATGTTGGGAAACAATTCACCATAATTCACAAAAAAGTCCAATTTACACAAGACCAAAGCCATTGGTTAGCCAAATAATTCATCAAGAGAAAGTAAAAATATTAAAGGCGTTAATTTTGTGCAAGCTGAGATATCTGCTTTTCAAGAGACCACCATAAATTCGCGGAGAAAAACAATTCAGTTTTACCAACTCCTCTATTCTGGTCATAACTCACAATCTAGAGATCCGATTTTTGAGATCTTAGACTCCTTGGAAAGCTAATCCAACGGCCTACAACTTTCATTCAGAAGTCAAGATGGAATTCGGACGGAAAGGGCAATTAAATTACTGATGTTTACAGGCCACGTGAATTGGTTGCTAAAGTCTCAATGATTCACTATTTGGAGGCCTATATAAAGAGCCCTTTAGCAACCCTTGAAGGCATCCCATTTTCCTTGTAATCATTCTATCTTAGTATAGTATCTCTCTTAGAAATATGAGTTCTTATTGTATTAGTATGAGTAGCTAAATATTTTACTAGAGTTAGGGATGAAGCTTTAGTAAAGTATTAGTAATGTTCTTGGTTATTCAATAATGATTTTCAAAGTTTCAATCCTTTAGTCATTTGAAGAGTTTTTAAGAAAGGTTTTGATGAGTCATTACTTTGATTTGTTGTAGACTTATTGGCACAACAAATGCTTAGTTTTACACATCAACTATTGATTTTATAAAATTGTTCGAAGGTCTAAAGGTACTTTTCAAAAGTATTATATGTGCTCAAAGTTATATCTTCCGATTGAAATCACTTGATTGTTAGATTTCGATTGAGTTATCAAATATAACCAAGATCATAACTCTAGTATTTTTATCTAAAGTGGAATCCCGAAGCTCTAGTATTTTGTTACTTTATTGAAACCTCTCAACTAGATAATATCTTTTTCTTCCAAATCTCCCTGTGGTTCGACAGTCGGTCTCCCGAGAAATTTTATTACTTGAAATCAACCTACACTTGGGTGCGTAACTCTCAAGGAGCTATCAGACAGCTCGTCCCTGTTCATCTCCTTCAGGGACTGCGAACCAGATCCAGCCTCAGGCTCAAAAGAAGGTTTAAGAGCCACGCTCTTTTCCTTCTCAGGTGTCTTCTCCTCGGTCACATCCTCACTGACTACACCCTTCATCTTCCTCTTATCGAGGTCGAATTCCAGAGCCTTTAACTCTGAGAAGAGGTGAGAGTAAGGAACGATGGTAAGATCCTGAGTGTTCTTCAGCAAGATCACTCATATATCCCATCTTTCGGGGATACAGTTAAGGATTTTAGAAGACACCTCCCTCTTAGGAAAATCCTTCCCAAGGGTTGCCAGCTCGTTCATCATCTTAATGAAACGAGCTTCCATCTGATCAATTGATTCTCCATTACTCATCCTGAAAGCCTCGAATTTCCTGATAGCCAGATCACGCTTGTTCTCCTTAATCTTCTCAGAACCCTCACTCATCTCCTTCAGGGCCTCCCAGATCTCCTTTGCCATCTTTAGATGCATCAGTCTTACTGAATTCTCATAAGAAATGGTGTGGAGTATAATGTTCTTAGCAAGATTATCCTATCTGACTTCGCCATCTGATCATGAATGGAGTAGAGATGTGCAAGGACCCTGAATTTCTAATAATCATAATTGTCAACAGAGAATTCAGGAAGATTGCCCTCAAGGTGCTTAGAACCGGATGTAATGATATGCAAGTTTTCAGAAACAATTCAGTTCAGTTGACCACCAAAAGTTTCTCCTCAGAAATTATTGGTAAACAAAGTCAGTGGTCTTTTGAACCACTGCTCTGATACCACTTGTTGGTCCCGAAACAAGTAAATCAGTGTATGGGGGGAATACACTGATGTCAGACTTTTCCAAAGCTCAGAAAAATACTCTTACACACTCAGTCTGGAAGCTCCTGAAGTTACTCACTAAAACTGATAGTCCGCAGGGGCAGCATGAATAAGTCAGTAAGGAGTCAGATAGGCTGAGTATGAGTTTTGTGCTCAGAAGCTCAGTATAGATAACAAACTTACTGACCTCTCGGAAGCAAGTCAGTTGGACTACTATCTCAGTAAGCTAGAGTACGTGCAGATTGTGAGCCCTTAGTTTCTACACGTTTTAGTATCTAAAAACATTTTCTCTGCCTTTCCTTAGAAATGGATGGTTAAGGCGGGTTAACAGTTTCAAGAGTCCGGATGATTGATTCTGCCTGATAGTTTTAAAATAATGCAAGTATGCTCAGTTTATAATGATGACAATATGATCCTGAACAGTAATGTAAATCAGCACACAGGGGCTTCTTAATGTGGTTCAGAGATAACCAACTTCTACGTCCACGGCCTGATTTAACAGGAAGTGGTCCTCTTCCACTGAGGATCAGAACTTGATTTTTACGTGCCAAGAGACATGATCAGCTTCCTTCCTCTCTAAGGAACTTAGCCCCTGGGTGGTTTTACAAGTCCCAGTCCTTCCTAACGAACCTTCCTTACAACCTGAGGGGTTTGGTATTCTGATTCCAACTAAGGATAGCCCTAGCAATACAAAGCAGTGCTATAGATTAGAGCTTTCAATCTAAGCAAAATACAGAGTGAATCCTACTACAACACTAGGAAAATTTAATTACAGAGTTTTGTTCAAAGTACACTTTGAGTGCTTGGATTCTTGAGATTCTTTCACTTGGAAATTTCCCGTTAGCCTTGAATGGGTGCAAGGCTCTCTGTATTTATAGGCAGATTTGAAATAGATCCGTTGGAGGAGATCCATCCAAATCTTCCTATTTTAGGGTAGTTGCAGGCTAGATGTACTTGTTGACCTTTTTCCCATGCTTAATCTAGAAATATTGTCCCGCCGCCTGCAACTCTGAGACGCATTGAATACCACATTAATTGTTGCGTAGACTCTGTACATGCGTGTCCATAGGAGATTGGCTCTCCGTACAAAGGCTAGTTGTTCGTCTGACACTTGTCCTTCGTCGTACATTCAAGTCTCCGAGTTTCTTGTCATTTACTTAGGGTGAATGTTTGTCTTTTAATGGAGTCCACTGACATTCTTTTTGTCTCAGGTGTTAACATAAATGTCAACTGTCCCATAGCATATGTAACCTTTTTGCTTTGGACTTACATGGATCAGATAAACTTATCCAAGGCCTAAGTCAGGTCTTACGAGCATTAAGCTTAGCCTGATAGGTTACATTGCCCTTCACTGACTAAGTTCTGACCTGAGCAAGCTTAGTGTACTCAATAGAAACATCAGTCAGTGGAAACTTCTGGATTATCTTCAGGATGGATCTTCAGGTCTTCAAGAACTTCAGCTTTATGTCAGGCAATCTTCAGACTGACCCTGACCTGTTCAGGGTGAGTTGCATATCTGACTTCAGGTAATTGGGTCGACTCCAATATTCTTCAGTCTTCAACACGTTCCCCCTGAACTAAATCCCTAACCTGACTAATCCTGATATTGTATTTATGCAAATCATCAAGGGTTTTGGGATCTAATCAAAATACTTAGATTGTCCCAACAGAGCATGTCCGTATTTAATTCAAATAATTGCATTAAATAATAATTGAATATTAAATGAATGGTTGAGATTGTAGGAAAAAAATCTTTGATTTGACAACACGACAAACAAGATCAAAAGATGATGCAAGCAAGATATGATTACAAAATAAATAAGGAAAACATACCAGTCAATCTGATATAGTCATCTGACTGATACCACTTATGACCTATCAGGGTGACAAGCCCTGAATTCCATGTCCTGAACCTTAATCATCCTAACCTGAACATCTTCTCATAATGTCTGTTCCACCTAACAGCCATCCATCTTCTCTCTACAAAACCTTCCTCTTTATCCTGAGTTAGTCATTCCCCCTGACCTTGTTCGTTTCTGAACTGAGATTCAAACTGAACCTTCTAAGCCTGGGTCAAGGAGTCCTAACTCTACTGACAACTCGACAAACCTGGTTTCAGGCAAAGCCTTAGCCAGGATGTCAGCTCTCTGCTTGTCAGTAGGGATCCTCTCCATCCTTATATCCTTCTTCTCAACATGATCTCTTATAAAGTGATGTCTGATGTCTACATTCTTACACCTTGTGTGTAAGACTGGGTTTTGGGATATGGTTATGACACTATTATTGTCACAATAAACTGGGGCTTCAGTGGCCTCTACTTGGTAGTCTCTTAGTTGTTGCTTCAACCAAAGAATTTGGGAACAACAACAACTGCCCCATATACTCAGCCTCAGTTGTAGACGTTGCAACACTTGTTTGCTTCTTTGAAAACCAAGAGATCAGTTTGCTCCCTAGAAACTGACATGTGCTTGTAGTTGATTTCCTATCAATCCTACAGCCTCCATAATCAGCATCAGAATAAACTGTCAGTTCTAGGTTGTGATCAAAGGGATAGCAATGTCCTAAATTAACTGTACCCTTTAGGTATTTCAGAATATTTTTGGCACTCTCTAGATTACTCTTCTTTGGATCAGACTGATACCTCGCACAAATTCCAACTGCATAGGTGATGTCAGGACGACTTGCAGTCACGTACAACAACAAACCTATTAGTGCCCTATATTCAGTCTGATCTACTGAGGTCCCCTCCTTGTCAGGATCCAACTTCTCGTTTCTGTTCATGGGAATATGTGAGACTTTGCTAGACTAAACTCCAAACTTCTGAATTAAGTCCCTCGCAAACTTGGACTGATTGATGAAGATTCCGGAGTCAGTTTGCCTGACCTGAAGACCTAAGAAGAAGTTTATCTCTCCTATCATTGACATCTCAAACTTCCCCATCATCAGCTTTGCGAATTTCTCACAAAGGCTCAGGTTCGGTGATCCAAAAATAATGTCATCAACATAAATTTGGACCAAGAGAATGTCCTCCCCTTCGGATATTCTGAATAGGGTTCTATCCACTGTTCCTTTAACAAACCCATGGTCAATCAGGAACTGGGAGAGTGTATCATACCAGGCTCTAGGAGCTTATTTCAGGCTGTAAAGTGCTTTCTTCAGGTGATACACCTTATCACCAACTTTGAACCCAAGTGGTTGCTCCATAAAAACCTCCTCGTTCACAATTCCATTCAGGAAAGCGCTCTTCATGTCCATCCGATACACCTTGACCTTCTTAAATGTTGTATAAGCCAAGAACAACCTGATTGCCTCTAATCTTGCGATCGGCGTGAAGGTCTCATCATAGTCGATCCCTTTGGCCTGAGAGTAACCCTTAGCCACCAGTCTGGCCTTGTTTCTGACAAAAACATTTTTCTCATCTCTCTTGTTCTTGAAGACCCACTTGGTGCCAATAACATGTTGATGCCTAGGTCTATCAACTAACTCTGAAACCTGATTCCGCTCAAACTGATTAAGCTCATCCAGCATAGCTACGATCCAATTGGGGTCAGCAAGAGCTTCTTTTATGTTCTTAGGTTCCTGATCAGACATGAAGCAACAAAACATAGCACTATCGCCATGGAACAACCTTGTTCTGACCCCCTCATTGATATCATCAATGATATCTGCCAAGGAATGATCAGATAGCCAATGCCTCCTGCTGACTGGAGCACTGGGAGCAGCTGCTGACGTTCCCTCACCTGATCCTAAAATGCTAGTTTCAATAATAGGCAAAGAAGCAGAACGAGCAAGAACAGGGGACACTGAGTCATTCCCTGACGGTTGTCCAATGTGAGGGACATTGTTTCCCCTACAGAATTGGACTCAATAACTGTCTCAGGTGCAGAAGCATCATCACCGATAGTTCTTACCTCAGGTTGAGTCCGAGACTTAACATTCTCTGAGGCTGGGGCTTGCTGAGGGTTAGCCTGAGGTCTATCCTGATCGTCATCATCATCCCATCCCAGGGGAGCATGCACAAGCATGACCTTGAAATCAGGATTTTGCTTCAGGCTCAGTCTTGTCACCCTCTTGGTAACCCTTTAAGTGTCAGGACTTGGAACCTGTTTTCTACGCACTGATGTAGTCTCATCAAACACAACATGAGGTGTTTCCTCCACACAAAGGGTCCGACAGTTGTACACCCTAAAAGTGTTGCTGACTGAGGAGTATCAAAGGCTTTCAACAGGTCTTTCCCATTGTTCAGGATGAAACACTTACACCAAAAATATATAGAAATAGGAGATGCGAGGCTTCCTCTTGTTCCACGTCTCATAAGGTGTCTGAGCATGTTGTTTGTTCAACACTGATCGGTTCTGAGTGTAGCAAGCAGTGTGGATTGCTTCAGCCCAGTACTTCTCAGGCAGTCTTGACTCAGCCAACATGGTTCGGGCAGCTTCCTTCAGGGTCCGGTTCCTTCTCTCAGCTACTCGATTCTACTGTGGAGTCCTAGCTGCAGAAGTCTCATGAGCAAAAAAAAGGGCAGCGCAAAAATCTGTTATATAAGAGTTAATAAGCTCCATTCCCCGATCTGATCTGATCCTGAAGATGCTCTGACCCTTTTCTGTACTCAATTTCCTGAGTAACTCTGGAAGCTTGGCCTGAGTCTCCTTGTTCAGCAAGAAAATCACCCATGTGTACCTGGAATAATCATCAACAACAACAAGGATATATTTCCTACCATTCATGCTGACAGGAGTAATCGGACCAAAGAGATCCATGTGCAGGAGCTGAAGCACTTTGTCAGTTGAGAATGCATCTTTCTCCTTGAATGAGGCTTTCGTTTGCTTGCCTTCCTTACAAGAAGTTCGAGGTAAATTCTACACTAAATCTGCGATCATAAAACTGACTGACAGATAACAGGTTATGCCAATGTTCCTCTACATAGGATACATTAAGCACTTTAATAAAACCAACAACAAGGTACCGAACCCTCTGGTGAAACCCTTAGAGTTGTCACCAAAGGTAACCTGCGGGACATCCTGAGCTACGTAGTCGTGAAGGAGATCACGAAATCCGGTCATGTGCCTAGTAAAACCCCGCATAGGCAGCAGCTTTTAGTCATTTAATTATTTTTGTTTTAGGCGTGAGTTTTGAGTGTGAGCAGGGTTTAGTCCTTTAAGTTGCTAAGCTTTAGTATTTCTTAATTAATTGCTTAGTATTAGTTGTCCCAATTAGTATTGTTTGGACCACTAAGTAGTGTTAAGTTTCGTATTTTATTAACAGTTGAGGAGAATAATATTATTGTTGAGGTTATAGTATTAGTCCTTTAAGAATAGTATTTCCTTAAGTATTAATTCATTAAGGACATGTTAGTAATTGAGGAATTAAATTTAGGGATTTGACTTTATGAGGATTTGACCAAGAATAGGATTAAATAATACATGGGATAGTATTAGTAATATTTTTGAAAATAAGGAGTCTCAGACCTTAAGCTATTTTCGAAAATTAGGAGGTATTAAGACAAGGATTTCTAGCATCTTTATTTATGGAAATAAGTCATATTCTTATGCAAGAGAATAGTACATGCTTGAAGGTTAAGTATCATAAGATTAAAGAGATGGTAAGGATTTGTTAAATAAGGAAATAAGTTGCCAAGTATGGAAATAGAGATACACCAAGATATTGGGCCAATTTTCTTGCCTTTTCTTCATAATTTCGTCCAGCCCTCTTTCCCCAACCCTACACACTTTTTTCAACTCTATAAATATGTATTGATCAAGCCCCAAAACCCTTAGACACCCAAGAAAAAATCAGCAGCCACCTAGCACCAAAATTCGGCCATGTATTGAAGTTAGAGGACCAGTTTTCAGCAGCTTGTAGAAGTAGAAGGAGGGCAGATTTTCGTGAGGTTCATAGCACAAGGATTAGTCAAGCCAACGTACAACACTTCTATATTTTCAAGACAAGAAAAGGTGGGGGTTTAAACGGTGAAAAGTGGTAACACTAGTTGGATTTTTAAATACTATGTTTGATGTGTTTATGTGTTTATGTGCTAAAGAGGGATGCCCTTATGTGTTGTCAAAGATGAGTACTCTTAAGTAGTACTAAAGAGCGATGCCCTTATGTGGTGTCAAAGAGGGATACTCTTATGTAGTATCAAAGAGGGATATCCTTATGTGGTATCAAAGAGGGATACTCTTATGTAGTATCAAAGAGGGACACGCTTAAGTCGTGTCAAATGTTAAGAATGATTGGTATGTTTTCATGTTTACATGTCCATTATATTTAGACTTCGAACTAAACTATCCCCACGGAGTGATTATTTTATAATTGCTCACCCCTTCACCGAATTATATTTTCAGATTTTCAGGAGTAAAGATGACGAGATCGGCGATACGGAGGAAGGTGGATGTGATGCGAGTTAAAGAAGTTAATGGATGAAGATTTTTATTAATAAACCAAGTAGGCTTTTATTTCATGTTTGAGGTATTATTTTAGGCACTTGTGTGTTTGCCACAAGACTAGATGTTTGCATGTTTTATTTCGTTGAGTGCATGGACACGTAGATGTTTGATTTAGGATTTTTTTATGGTTTTATGAATTATGGGATTTTATTATGATTTTCATGAGGTATTATTATTATGATTATATGTTAATTTGCATGAGTTTTAGGAGTTAAGTTGAAGAATTATTTTATTAAATAGCAGCTGATGGTTCGAAAATTATATGCATGGTTAAGAGTCAATTTATGTGTTTAATTGTTCTTATGAAATTAATTATTGTCCTTAGTTTGCATGATCAATAAGTTAAGTTTTATAACTCTAAAAATTATGAAATATTACCAGAATGTTTGACATGATTTATAATGCATATTGACCAATTTTCATGAGTTTTTAATTAGTAGAAGTCGAGGAACTGATTTTAGTCCTTTATGTGATTCTAGTCGTCAAAATTCTTGTTTTAGAAATACCAAAATATATGCCAGTCTATTTTCGAAATTTTGACAGTTTAATAGCCTTAAAATATTAAGTTTTTTGGTCTTAAAACCTGGAAGAAAATCGTTTAAAAGTTTTAGTTTGAAATTAGTCCTACAACATTATTTTACGAGCTTTTCATGTGTTTTAAAAAGGGATTTTCGTGGAAAGTGTTTAATTTATGTCTAATATGATTTAATTGAGTATTTATAGGTCTTATGTTGAATGGCAAGGCAATAGTATTAAAGAAAATGGATTTGGTATTAGTTAGTGGACTGTTTTTATACACAACCAGTTTTGATGAATACACCCAGGTTGTTTTCGTGAGTTTTATGCCCCAGTGGCTGTACATGATTTGTTTAGGTATTATTGCATAATTTAATTTATGTGTTGGTTGATGTATGAAGTTGGAATGATTTAATTTCCTATGTTAAATATATTAAATTATATTGGATATATTTGAGATGGTATTATTTATGTTTTCCATGGATGTGTTGAACGAGTTATTTAAATTGAATGTATGATTTATTTGTTTAAATTTTTTTACTCTGATTTTAGTTTTAAAAAGGGTTTTTAAAAGAGAAGGAATTTTATTACAAGCTTAAGGGTTCACGTTCTAAAGAATGTTTTATTAAATTGTTTATTTAAAATCAAGACTTCCGCTGATTAGAAATGCTTAGAATTTTAGGGCGTGACAGTGTGGTATCAGAGCAGGTCTACGTTCTTGTAGACTTGTAAAAAAAATAAAATATTTTTATGTGCTTTATGTGATGCAATGTCTTTATGGAATAATTTCATGAAAAAGTTTAATAAAAAGAGAAAAGCTCCATCCATCGCCACCGCCGTAGCCATCTCCGAGTCCTAAAGCAAGTAAGTTTTCAAAAGCTCAAGTATGATGTTTCAAGTGAATGATTTATTCAAGGAATGATTTATGATGTATGACAAGGTCGTCATGAAGGATTTTTATGAAAAGTTATGTAGGACCACTTTTGGTCAAATGTTTTAAGAAATTCTTTTCAAGATTTTCGAAAAGAAGATGTTTCAAGGAAAAGGTTTTATGAAAAATGTTTTATGAAATGTTGTGCTTGTACGATGGCTTAGGAAGTTATGATAAATGATTAGTATGAATGCCTAGTAAGGAACGTTTAGAAGTTTTTAAGTACGACGAATTAGTAGGACCATTTTTAAATTTTATTAAGATCGGCTAAGCAATTCCTTTATCTTGTGGGGCCTTTCGTTTTAGATGCCTCCGAGACGTGACCCGATCCATTACCCTAATGAGTCCGATGGACACGCGGATAGGAGGGGTCACCCTCAAGCTAACCCCGTAGTCCCTAACGTAGCACCTATGCTTAGCACTACCGCACAAGTAGTTGAACAATTTAGGAGGTACAAGCCTGCTACCAGTAACGGGCGGGACGGACCGGACGCTGCTGAGGAGTGGTTTCTTTCCATGGATAGGATTTTGAGGTTATATCAGAGTAGCGCAGCGGAAGCGTAGTATTTTAAGTAGCGTAGGAAGATTGGTTGTGAGTTAGAGGTTAGTGTTAGTCCCTTAGAAGTTAGTATCCCTTCGAGAAAGGCCGAGTTTACGAGTAAGGTTTTGTCGAGTGCGAAACTTGAGATTTGTGGGAGGAGTCTTGAGGGAGAATTGCACGTGATCGAGATGGGACAATTCGATGTCATTCTTGGTATGGATTGGCTAGTTAAGTACCACGCCACTATCGATTGCAAGAAAAGAGAAGTGACGCTCAAGTTGCCAAATGGAGAAGAGTTGACGTACTTTGGTTCCCGACCAAGTACACATAATTTGATCGTCACCGCAATGCAAGCCATCGAGTTACTTCAAGAAGAAGGATGTGAAGGATACCTTGTCCATGTAATGGGCACGAACGTAAGGGAGGTGAACATAGAAGATGTTGCCGTTGTTAACGAATTTGTTGACGTGTTTCCCGAGGAGTTACCCGGAATTCCACCCGACCGCCAAGTGGAATTTACAATCGATCTAGTGCCGGGAGCTGCCCCAATTTCGAAAGCACCCTATCGTATGGCGCCAAAGGAACTCAAAGAGTTAAAGATGCAATTGCAAGAGTTGTTGGATAAGAAATTCATCCAACCAAGTGTTTCACCATGGGGAGCGCCAGATTTGTTCGTCAAGAAGAAGGACGGATCGTGGAGGATGTGCATTGACTATCGAGAGCTTAATCGGCTCACGATAAAGAATAAGTACCCGTTGCCAAGGATTGAAGACTTGTTCGATCAATTAAGGGGAGCGAGTGTGTTCTCAAAGGTTGACTTGAGATCGGGTTATCACCAATTGAAGATCAAGGAAGGACATAGAGTGAAGACCGCTTTTCGCACATGCTATGGGCATTACGAATTCATAGTGATGCCGTTCGGTTTGAGCAACGCACCAGCTGTCTTCATGGCCTTGATGAACCGTGTCTTTCACCCTTTCTTAGATCGGTTAATCATAGTGTTCATTGATGACATTCTTATCTATTCTCGGAGTATGGAGCAACATGAGGAGCACTTAAGGACGATTCTAGAAGTTTTGCACCAAGAAAGATTGTTTGCAAAGTTTACCAAATGCGAGTTTTGGTTAGACTGAGTGAACTTTTTAGGCCATGTGATCACCGCCCAAGGAGTTGAAGTAGACGCATCCAAGGTTGTAGTCGTGAGTGAGTGGAAGGCTCCAACTAATGTGAACGAGGTTCGTAGCTTTCTCGGTTTGGTGTGATACTTTCAGCGATTTATTGAAGGCTTTGCAAAAATAGCCTCATCGATGACCAAGTTAACAGGCAAAAGAGAGAACTTCGTGTGGTCCAAGGCATGCGAGAAGAGTTTCCAAGAGTTGAAGGACAAGTTAGTGTCGGCTCCAGTCCTTATTATTCCCGATCCTACGGAAGGTTTCGTTATCTTTAGTGACGCTTCGAAGCAAGGACTAGGATGTGTTTTGATGCAACATGGGAAAGTCGTGGCGTACGCATCAAGGCAATTGAAGGTGCACGAGATGACCTATCCTACGCATGATCATGAGTTAGCGGCTGTTGTTCATGCATTGAAGATATGGAGACATTATCTTTATGGTACTAAGTGCGAGATTTTCACCGATCATAAGAGCCTCAAATACATTTTCACGCAAAAGGAGTTGAACATGAGACAAAGGCGTTGGCTAGAGTTAGTCAAGGACTACGATTGCACAATCAACTACCATCCGGGCAAGGCGAATGTGGTCGCGGATGCACTTAGCCGAAAGGGAGGCGTGTTGTCTTCAATAACGAGCCAAGGCGATTTGGCAAAGGAGTTCGAACGCCTAAGGATAGAAGTTGTCGATTCAAACAAAGAGATGGAAGCCATCTTGGCAGCCCTAATGATCCAACCTACTCTCCGAGCTCGGATCGTTGAAGCACAAGGCGAGGATGTTGCACTCGCCAAGTTGAAGAAGCGGATCAAGGGGAAAGGCGTGAAGGGTTTCATGATCGATGAGAATGGAGCCCTCTTGTTCGAGAATAGGGTATGTGTGCCGAACCATGAAGGATTGAAGAAGGAAATAATGGAGGAAGCTCATTGTACACCTTATACGGTTCATCCCGGTGGAACCAAAATGTATAGGGACTTAAGGACTATATTTTTGTGGAGGAACATGAAAGGCGACATTGCCAATTTCGTAGAGAAGTGTTTAACTTGTCAACAAGTTAAGGCGGAACATCAAAGGCCATCCGGATTATTGAAGCCGTTAGAGATACCTCAATGGAAGTGGGAGCACATTTCCATGGACTTCGTGATGGGACTACCCCGTTCGATTAAAGGGAATCAAGCTATATGGGTTATTGTGGATCGACTAACCAAGTCGGCTCATTTTCTACCTATGAAGATGACGTGGAGCATGGATAAACTTGCTCAAGTTTATATCCAAGAAGTAGTGAGATTGCATGGAGTTCCCGTTTCAATCATTTCGGATAGAGATGCACGTTTTACGTCGCAATTTTGGAGGAGCCTACAAACGGCCATGGGCACTAAGTTAAATCTTAGTACGGCGTATCACCCACAAACGAACGGTCAATCCGGGAGGACGATTCAAACACTTGAAGACATGTTGCGGGCATGTGTCCTAGATTTTGAAGGTAATTGGGAGACGTACTTACCTTTGGTTGAGTTTGCTTACAACAATAGTTATCAAGCGATGATTTGCATGGCTTCATACGAAGCCTTGTATGGACGATGTTGTAGATCTCCCTTGTATTGGGATGAAGTTGGCGAACAACGTATTCCAGGGCCCGAGATAGTGGAGAAAACGGTAAAGGTGGTCGAGAAGATTCGAGAGCGAATACGCGCTGCCCAAGATCTTCAAAAGTCTTACGCCGACAAGCGAAGGAAGGCCCTACATTTCGAGAAGGGCGAGGAAGTGTTCTTAAAGGTGTCGCCAACCAAAGGAGGTGTTCGTTTTGGACGAAAAGGAAAGTTACAACCGCATTTTATAGGACCTTTTGAGATCCTAGAGAAGGTTGGGAGTTTAGCTTATCGCTTAGCTTTGCCCCCTAACCTTGCATCCATTCACAACGTTTTTCAGGTTTCAATGTTGAGGAAATACGTACGCGATCCTAGTCACGTGATAGACTATTCATCTTTGGAAGTGGACAAGAACTTAGCCTATGATGAATTACCCGTTGAAGTATTGGATAGAAAGACTCATCGTTTGAGGAATCGAGAAGTTAATCTCATTAAGGTACGTTGGAATCGCCATGGAATTGAAGAGGCGACGTGGGAAAAAGAAGAGGATTTAAAAGCTAAATATCTCGATCTTGTTTTGCAAGGTGAGTTAGAATTTTCGTGGACGAAGTTTTTTAAAGATGCTGAGGTTGTAACACCCCGCATAGGCAGCAGCTTTTAGTCATTTAATTATTTTTGTTTTAGGCGTGAGTTTTGAGTGTGAGCAAGGTTTAGTCCTTTAAGTTGCTAAGCTTTAGTATTTCTTAATTAATTGCTTAGTATTAGTTGTCCCAATTACTATTGTTTGGACCACTAAGTAGTGTTAAGTTTTGAATTTTATTAAGAGTTGAGGAGAATAATATTATTGTTGAGGTTATAGTATTAGTCCTTTAAGAATAGTATTTCCTTAAGTATTAATTCATTAAGGACATGTTAGTAATTGAGGAATTAAATTTAGGGATTTGACTTTATGAGGATTTGACCAAGAATAGGATTAAATAATACATGGGATAGTATTAGTAATATTTTCGAAAATAAGGAGTCTTAGACCTTAAACAATTTTTGAAAATTAGGAGGTATTAAGACAAGGATATCTAGTATCTTTATTTATGGAAATAAGTCATATTCTTATGCAAGAGAATAGTACATGCTTGAAGGTTAAGTATCATAAGAATAAAGAGATGGTAAGGATTTGTTAAATAAGGAAATAAGTTGCCAAGTATGGAAATAGAGAAACACCAAGATATTGGGCCAATTTTCTTGCCTTTTATTCATAAATTCGTCCAGCCATCTTTCCCAAACCCTACACACTTTTTCCAACTCTATAAATATGTATTGATCAAGCCCCAAAACCCTTAGACACCCAAGAAAAAATCAGCGCCACCTAGCACCAAAATTCGGCCATGTATTGAAGTGAGAGGACCAGTTTTCAACGTACAACACTTCTATATTTTCAAGACAAGAAAAGGTGGGGGTTTAAACGGTGAAAACTGGTAACACTAGTTCGATTTTTAAATACTATGTTTGATGTGTTTATGTGTTTATGTGCTAAAGAGGGATGCCCTTATGTGGTGTCAAAGATGAGTACTCTTAAGTAGTACTAAAGAGGGATGCCCTTATGTGGTGTCAAAGAGGGATACTCTTATGTAGTATCAAAGAGGGATATCCTTATGTGGTATCAAAGAGGGATACTCTTATGTAGTATCAAAGAGGGACACGCTTAAGTCGTGTCAAAGGTTAAGAATGATTGGTATGTTTTCATGTTTACATGTCCATTATATTTAGACTTCGAACTAAACTATACCCACGGAGTGATTATTTTATAATTGCTCACCCCTTCACCGAATTATATTTTCAGATTTTCAAGAGTAAAGATGACGAGATCGGCGATACGGAGGAAGGTGGATGTGATGCGAGTTAAAGAAGTTAATGGATGAAGATTTTTATTAATAAACCAAGTAGGCTTTTATTTCATGTTTGAGGTATTATTTTCGGCACTTGTGTGTTTGCCACAAGACTAGATGTTTGCATGTTTTATTTCGTTGAGTGCATGGACACGTAGATGTTTGATTTAGGATTTTTTTTATGGTTTGATGAATTATGGGATTTTATTATGATTTTCATGAGGTATTATTATTATGATTATGTGTTAATTTGCATGAGTTTTAGGAGTTAAGTTGAAGAATTATTTTATTAAATAGCAGCTGATGGTTCGAAAATTATATGCAAGGTTAAGAGTCAATTTATGTGTTTAATTGTTCTTATGAAATTAATTATTGTCCTTAGTTTGCATGATCAATAAGTTAAGTTTTATAACTCTAAAAATTATGAAATATTACCAGAATGTTTGACATGATTTATAATTTATATTGACCAATTTTCATGAGTTTTTACTTTCTAGAAGTCGAGGAACTGATTTTAGTCCTTTATGTGATTCTAGTCGTCAAAATTCTTGTTTTAGAAATACCAAAATATATGCTAGTCTATTTTCGAAATTTTGACAGTTTAATAGCCTTAAAATATTAAGTGTTTTGGTCTTAAAACCTGGAAGAAAATTGTTTAAAAGTTTTAGTTTGAAATTAGTCCTACAACATTATTTTACGAGCTTTTCATGTGTTTTAAAAAGGGATTTTCGTGGCAAGTGTTTAATTTATGTCTAATATGATTTAATTTAGTATTTATAGGTCTTATGTTGAATGGCAAGGCAATAGTATTAAAGAAAATGGATTTGGTATTAGTTAGTGGACTGTTTTTATACACAACCAGTTTTGATGAATACACCCAGGCTGTTTTCGTGAGTTTTATGCCCCAGTGGCTGTACATGATTTGTTTAGGTATTATTGCATAATTTAATTGATGTCTTGGTTGATGTATGAAGTTGGAATGATTTAATTTCCTATGCTAAATATATTAAATTATATTGGATATATTTGAGATGGTATTATTTATGTTTTCCATGGATGTGTTGAACGAATTATTTAAATTGAATGTATGATTTATTTTTTTAAATTTTTTTACTCTGATTTTAGTTTTAAAAAGGGTTTTTAAAAGAGAAGGAATTTTATTACAAGCTTAAGGGTTCTAAAGAATGTTTTATTAAATTGTTTATTTAAAATCAAGACTTCCGCTGATTTGAAATGATTAGAATTTTAGGGCGTGACATGCCTGGAGCAGCCTGAATCCAGTTACCAATCCTTCTTCAGATCCTCGTTCTTCTTCTTGTAGCCCACAGAGACCTGAAAAGAATCAGGCCTCAGGTACCCATCTAGTATTGGGTTCTACAGTGACAACCATACCCTTCGGGATCCAGATTTGTTTAACAATTCTGATGGCATCAGAAGTGTAAACCTGTCTCCATGAAACATCAACATACACTGTCCCCTTCTTCCTGAGTACCTTGGAAGATTAGGGTGTATGGGTGTCAACCTGAGGTTCAGGAGCCCTGAATTTCTTCTTGGGGGCTGGCCTCCTGTTCCTCCTTGGCCTGGGTGCAGCGGGCTGAGGCGTGTCCTGGGAAGGATCTACTCGAGCCTGACCTCTAGGCACACGAGGTCTGGCCTGAGCGTTATCGGAGATATGTCTCCGTTGCCCTTCAGGAGCCACCAGGCGAGTCTCTCTCTGAGGAGGATTGGGACATCCCTAATGGGCCCTACGCCCTGTCTAAGGCTTCTGGACCTCAATATCCCTTAGCCTTGCCTGAGGCTTCCTCTGGCCTGAATTCCTTCTACCCTGAGTATTCTGAGGCTGAGCCTGAGAGGTACTTGGGGAAGAATTCCTTGAGGCCTGAGGGTTCCTAGGCTGAGCCTTGGGGTTCCCTTGGTCTGTCTTCCTCGGTTCCTAGTATGGAACTTTGGCCTTTCCCTTTGGTTTTGGCCTTGGTCCGTAAGCTTGTTGCCTGACAGGTTTAGCGGGCATTTTCTCCTTCCCTTTGCTTTTATCCTGGTGAGCAACACTTTCGCCCTTGTCACCAGTTTGGGCAGGGACAAACACCTTCTTCTGAGAGTTGCCCCTGAAGCAGCTCTCTTTTTCTTGCCATTAGGGTTCTTATAGCTATCATAGCCAACCCTACTTTAGCACCATCGGTATGCTGAGAGATAATTGTTAACTCGTCAACCACTTGGGAAGATTTGTGTAACTTCTGCAGCTTTTCCTCAAGATGCACATTGTGCTTTTTCAGGGCCTCAATTTCAGTGGTGTATCGAAGCACCAGCTGTTGATCAGTGATTAGGGACATAATAGCATCTTTTTGCATCCATTTCTATATGGTTTTGATGTGCTTATGTTCATATTTGACCCTAATATTCTATACTTTGTGCATTTAACCCTTTTTGGCTAGAAAGTTGTGTTTTGTAGTAAAAACGAGCAAAATCAGAGAAAGACGAGCAAGTTCGTAAAATTCCAGATATTGTGAGTTGATCCAATGGAGGAAAATGATATACCATATCGAAGAGTTCGAAGAGAGTGTCACAACGGAAAAAGAATCGAGGTAATTGGAGCTCTAGAACTCAAGATATGAAGAAAACAAGGAAGTCAAGGATCGACCGAACGAAGCAAAGCTGGGATCGTGTGGCTACAAGCCTGGTTCGTGCGCCAACAAGCAACATTCGTGCGTCGAATCCCTGGTTCGTGTGGTGGCTTAATCGCACACACACTTGCATGATCTGGTTCGTGCGTCTGCTTCACAGGATCGTGCACAGGTTCGATTTTTCATAATTTCAAGGGTTGTTTTGTCTTTTCGCGCGTTTAATGAAGGGCATATTGGACCAAGCATTGTGGGCACTATAAATACTCAAGGATCAGATTCTCAAAAGGGGATTACATCATAATTCCAAGTTCTTAGATTAGTTTAAAGAGAGAATTAGGTAGTTACTTAGTGGGTTTCTTAATTAGATTCATTCTTCTTTCTTCCATAACTTTTGACCAGTCCTTCGGATTTTAGATCCATTTGTTCCTGCATACTTGTAGTGATTAGAGCTTCATTCCTGCGGTTCATTTTTTTATTTTGAGCTTTGGATCAAGACTTAGAATTTTGGAGGTTTGTAGATTGTATTCAATTTCTCTACCTATGGTAAGTTTTTCTTTAATTCTCTTATTTTGATTCATAATCATGTTGTTTAGAATGTTAATTGTTGATTTCCGATTCTAATTAGTCATTGGCTAAAATCATTGTTGCATGGTTTGTTGGTCCCAAAGACAAGTTTTAGGGAAAGAAACACTAAGTCAAATCTAGAAGGGGGGGTCGAATAGACTTGATAGGTTTTAAAAACTTTTTCTGATTAGGCTTATTTAAAAACTGCAGACAACTAAGGTCGTCTGGTTTTGAAATAGTACACTGTTAGTTTGAGTGCGGAAACGATTTTGTTGAAAACCTTTCTTAATGATTTGTGCACAGATAAAGAACAGGAATTAAAGAACAGGAGACACGAAGATTTATAGTGGTTCGGACAAAAAGTCCTACTCTACTATCCACAATCCAACTGGACTTATGGGGCTCTCCACTAACTTCTCTCTTACTCACTCACAAACTTTGAGAGTACTACTCTCTTACAAATGTCTATGCTAAAAGCAGTCGACTTCAAACAGCTTCTATAAAGCTTACAAAAGATTAATATGAAAGAATGGGTTGAGTGCGAGTGAAGATTTTGATAGAGTTTCGGCAATCTTAAACGCGTGTGGATCAATGTTTGAAATCTTCACTGGTACTCTTATTTATAGGTCCAAATAACTAGCCGTTGGGATTGACTAGAGATCTGAAATCCCATAAATTAGGAACCAATCAATCATCCGGATTGATTGAATCTTCTTCATGATTCCCAGAAATCTTCTTGATGCCCAATCAATCAAGTTTGTCCCCTTGATTGATTGATTCTTCTATTCTGGGAATCTCCTTGTTCGTAGCAAGTTAACCCTTAATTTGATTCCGTAGAATCTGGGCAGAGCACAAGACTCCAGCTGATCTGTCTCCTCAGCTGGTGTATCGGTCTGCTGATACTTGGACCTCAGCTGATGTGCAAGTCTGCTGGTGCACCTCAGTTGATACCTTGGACCTCGTCTGGAATAAAATCCTTGGACCTTATCTTATCTGCGACATGCTCAGCTGATCTTCTGATATCAGCTGATCTGACTCTTCTGATGTTCTACTCCAGCTTCTTCAATGTCAGCTGCTCAGGTTTTCTGTCTTCTGGAATCTGCTAAGTCTTCAAGGCCTGAGCTGGTCTTCTTCTCTATGAAAGCTTTGGATCTTCTACGCAGCAAGGTTGATTCCCCCTTACTAAAACCTATCTAATCCTAACTATTCATCAGCTGACTAACAAGTTCAGCTGGTCCAATTACAAGCTGATTGGTTTGTCATATCATCAAAACATCTAACAAGAATATCCTAACATGGTTGTATGATTACTATGGTGAATTTAGTCTCTTGATAATCCTATGCATGAATTAGTGATCTTGTTGGATTAGTTCTCTTATTAATAACTTGTATGAATGCTTGGGATGTTTAATTGGATTGTATGGCTTATATGTTTTAGCAAGAAAATTATAATTGAGCTATAAGAACTTAATGCATACCAAGTGTTTGATGTTTGGCTTGTATGATCAATGAGAATTGCTTATTAGCCCAGACCTCTTAATTAGAGAGTTAGGAGTTGTAGAGAGATCTAGACATCCAATAGTGCCCTTAGCTTGTGTTGTAGAGAGATCTAGACACTAGTTGGCTTGACTAAGACACCAAGAGAACTTTTGCATGCTAGGATGGATAGGACACTAGAGGAACCATAGTAGGAGTACTTCCATGCACACACACCACTTTTGCTCACTTCCTTGAGGTGATAGCTAGATTTACTATGCTTTGTTGAAGTAGATAGAAATCATGATCCTTTTCTTGCTTTCCTAGCTATTAGCCTTTTGTAGACATTCAATGCTTGCTTGATATCGCATCGTTTCCCTGTGTTCGATATTTAACTTGGTTAACTTGCCACGACATCAACGACCACATACACTTGCATGGAAATCATACACGATTTTGGCAAACAAGTTTTTGGCGCCGTTGTCGGGGAAACGGTTACTTTGTTAAGTGAGGTTTTTTTTTGTTTACTTGAATGTCTTTGAATGTTGTTGGTTTGTATTGTTTGTTTACTTGAGCATCCTTGAATCCCGGCAAAGCCAATACAAGTTTTTGGCGCCGTTGCCGGGGAGACGGTCTCTTTGTCAAGCGAGTTGATGTTTCTTTACATTTCTTTTCTTTATTTTGTTTCTTTGTTTGATCTTGACTATTCTTGGTGAGTGTTGATACTTGATTATTTTTGTAGGAGTGAGCTCGATTGAGATGGGCGTACACAACCATTACTCGTATTCTCCAAAAGACATATATCCTCCTAATTCCTACACATATCAACCTTACCCATGTCAACCACCACCTCCACAAGAAGATCCTTATTCTCCTAATTCATACACATATAAAGATTCCTACACCTATTATGAAGAGCCATACCTATGTCTTCCCATCAAGAACAAACTCCTCCTAGCTATTTAGATGAGACTCTAGCTCAAATTCTCAAGCAATTGGTAGAAATGAAAAGTGAAAATGCAAGACTTTTAGAGGGGACCAACAAGAAGTTTGATGAAATGTTCATGTTTCAAAGTCATCAAATAAAGAGTATGGAGTTCCAATTGGAGAAATTAACCCAACATGTCACGCCCTAAAATTCTATGCATCTCAAAATCAGCGGAAGTCTTACTTTTAATAAATAAATTTAATAAAAACACTCTTTTAGAACGTGCACCCTTTTCTAAAAAAATTCTTTTCTTTGAAAATACTTTTTGAACTAAATAAATCATACATTCACAATAAATAACTCATTCAATACATCCATAGAAATCATAAAATATCATCGCAAATATTCATAACATCTTTCAATAATATTCACTTAGCACATTCCTAGGAATAACATAACAAATATACATAACATGCTTCAATAATATTCACATGTGAATTAACTTATTCTAACATCTTTCAACACATAAGACATCAAAAAAAAAATCATGCAACAACACTTAAATAATTCTGGTACCGCTGCTGGGACATAAAACTTTCGAAAACAACCTGGGTGTACACATCAAAACTAGTTGTGTATAAAAACAGTCCATTAACTAATACTAAACCCATTTTCTTTAATACCATTATCTTGCCAATCAGTTAAAGACCTCTAAATACTCAAATAATTCATACAAGACATAGTATAAGCACTGGCCACGGAATTCACTTTTTAAAACACATGAAAAGCTCGTAAAATAAAGTTATAGGACTAAATTCAAGCTGAAACTTTAAAACGATTTTGCTCCAGGTTTTAAGACCAAAATAACTTAATATTTTATGGCAAATAAACTGCCCAAATTTCAAAAATAGGCTGGACATAAAATAGATATATTTAAAACAAGAATTTTGGAGACTAGAATCACATAAAGGACTAAAACTGGAACCTCGACTTCTACTAAGTAAAAACTTACGAAAATTGGTCAACATGAATATTAAATCATGGCAAACATTCCGGTAAAATTTCATAATTTTTGGAGTTATAAAACTTAACTTATGGAACATGCAAACTAAGGACAATAACTAATTTCTTAAGAACAATTAAACACATAAATCATCACTTAATCATACACATAAATTTCGACCATCAGCTGCAATTTAACAAATAAATTCATCAACTTAATTCCTCAGACTCATGCAATTTAACACATAATCATAACAATGATAATACCTCATAAAATTCCAAAATAAAATCACATAATTCATCAAACCTTAATAAATCATAAATCTAACATCTACGTGTCCATGCACTCAATAAAGTAAATCATGCATACATCAAATCTTATGGCAACATAAAGGTGCCGGAAATCCATAAATAATATACTTGCAAACTTGAAATAAAAGCCTACTTGATATTTATTAAAAATCTTCCTCATTTAACTTTTTAACTCGCATCACATCCACCTTCCTCCGCATCGCCGATCTCGTCATCTTTACTCTTGAAAATCTGAAAATATAGTTCGGTGAAGGGGCGAGCAATTATAAAACAATCACTCCGTGGGGATAGTTTAGTTCGAAGTCTAAATATAAAGGACACATATACATGTAAACATACCCCTCGTTCTTAACATTTGATACGCCTCGTGTATCCATACTTTTGTACTATCTGAGTACCATATGCATTATCTGAATGCCTTTAACATAGATTGATGATATCTGATCATCCATAACATATTTTGATGATATCTGATCATCCATAACATATTTTCATGATATATGATCATCCATAACATATTTGGCACATAAACACATCAATGCATCAACTAAACATTTAAAAATCGAACTAGAAGTTACCACTTTTCACCGTTTAAACCCCCACCTTTTCTTGTCTTGAAAATAAAGAAGTGTTGTACGTTGGCTTGACTAATCCTTGTGCTATGAACTCTCGAAATTCTGTCCTTCTACTTCTACAAGCTGCTGAAAAACTGGTCCTCTAACTTCAATACATGTCCGAATTTGGTGCTAGGTGGCTGCCGATTTTTCTTGGGTGTCTAAGGGTTTTGGGACTTGATCAATACATATTTATAGAGTTGGAAAAGTAGGGTTTGGGGCTAAATAAGGGGCTGGCCGAAATTGCAAGGAAAAGGCAAGAAAATTGGCCCAATATCTTGGTGTATCTCTATTTCGATACTTGGCAACTTATTTCCTTATTTAACAAATCCTTACCATCTCTTTATTCTTATGATACTTAACCTTCAAGCATATAATTCTCTTGCATAAGAATATGACTTATTTCCATAAATAAAGATACTAGAAATCAAAGTCTTATACTCCTAATATTTTTTAAAATTACTTAATATTCTAGGACCCTACTTTTCGAAAATAATACTAAAATATTCTAAGTATTATTCAATCCTATTCTTGGTCAAAACCTCATAATGTCAATTACTAACATACCCTTAATGAATTAATACTTAAGGAAATACTATTCTTAGAGGACTAATACTATAACTTCAACAATAATACTTCTCTTCCTTTCTCTTAATAAAATTCGAAACTTAATACTACTTAAGGGTCCAATTAATACTAATTGGGACAAATAATACTAAGCAATTAATCAAGACATACTAAAGCATAAAAACTTAAAGGACTAAACCCTAAACACACACAAAGCTTTCGCCCAAAATAAAAATTAAGGGACTAAAAGCTGCTGCCTATGCGGGGTGTTACAACCTCACCACCTTTAAAAAAATTTGTCCTCGAAAATACTAACTTACCTTGCAAAACAAGTTCGGGGTACTTAGCCTTTAAATCATCTTCCTTTTCCCACGTCGCTTTATCAATTCCATGTCGATTCCAACGTACCTTAATGAGGTTCACTTCTCGATTCCTCAATCGATGAGTCTTCCGATCCAACACCTCAACGGGTACTTCCTCGTAAGCTAAGTTCTTATCTACTTCCAAAGACGAGTAGTCTAAAACGTGACTAGGATCACGTACGTACTTCCTCAACATCGACACATGAAAAATGTTGTGAACGGCTGCAAGGCTTGGGGGCATAGCTAAGCGATAAGCTAAACTCCCAACTTTCTCTAGGATCTTGAAAGGTCCTATAAAACGTGGTTGTAACTTCCCCTTTCGTCCAAAACGAACAGCTCCTTTAGTTTGTGAAACTTTCAAGAACACGTCCTCGCCCTTCTCGAAAAGTAGGGGCTTCCTACGCTTGTCGGCATAAGACTTTTGACGATCTTGGGCAGCCCGTATCCGCTCTCGGACCTTCTCAATCACCTTGACCGTTTTCTCCATGATTTCGGGCCCTAGAATACGTCGTTCGCCAACTTCATCCCAATACAAAGGAGATCTACAACGTCGTCCATGCAAGGCTTCGTATGGAGCCATGCCAATCGTCGCTTGATAACTATTGTTGAAAGCAAACTCCACCAAAGGTATGTACATCTCCCAATTACCTTCAAAGTCTAGAACACAAGCCCGTAACATGTCTTCAAGTGTTTGGATCGTCCTCTCGGATTGACCGTCCGTTTGTGGGTGATATGCCGTACTAAGGTTCAATCTTGTCCCCATGGCCGATTAGAGGCTTCTCCAAAACTGCGACTGTCACGCCCTAAAATTCTAAGCATTTCAAATTAGCGGAAGTCTTGATTTTAAATAAACAATTTAATAAAACATTCTTTAGAACGTGCTCCCTTTTCTTCTTGAAATAAAATTCTTTTCTTTGGAAAACTCTTTTTGAACTAAAGTCAAAGTAAATAAATCTAAACAATTAAATCACACATTCAATTTAAATAACTCAAACAATACATTCATGAATAACATCAAAGTATCATAACAAATATGCACCATCTTTCTCTATATAATATTCACATGTGACTTAGGCCTATTCTAATATTTATTCAACATACAAGACATCAATTAAATCATGTAATAACTCACAAATAATTCTGGTGCAGCAATTAAAACATATAACTTTCGAAAACAGCTAGGGTGTGCTCATTAAAACTGGGTGTGTACAAAAACAGCCCATTAACTATTACTAAATCCATTGCTTTAAGACTATTATATTGCTAATCATCCTAAGACCTCTAAACACTCAATTAAATCATATTATAAGTAGTTGCTGCGAAAATCACTTTTTAGAACACATGAAAACTCGTAAACTAAAGTTGTAGGACTAATTTCAAGCGGAAACTTTAAAACCATTTTCTTCCAGGTTTTGAAACCAAAATACTTAATATTTTATGGCTAATAATCTGCCAAAATTTCGAGAATATGCTGGGCATAAAGTTGGTATTTTTAAAACAAGAATTTTGACGACTAGAAACACATAAAGGACTAAAATCAGTTCCTCGACTTCTACTAAGTCAAAACTCATGAAACTTGGTCAACATGCATTATAAATCATGTCAAACATTCTGGTAAAATTTCATAATTTTTAGAGTTATAAAACTTAACTTATCGATCATGCAAACTAAGGACAATAACTAATACTTTAAGAGCAATTAACCACAAAAAGTAACACTTAATCATGCATAAAAATTTCGCCCATCATCTGCTAATTAATAAAACAATTTCGTCAACTTAACTCCTAAAACTCTTGCAAACTAACACATAATCTTAATAATAATACCTCATAAAAATCATAATAAAATCCCATAATTCATCAAACCATAATAAATCCTAAATCAAACATCTACGTGTCCATGCACTCAACGAAATAAAACATGCAAACGTCTAGTCTTGTGGCAAACATAAAGGTGCCGAAAATCTTAAATAGAACTCTTGCAACTAAATAAAATAAAAGCCTGCCTGGTTTATTAATAAAAATCTTCATCCTTTAACTTCTTTAAAACTCGCATCACATCCACCTTCCTCCGCATCGCCGATCTCGTCATCTTTACTCTTGAATGTCTGAAAATATAATTCGGTTAAGGGGTGAGCAATTCTAAAATAATCACTCCGTGGGGATAGTTTAGTTCGAAGTCTAAATATAATGGACATGTAAACGTGAAAACATACCAATCATTCTTAACTTTGACACGACTTAAGCGTATCCCTCTTTGATACTATATAAGAGTATCCCTCTTTGACACCACATAAGGGCATCCCTCTTTAGTACTACTTAAGAGCACTCATCTTTGACACCACATAAGGGCATCTCTCTTTAGCACATAAACACATAAACACATCAAACATAGTATTTAAAAATCGAACTAGAGTTACCACTTTTCACCGTTTAAACCCCCACCTTTGAATTGCTTGAAAAGAAGAGAAGTGTTGTACATTGGCTTGACTATTTCTTGTGCTCGAATCCTACTCCTTTCCTTACTCAAGGCTGCCGAAAACTTGCTCTCTTCCTTAGCTCACAAGCTGCTGGAAAATCGGTCCTATAACTTCAATACATGGCCGGAAATTGGTGCTAGTGGCTGCCAAAAATTCTTGGGGTGTCTAAGGGTTTTGGGACTTGATCAATACTTATTTATAGAGTTGGAATAAGTGTGTAGGGCTACACAAAAGGGGCTGGCCGAATCTGGAGGAATAAAGCAAGAAATTTGGCCCAATATCTTGGTGTATCTCTATTTCCATACTTGGCAACTTATTTCCTTATTTAAAAGATCCTTACTTACTCTTTATTCTTATTATACTTAGCCTTCAAGCACGTACTATTCTCTTGCATAAGAATATGACTTATTTCCATAAATAAAGATACTAGATATCCTTGTCTTAATACCTCCAAATTTTCGAAAATTGCTAAAGGTCTAAGACTCCTTATTTTCGAAAATGTTACTAATACTATCCCAAGTATTATTTAATCATATTCTTGGTCAAATCCTCAAAAAGTCAAATCCCTAAATTTAATTCCTCAATTAGTAACATGCCCTTAATGAATTAATACTTAAGGAAATACTATTCTTAAAGGACTAATACTATAACCTCTACAATAATATTATTCTCCTCAACTTCTAATAAAATTCGAAACTTAATACTACTTAGTGGTCCAATCAATACTAATTGGGACAACTAATACTAAGCAATTAATTAATAAATTTAAAGCTTAGCAACTTAAAGGACTAAACCTTGCTCACACTCAAACTCACGCCTAAAACAAAATAATTAAAGGACTAAAAAGCTGCTGCCTTTGCGGGGTGTTACAACCTCACCACCTTTAAAAAATTTCATCCTCGAAAATGCTAACGTACCTTGCAAAACAAGCTCGGGGTATTTAGCCTTTAAATCCTCTTCTTTTTCCCAACGTCGCCTCTTCAATTCCATGGCGATTCCAACGTACCTTAATGAGATTAACTTCTCGATTCCTCAAACAATGAGTCTTTCTATCCAATACTTCAACGGGTATTTCTTCATAGGCTAAGTTCTTATCCATTTCCAAAGACGAAGAGTCTAACACGTGACTAGGATCACGTACGTACTTCCTCAACATCGAAACGTGAAAAACAATGTGAATGGATGCAAGGTTAGGGGGCAAAGCTAAGCGATAAGCTAAACTCCCAACCTTCTCTAGGATTTCAAAAGGTCCTATAAAACGCAGTTGTAACTTCCCTTTTCGTCCAAAACGAACAACTCCTTTGGTCGGCGACACCATTAAGAACACTTCCTCGCCCTTCTCTAAATGTAGGGGCTTCCTTCGCTTGTCGGCATACGACTTTTGACGATCTTGGGTAGCCCGTATTTGCTCTCTAATCTTTTAAACCACCTTTACCGTTTTCTCCACTATCTCGGGCCCTAGAATGCGTCGTTCGCCAACTTCATCCCAATACAAGGGAGATCTACAACGTCGTCCATACAAGGCTTCGTATGGAGCCATGCCAATCGTCGCTTGATAACTATTGTTGTAAGCCAACTCCACCAAAGGTAAGTACGTCTCCCAATTACCTTCAAAATCTAGGACACACGCCCGTAACATGTCTTCAAGTGTTTGAATCATCCTCTCGAATTGACAGTCCGTTTGTGGGTGGTACCCCCTACTAAGGTTCAATCTTGTGCCCATGGCCGATTGCAAACTCCTCCAAAATTGCGACGTAAAATGTGCATCTCTATCCAAAATGATTGAAACGGGGACTCCATGCAATCTCACAACTTCTTGGATATAAACTTGAGCAAGTTTATCCATGCTCCACGTCATCTTCATAGGTAGAAAATGAGCCGACTTGGTTAGTCGATCCACAACAACCCATATAGCTTGATTCCCTTTAATCGAACAGGGGGAATCCCATCACGAAGTCCATGGAAAAGTACTCCCACTTCCATTGAGGTATCTCTAACGGCTTCAACAATCCGGATGGCCTTTGATGTTCCACCTTAACTTGTTGACAAGTTAAACACTTCTCTACGAAATTGGCAATGTCGCCTTTCATGTTCCTCCACCAAAATATAGTCCTTAAGTCCCTATACATGTTGGTTCCACCGGGGTGAACCGTATAAGGTGTACAATGAGCTTCCTCCATTATTTCCTTCTTCAATCCTTCATGGTTCGGCACACATAACCTATTCTCGAATAAGAGGGCTCCATTCTCATCGATCATGAAACCCTTCACGCCTTTCCCCTTGATCCGCTTCTTCAACTTGGCGAGTGCAACATCCTCGCCTTGTGCTTCAACGATTCGAGCTTGGAGTGTAACGCCCCAGTTTTCCAAAATGCAATTTCGTCATTCTAGAAACCCGAGTCATCACTTAGTGACTAAAAATTCATACTATTTTTTTTCTTTTAAATATGAAACACTTTTAATGACATTAAATAGATAGCGGAAGCATATGTTTTGTTAAAAGAATACATGTACAGCGGAAAGATAATTTTTTTGTTACGAAAGACGCGGTGGCCATTTTGATGATATACTATGCTAGGATCTTTATAAAAAGTTTGGCACAAAATAGACTACAAAATAACTATCATTCATTATTATCCAGAGATTTTATAAATGTTCTTCACTTTGGCATATTTCTAAAGTCGTAATAAGAGTTATCATCCTTAACTCCTTTTCTTTTGATGCATGATAAAATACCAATACAGGAAACCGTATCACTCTTCCACTGGCACGAACTCCACCTCGTCATATCCTGAAAATATTTATAAATAGGGGGATGAGATTTGAATTCTCAGTGTGGGCGACCTGTACGCTACTATACAGATTGGTAGTATGCAAACGTATCATTTTGTAAAAACACTTTTCATAGTCATAAAGGCTCATCATTCATCATATAGCCCGTAGGCTCTGTCCACCGTGGCGCCTAGCTACACAAGCCAGACCACTACATATCATTTGAGATATAGCCCTGAGGCTCTGTCCACCGCGGCGCCTAGCTACACAAGCCAGACCACTACATATCATTTGAGATACTTTACCCGTAGGCATTTGGGTAATAACCTTGTAATCGGACCCAAAGGTCAAAACATTTTCATTCAAATACACCAATAGTCCATATAATATTCAAGGCAATACAGTAAATGCCACCCACCTTAAACGTTTTCCTTTTGTAAAAACAATCACCGTTCTTTTCACCCAGAAATCCTCGTCACCATTCTCGCACTTACACCTAGTACCATTCGTTGCGTTTCAGTTATTGATGTCTTAGAAATTCTTTTAGATTTTATACACATTTGTCCGAAAGGGAACTTTTAAGCACTTAAAGTCTTATTCTATTTATTCTTATCACTTAAGAAAACATATACTCATAAATTCAAACAAGAGAATATAACATTTTAAAATTAGCAAGAAAACTTTATGTACTAGACATAGCAGGAAAACATGATGTTCTAAACATAGCAAGGAAACATAATATCTTAAACTTTGCAAGGAAATATAATATTATAAACTTGAAGAGTATATAGCACATACACCTTAAAATAGATGAGCATGAAGTATTTTAATGTCCTAAACATTAAATAAAAAGAACATATAGCACGCAATTTGCAAAGGTTTTAAACTTGCAATAACTAGTGTTCTAAACCTTTAAATGATAAACATATCATCATAAAATTAGAATAATGAGTTCAAAACCATGCAAACAAAATTTCATACATAGCATTTTAGAACTCCAAATCACTATCACATCATGCTCATCAAATATGACTATTTTAGAAAGAAACAATATGAAAAGAAATACCTTTTATTTTTTATTCTTAAGTATTTTCTAATCACATTTTAATACAACCAAAAATCACAAAATTAGTATAATGAGATCATAATTAGGTTTATACCACCCAAAATTTGTGGCAATTCATTTTGTAAGTGAAAATTTTAGGTTTTGGCTCATGTTTAGAAAGAGGACAATGATTTAACAAAATCAAGAAAGTTCCAACATCACGACCTTAACAAAAATAATTTTTGTAAATATTTAGGCTAGTTCAAAAACTTTGAAATAAATCATGGAGATCCCTAAGTTCACGTAGTATTTAATAGTGTATTTTACAAAAGTTGTGCTCGAGCCGATTTTTCTCAAAATTCAAAGAATTCCGAATTTGGGGACTTCTCAAGGCAAACAAGAAAATATAGTCCTTAATCTAAAATCAACACCAAACATCATGCCATTCACTTAAATCATGCATTCAGATAGCATTTATTAACACATAGCCTTCACTAAACATAGAATTTAGACTAGTTTTATCATGGAAAACATTTACATTTTTCTTTTACAAGAAGGTAACACATGAACAACAACATTCAAGTACGGCAGTTTGCATTTTGGACTACACTCATACAAACTTTGAGCATTTTATAAAAATATCAAAACTCATCCAAAAACTGTGAAATTTTTACAGTAGCTACCTCATCAAGTCTAGGTCACAAATAAAAATTTCTTTCATGTAATTTGGTTTAGGAAAATATGAGTTTTAGGCTTGTTTTCAAAACATGGCAGATTGTTCCAGAAATTCCAGAAACTGTGCAACTTTATAAATAATTTTGGTAAAAATATTTAAACACCTCTAAAAATCAAGAAATAAATCATGCAGGTACTAAACCTCATTTAGTATTTTACTATAATTTTTAAAATATTTTTCCATGAACTGATTACTCCCAGAAAATCCATAATTTCGAAATAAGGAGCATTTTGTCACACGTTCGTAGAAAATTCATAACTTATTAACGAAAACTCCAAAAATGCTCAAACTAGATTCAAATGAAATCTAACTTGATCTAGTTTCTAAACATATAAAGATAATCCAAAATTATTTAACACATGATGTCCGAATCCTGTAAGAAATCCGAGGTCAGTGTATAGAGTGTGTGGTTTGTGTGCATGCTTTCACTTACATTTTCTATTCCATAACTACCATGCCACCAACATTTTAACACCTTCAAAAACATCATCCAAGACTTCATTTATTGTGCATTTGAACATTAAAAAGTGACAAAGTCCTAAGGTTTCATGGTATCTAAAAATATGGAACAATAAACACACATAGCTTACATACACATGCAAGAAAACCAAATGTTTTGAGTTGGGGTTTTACAACCTTTGGAGCCTTTTTCTTGTTAATAAAAGAAGCTTTATTTGTCCCTTGACCCTTAAGCTTGTAGGAATGGAGCACCACTTGGAGGAATACTTTGGTTTTGAGCTAAAACAAGGCAATGAAGTAAGTTAGGAGAAGTGGAGAGGAAAAACATTAACTTAAAGAGAGAGGGAGAGATGTTGGCTTCCTCTTTGCAAGGAAATGACTCCAACCTTCAACCTAACTCCATGGATTTCTTGATACTTGAGAATGAAAGCTCTCTTATGGTTAAAAAATGGAGAAGAAATTTCTTCCCCCTTTGAAATGAAGATGGCCGAAAGTTGTAGGAAAATAAAGGAGAGGAGTTTGCTTGATTTTTCTTCTTGGGTTTCTTTGCTCAAAGTGGGGAAATGAACCAAGACAATTGCATATATAGTGAAATGGAGCATGTGGCCGACCATGAGGGTGCATAAGGAGGTAAGAGAAGTCAAGGTTAGGTAATGAAAGGTGGGGAGTAGGAAAGAAAGCATGGTTCCTTAATTTAGGGGTATGGTACACTTTGACCCAATTTTCTTCAAACTAACAGCTTGGTGTCGGTCATGTGGGTATTTAGGAGGGGAATTTGAGTTCTAACTGTATTTTGGGACGCGATATGGTTTTCGGTGTTGAAATCGGATATTATTCGGTCACGTTTTGGGCTCCGAAAATTAATATTTTGATCGTTTTGGCACACTAAATTTTTATATCTTGTATTTATTAATCAAACATTGTATTTAACTCATTTTACTAATTAAGTCTTGATTAGGAACTGTAATTACTCGCCGGATTGACGATTTTTGAAATTCAGAGTTTTCGGTTCGACATTTGGCGATAAACGTCTAAATTTTTGTTTAATAATTCTTTTACACTTAAAGACCTTTAAAAGACTATTTAGGACGTTATCTTACTCATTCCATCGATATATTTAAGTCCAATTCGCAGTTACGGTGCTAGGAGTGCTTCCGGTTCCGGTTTTGGACCAACCGTTGAGTAGAAATCAACCTTTTAAAAACATAATGTCCTTAAAGAAATAAAAATCAATAAGTTAAATATATATACATATAACATAATATATAATATATATAATAGAAAATTCAAATTTGGTTCGGGGTATTACATGGAGAGTAGGTTGGATTGTTAAGGCTGCCAAGATGGCTTCCATCTCTTCGTTTGAATCTACAACTTCTAACTTTAGGCGTTCGAACTCCCTTGCCAAATCGCCTTGGCTCGTTAGTGAAGACAACACGCCTCCCTTTCGGCTAAGTGCATCAGCGACCACGTTTGCCTTGCCTGGATGATAGTTGATTGTGCAATCGTAGTCCTTGACTAACTCTAGCAACGCCTTTGCCTCATGTTCAACTCCTTTTGCGCGAAAATGTACTTGAGGCTCCTATGATCGGTGAATATCTCGCACTTAGTACCATAAATATAATGTCTCCATATCTTCAATGCATGAACAACAGCCGCTAACTCAAGATCATGCGTAGGATAGTTCATCTCGTGCACCTTAAATTACCTTGATGCGTACTCCACGACTTTCCCATGTTGCATCAAAACACATCCTAGTCCTTGCTTCGACGCGTTACTAAAGATAACAGAACCTTCCGTAGGATCGGGAATAATAAGGACTGGAGCCGACACTAACTTGTCCTTCAACTCTTGGAAACTCTTCTCGCATGCCTTGGACCACACGAACTTCTCTCCTTTGCGTGGTAACTTGGTCATCGGTGAGGCTATTTTTGCAAAGCCTTCAATAAATTGCCTATAGTATCCCACCAAACCGAGAAAGCTACGAACCTCGTTCACATTAGTTGGAGCCTTCCACTTGCTCACGGCTGTAACCTTGGATGCGTCTACTTCAACTCCTTGGGCGGTTATCACATGGCCTAAAAAGTTCACTCGGTCTAACCAAAACTCGCATTTGGTAAACTTTGCAAACAATCTTTCTTGACGCAAAACTTCTAGAACCGTCCTCAAGTGCTCCTCATGTTGCTCCTTACTCCGAGAATAGATAAGAATGTCATCAATGAACACTATGACGAACCGATCTAAGAAAGTGTGAAAGACACGGTTCATCAAGTCCATGAAGACAGCTGGTGTGTTGCTCAAACCGAATGGCATCACTACGAACTCGTAATGCCCATAGCGTGTGCGAAAAGCGGTCTTCGCTCTATCTCCTTCCTTGATCTTCAATTGGTGATAACCCGATCTCAAGTCAACCTTTGAGAACACACTCGCTCCCATTAGTTGATCGAACAAGTCTTCAATTCTTGGCAACGGGTACTTATTCTTTATCGTGAGCCGATTAAGCTCTCGATAACCAAAGCACATCCTCCACGATCCATCCTTCTTCTTGACGAACAAAATTGGCGCTCCCCATGGTGAAACATTTGGTTGGATGAATTTCTTATCCAACAACTCTTGCAATTGCATCTTTAACTCTTCGAGCAATTATAAAATAATCACTCCGTGGGGATAGTTTAGTTCGAAGTCTAAATATAATGGACATGTAAACTTGAAAACATACCAATCATTCTTAACCTTTGACACGACTTAAGTGTATCCCTCTTTGACACTTCATAAGAGTATCCATCTTTGATACCACATAAGCATATTCCTCTTTGACACCACATAAGGGCATCCCTCTTTAGTACTACTTAAGAGCACTCATCTTTGACACCACATAAGGGCATCCCTCTTTAGCACATAAACACATCAAACATAGTATTTAAAAATCGAACTAGAGTTACCACTTTTCACCGTTTAAACCCCCACCTTTGAATTGCTTGAAAAGAAGAGAAGTATTGTACATAGGCTTGGCTATTTCTTGTGCTCAAATCCTACTCAAGGCTGCCGAAAACTTGCTCTCTTCCTAACCTCACAATCTGCTGGAAAATCAGTCCTATAACTTCAATACATGGCCGGAAATTGGTGCTAGTGGCTGCCGAAAATACTTGCGGTGTCTAAGGGTTTTGGGACTTGATCAATACTTATTTATAGAGTTGGAATAAGTGTGTAGGGCTACACAAAAGGGGCTGGCCGAATCTGGAGGAAAAAGGCAAGAAATTTGGCCCAATATCTTGGTGTACCTCTATTTCCATACTTGGCAACTTATTTCCTTATTTAAAAGATCCTTACTAACTCTTTATTCTTATGATACTTAACCTTCAAGCATGTACTATTCTCTTGCATAAGAATATGACTTATTCCCATGAATAAAGATACTAGAAATCCTTGTCTTAATACCTCCTAATTTTCGAAAATTGCTTAAGGTCTAAGACTCCTTATTTTTGAAAATATTACTAATACTATCCCAAGTATTATTTAATCCTATTCTTGTTCAAATCCTCAAAAAGTCAAATCCCTAAATTTAAATCCTCAATTACTAACATGCCCTTAATGAATTAATACTTAAGAAAATACTATTCTTAAAGGACTAATACTATAACCTCAACAATAATATTATTCTCCTCAACTTCTAATAAAATTCGAAACTTAATACTACTTAGTGGTCCAATCAATACTAATTGGGAAAACTAATACTAAGCAATTAATTAAGAAATACCAAAGCTTAGCAACTTAAAGGACTAAACCTTGCTCACACTCAAACTCACGCCTAAAACAAAATAATTAAAGAACTAAAAAGCTGCTGCCCATGCGGGGTGTTACAGCGACTTAAAACGCACATCTCTACCCGAAACGATTGAAACGGGAACTCCATGCAATCTCACAATTTCTTGGATATAAACTTGAGCAAGTTTATCCATACTCCACGTCATCTTTATAGGAAGAAAATGAGCCGACTTGGTTAGTCGATCCACAACAACCCATATGGCTTGATTCCCTTTAATCGGTCGGGGTAGTCCCATCACAAAGTCCATGGAAATGTGCTCCCACTTCCATTGATGTATTTCTAACGGCTTCAACAATCCGGATGGCCTTTGATGTTCCGCCTTAACTTGTTGACAAGTTAAACACTTCTCTACGAAATTAGCAATATCTCCCTTCATGTTCTTCCACCAAAATATAGTCCTTAAGTCCCTATACATCTTGGTTCCACCGGGGTCAACCGTATAAGGCGTACGATGAGCTTCCTCTATTATTTCCCTCTTCAATCCTTTATTGTTCTGCACACATACCTATTCTCGAACAAGAGGGCTTCATTCTCGTCGATCATGAAACCCTTCACGCCTTTTTCCTTGATCCGCTTCTTGAACTTAGCGAGTGCAACATCCTCGTCTTGTGCTACGACGATCCGAGCTCGGGGGGTAGGTTGCATCGTCAAGGCTGCCAAGATGGCTTCTATCTCTTCGTTCGAATCGACAACTTCTAACTTTAGGCGTTCGAACTCTCTTGCCAAATCGCCTTGGCTCGTTAATGAAGACAACACGCATTCCTTTTGGCTAAGTGCATCCGCGACCACGTTCGCCTTGCCCGGATGATTGTTGATCGTGCAATCGTAGTCCTTGACTAACTCTAGCCAACGCCTTTGCCTCATGTTCAATTCCTTTTGCGTGAAAATGTACTTGAGACTCTTATGATCGGTGAATATTTCGCACTTAGTACCGTAGAGATAATGTCTCCATATCTTTAATGCATGAACAACAGCCGCTAACTCAAGATCATGCGTAGGATAGTTCATCTCGTGCACCTTCAATTGTCTTGATGTGTACGCTACGACTTTCCCATGTTGCATCAAAACACAACCTAGCCCTTATTTTGACGCGTCGCTAAAGATAACGAATCCTTCCGTAGGATCGGGAATAATAAGGACTGGAGCGGAAACTAACTTGTCCTTCAACTCTTGGAAACTCTTCTCGCATACCTTGGACCACACGAACTTCTCTCCCTTGCGTGTCAACTTGGTCATCGGTGAGGCTATCTTTGCAAAGCCTTCAATGAATCGCCTATAATATCCCGCCAAACCGAGAAAGCTACAAACCTCGTTCACATTAGTTGGAGCCTTCCACTCTCTCACGGCTGCAACCTTGGATGCGTCTACTTCGACTCCTTGGGCGGTGATCACATGGCCTAAAAAGTTCACTCGGTCTAACCAAAATTCGCATTTGGTAAACTTTGCAAATAATCTTTCTTGGCGCAAAACTTCAAGAACCGTCCTCAAGTGCTCTTCATGATGCTCCTTACTTCTAGAATAGATAAGAATGTCGTCAATGAACAATATGACGAACCGATCTAGGTAAGGGTGAAAGACACAGTTCATCAAGTCCATGAAGACAGCTGGTGCGTTGCTCAATCCGGACGGCATCACTACGAACTCGTAATGCCCATAGCGTGTGCAAAAAGCGGTGTTTGCCCTATCTCCTTCCTTGATCTTCAATTGGTGATAGCCCGATCTCAAGTCAACTTTTGAGAACACACTCGCTCCTCTTAGTTGATTGAACAAGTCTTCAATTCTAGGCAACTGGTACTTATTTTTCATCGTGAGTCGATTTAGCTCTCGATAGTCGATGCACATCCTCCACGATCCGTCCATCTTCTTGACGAATAAAACTGGCGCTCCCCATGGTGAAACACTTGGTTGGATGAACTTCTTATCTAACAACTCATGCAACTGCATCTTTAACTCCTCGAGTTCCTTCAGCGCCAACCTATAGGGTGCTTTCGAAATGGGGGCAGCTCCTGTTACTAGGTTGATCGTAAATTCCACTTGTCGGTCGGGTGGAATTCCGGGTAACTCCTCAGGAAACACGTCAATGAACTCGTTAACAACAGCAATGTCTTCAATGTTCACCTCCTTCACGTTCGTGCCCATCACATGGACAACGTATCCTTCACATCCTTCCTCTTGAAGTAGTTCAACGGCTTGCATCGCGGTGACGATCAAATTATGTGTATTTGGTCGGGAACCAAAGTACGTCAACTCCTCTCCGCTTGCCAACTTGAGCGTCACTTCCCTCTTCTCGCAATCGATAGTTGCGTGGTGCTTAGCTAGCCAATCCATGCCAAGAATGACATCGAATTGTCCCATCTCGATAACGTCTAACCATCCCTCAAGATTCCTCCCACAAATCTCAAGTTTGGCACTCGACACTACCTTACTCGTAAAAACAGCCTTTCCCGAAGGAATACTATCTTCTAAAGGACTAACACTATCAACTAACTCACAACCAATCTTCCTACGCTACTTAAAATACTACGCTTCCGCTGTGCTACTCTGATTTAACCTCAAAATTCTACCCATTGACCGAAACCACTCCTCAACAGCGTCCGTTCCGTCCCGCCCGTTAAAGGTAGCAGGCTTGTACCTTCTAAATTGTTCAACTATTTGTGTGGTAGGGTTAAGCATAGGTGCTACGTTAGGGACCACGAGGTTAGCTTGAGGGCGACTCCTCCTATCCGCGTGTCCATCCGATTCATTAGGGTCATGGTTTGGGTCACGTCTCGGAGGCATCTAAAACGAAAGACCCCGTAATGCAAAAGAAATTTCTTAGCCGATCTAAATAATTAAAATGGTCCTATAACCCATCGATCTTAAAAGCGTCCTAAACACTCTTGCTAGGCATTCATACTCATCATAAATCTTAATCATAAACTTCCTAAGCCATCGTACAAGCACAACATTTCATAAAACATTTTCTTAAAAACATTTTTCTTTTCAAAAACCTTGAAAAGAATTTCTAAAAACATTTGACCAAAAAGTGGTCCTTCATAACTTTTGGTAAAAATCCTTCATGACCTCGTCATGCAATAAATCATAAACCATTCCTTGAATAAATCATTCACTTGAAACATCATACTTGAGCTTTCGAAAACATACTTGCTTTAGGACTCGGAGATGGCTGCGGCGGTGGTGATGGATGGAGCTTTCTCTTTTTATTAAACTTTTTCATGAAATTATTCCATTAAAAACGTTGCATACAATCACGTAAAGCACATAAAAAATATTTTATTTTCACAAGTCTACAAGAACGTAGACCTGCTCTGATACCACATTGTCACGCCCTAAAATTCTATGCATCTCAAAATCAGCGGAAGTCTCACTTTTAATAAATAAATTTAATAAAAACACTGTTTTAGAACGTGCACCCTTTTCTAAAAAAATTCTTTTCTTTGAAAATACTTTTTGAACTAAATAAATCATACATTCACAATAAATAACTCATTCAATACATCCATAGAAATCATAAAATATCATCGCAAATATTCATAACATCTTTCAATAATATTCACTTAGCACATTCCTAGGAATAACATAACAAATATACATAACATGCTTCAATAATATTCACATGTGAATTAACATATTCTAACATCTTTCAACACATAAGACAGCAAAAAAAAAAATCATGCAACAACACTTAAATAATTCTGGTACCACTGCTGGGACATAAAACTTTCGAAAACAACCTGGGTGTACTCATCAAAACTAGTTGTGTATAAAAACAGTCCATTAACTAATACTAAATCCATTTTCTTTAATACCATTATCTTGCCAATCAGTTAAAGACATCTAAATACTCAAATAATTCATACAAGACATATTATAAGCACTTGCCACGGAATTCACTTTTTAAAACCCATGAAAAACTCGTAAAATAAAGTTATAGGACTAAATTCAAGCTGAAACTTTAAAACGATTTTGCTCCAGGTTTTAAGACCAAAATATCTTAATATTTTATGGCAAATAAACTGCCAAAATTTCGAAAATAGGCTGGACATAAAATAGGTATTTTTAAAACAAGAATTTAGGAGACTAGAATCACATAAAGGACTAAAACTGGAACCTCGACTTCTACTAAGTAAAAACTTACGAAAATTGGTCAACATTTAAAATTTCATAATTTTTGGAGTTATAAAACTTAACTTATCGAACATGCAAACTAAGGACAATAACTGATTTCTTAAGAACAATTAAACACATAAATCAACACTTAATCATACACATAATTTTCGACCATCAGCTGCAATTTAACAAATAAATTCATCAACTTAATTCCTAAGACTCATGCAATTTAACACATAATCATAACAATGATAATACGTCATAAAAATCCAAAATAAAATCTCATAATTCATCAAACCTTAATAAATCCTAAATCAAACATCTACGTGTCCATGCACTCAATGAAGTAAAACATGCATACGTCAAATCTTATGGCAACATAAAGGTGCTGGAAATCCATAAATAATATACTTGCAAACTTGAAATAAAAGCCTACTTGATATTTACTAAAAATCTTCCTCCTTTAACTCTTTAACTCGCATCACATCCACCTTCCTCCGCATCGCCGATCTCGTCATCTTTACTCTTGAAAATCTGAAAATATAGTTCGGTGAAGGGGTGAGCATTTATAAAATAATCACTCCGTGTGGATAGTTTAGTTCGAAGTCTAAATATAAAGGACACACAAACATGTAAACATACCCCTCGTTCTTAACATTTGATACGCCTCGCGTATCCATACTTTTGTACTATCTGAGTACCATATGCATTATCTGAATGCCTTTAACATAGATTGATGATATCTGATCATCCATAACATATTTTGATGATATATGATCATCCATAACATATTTGGCACATCAATTCATCAACTAAATATTTAAAAATCGAACTAGAAGTTACAACTTTTCACCGTTTAAACCCCCACCTTTTCTTGTCTTGAAAATAAAGAAGTGTTGTACGTTGGCTTGACTAATCCTTGTGCTATGAACTCTTGAAAATCTGCCCTCCTTCTACTTCTACAAGCTGCTGAAAAACTGGTCCTCTAACTTCAATTAATGGCCGAATTTGGTGCTAGGTGGCTGCCGATTTTTCTTGGGTGTCTAAGGGTTTGGGGACTTGATCAATACATATTTATAGAGTTGGAAAAGTATGGTTTGGGGCTGAATAAGGGGCTGGCCGAAATTGCAAGTAAAAGGCAAGAAAATTGGCCCAATATCTTGGTGTATCTCTATTTCCATACTTGGCAACTGATTTCCTTATTTAACAAATCCTTACCATCTCTTTATTCTTATGATACTTAACCTTCAAGCATATAATTCTCTTGCATAAGAATATGACTTATTGCCATAAATAAAGATACTAGAAATCAAAGTCTTATACTCTTAATATTTTCGAAAATTACTTAATATTCTAAGACCCTATTTTTCGAAAATAATACTAATAATATTCTAAGTATTATTCAATCCTATTCTTGGTCAAAACCTCATAAAGTCAAGTCCCTAAATTAATTCCTCAATTACTAACATACCCTTAATGAATTACTATTCTTTGAGGAATTACTATTCTTTGAGGACTAATACTATAACTTCAACAATAATACTTCTCTTCCTTTCTCTTAATAAAATTCGAAACTTAATACTACTTAAGGGTCCAATTAATACTAATTGGGACAACTAATACTAAGCAATTAATCAAGACATACTAAAGCATAAAAACTTAAAGGACTAAACCCTAAACACACCCAAAGCTTTCGCCCAAAATAAAAATTAAGGGACTAAAAGCTGCTGCCTATGCGGGGTGTTACACAACAAGCCCATGAGATTTGTGAAGAAAAGTTGGAGGAGGAAGATGGGGGTACTCAAGATGATGAAGAAGAAGGGCATGTGGAAAATGAAGATGATCATCATCATGAGAAGATTAAATCTCTTTCTATTCTAGATTGTATTGGAGCTCAAATGTCTATTGAACCTTCTCATGCTTACATTGACTATGAGATTCCTATTAATAATGATGATGTTGCTTATAAATTTCCTCATGCTACATTGATTAGGAATCAAGAAGAAAAGAAGGATGGACTAGAAGAAGAGCAAAGAGATGAAAGTGAAAAGGAAGAGTATGAAATTGAGATGGAAGAGGATGAAGAAGATGATGATTGTGATGATCATGATGAATACAAAGACCTTTATGATTTCTTTGATTTTGATAAGAAAATTTTCTACAATGATGAGTTTAAGGAGATTAAAAAGTCTTGTGTTCAAAAAGCTTTCTACCTTAAGAGTTTCACTAATCCTGTTATTAATTCTCTTAATCATGATTTTAATCCTTCTTGTGATGATATTGAGTATGACATTTCTCTTGTTGAAATTGATAGGAATCAAAATCAAGAAGTGGAGGATGAGGAAGGGGAAGATTCAAGAGGAGAAAAAGAGAAAGGACAAGAAGAGGAAGATGAAGGTCCACTCATGGACATGAGTATCATTGAAGAAAAATAACAAAATGAAGTGGAGGAGAAGCCTACACTTGAAATAAGCATTTCTAAACCCTTGGACTCTTCTACTTGTGCTATATTGGACAATGTTGTTTATTGTGAATTTATCTTGCCTCTTGAATTGATTGATGATAAGATTGAAATGAGGATCATCTTGAATCTATTTGATAGTAGGAAATGGGGGTGGAATGGTGTTTTGAGAAGAAATGAAGAAGAATATGCATGTGCTTACAAGTATAAATTGAAAAGGAAAGTAGGGGTGTGGGGTAGAAATCCTACATGTTTCCTTAGTCATGATACTTTGAAATTGATGTTAGATGGGTGGAATGAAAAATATCCTTGGCCATTTAGCTAACATTGGTGTCGTCCGGCTAGGGCTCGTTAAATCCAAGCTCTAGATGGGAGGCAACCCATCCTAAAAAGTTTTTCTTGCTTAATAGGTTTGCTGTGTAGTTTACATAGTGTAATTTGTTTTGATTTACTTCATATGAGGCAGTGTCTTCTCTTACCTTGGTTGGTGGATGTGATTTACCCTAGTTTGGGGATGTTGTCTCTTGGTATATATAGTGATTTCTTGGTTTACTTGAGCTAATATATGCTTTAGTTTATTCATTGATTCATTGCAAATCCTATTTTCATCTCTCTTTTCAAAACTTTTCAGATCCTTGATCCGAAAAAGTTTGGGGGGTGCGTTCGTTCTTCAAATATTGATTTGCAAGGATAATGAATGACATTTGTGAGCTTGAAAAGGATGTGTTGAGGAGAATTCTCTTTCACTTGGCCAAGAAGGACATTTTTGTGTAAGTGGCAAGTCATTCTCCCATTCTTTATCCCAACTCAAGGTATGTCTTTACACTTATCTCTATATGTGCTTCTTAGGTTTAGTTTGCTTGATTTTAGATTGCTATTTTGAGCTTAATTGTTGATTCTTGTGGTATTGTGTTTTGATTTGTGCATTGCATGATCTTTTCTCCACTCTTTGCCAAACTTTTTAGACCCTTGGTCCAAAAAAATTTGGGGGGTGTGTTCGTTTCATAAATCTCATTGAAATGCTATGCTTTTGATGATTTCTAGTGCTTTCTTATGTCTTGTGACCATATGCTTATATGATGACTTGTTTTGCTTGTTGATGATTGCCTAATTGTTGCTAGTTTAGAGTAGTGTTGCATGAGATATGTTTATGATTGTGTGGATGTTGTTGAAAGTCATGATTAGATGTAGTGGATTTATCATTTGATTCATGTCTTGTCTTGTTTACTATGGATTCTATAATCTTGATACTTTTATGATCACCTTATCCCGTGAGTTTTGAGCCATTTATTCCCGTTTCAATCTTGAACGGATGATATTATTTGATGTGAGTTCCACACACATACATTTTACTCTAGAACTTGGCTTTAGTCTTATTTGAGGCTACATTAGATGAAAAGTTTACATGATATGATTTGAGGCCATTTTTATCTATATTGAGCTACTTTACCCTATGAGCCAACCAATGATGTTATAATCCTTTGCTTACCATTTTGTGCCTATAGACCTTTCCTTTGGCTAACCACACTTTAAGCTATTTTCCTTCCTTTTTGGAACTCTTTTGTCCTTATGATTAGTAGAGTGAAAAGAAGGAAGGAAGATTGGTGATTTGATGAAGAACGTGGTGGCCATGGATCGATGAGAAAAGAAGGTTCAAAAGCAAGTGCTTGCAAAGAATGAAAAAGGTTGACTTTTTGCAAAATTATGGTCAAGTTTGACTCTTGTGTTGTGAGTATGATCACAACTTGTAAAAAGGGAAGAATGATCTTTGAAAGTCTGATTTTGAAAGAGCATGAAGAGTAAGTGCAACATTGCATGAAGATATGATCTCTGCTTTGATTCCTTCTATGTTTTACTAATCATACTTAGTCACTTTATCCATATCTATCCTTCCCTACCAAAGAGCCAACACTACAACCTTATGAAAGTCCTCAATGATGTGTGATTGCTTTGTCATTCCAAGTGGTGGAGAATGTATACTTGAGCCAAGCTTATGGTAGTATGTGTATGTGGTGTGATGATTGAGAGAACCTATACACTTGACGGTTGAGCTAAACACTTATCTTGTTAGGATCTTGACTCATTGATTTGATATCTTGCTTATTGATTCATTGGTGATAGTTGATTAGATGAGATTGCATTCTAGACTTGCTTGATATTGAGTGATACTTCCATTGCATTTGATTTGTGCTTGATGCTTCATTGATATAATTATTCCCATATCTTATCGCTTCGTTGCTCGGGGCCGAGAAACAATCTAGTTTGGGGGTATGATTAGGGTCATAATTGGATCTTTTTGCATTCATTTATATAAGGTTTTGATGTGCTTATGTTCATATTTGACCCTAATATGCTATACTTTGTGCATTTAACCCTTTTTGGCTAGAAAGTTATGTTTTGTAGTAAAAACGAGCAAAATCGGCGAAAGACGAGCTAGTTCATAAAATTAAAAAAATGGTGAGTTGATCCAATGGAGGCAAATGATATACCATGTCTAAGAGTTCGAAGAGAGTGGAACAACAGAAAAAGAATCGAGTCAATTGAAGCTCTAGAACTTAAGATATGAAGGAAACAAGGAAGTCGAGAATCGACCGAACGAAGCCAAGCTGGGATCGTGTGGCTACATGTCTGGTTCGTGCTCCAACAAGCCACGTTCATGCATCGAATCCCTGGTTCGTGTGGTGGCTTAATCGCACGCACACTTGCATGATCTGGTTCGTGCGTCTGCTTCACAGGATCGTGCACAGGTTCGGTCTTTCACAATTTCATGGACTGTTTCGTCTTTTTGCTCATTTAATGAAGGGCATATTGGACCAAGCATTGTGGGCACTATAAATACTCAAGGATCAGATTCTCAAAAGGGGATTCTTAGATTAGTTTAGAGAGAGACTTAGGTAGTTACTTAGTGGGTTCTTAGTTAGATTCAATCTTCTTTCTTCCATAACTTTTGATCCGTCCGTCGGATTTTAGATCTATTTGTTCCTGCATACTCGTAGTGATTAGAGCTTCATTTCTGCAATTCATTTTTGTATTTTGAGCTTTGGATCAACACTTAGCATTTTGGAGGTTTGTAGATTGTATTCAATTTCTCTAACTACGATAAGTTTTCCTATAATTCTCTTGTTTTAATTCATAATCATGTTGTTTAGAACGTTTATTGTTGATTTCCAATTCCAATTAGCCATGGGCTAAAATCCTTGTTGCGTAATTGTATGATTACTATGGTGAATTTAGTCTCTTGATAATCCTATGCATGAATTAGTGATCTTGTTGGATTAGTTCTCTTATTAATGACTTGTATGAATGCTTGGGATGTTTAATTAGATTGTATGGCTTATATATTTTAGCAATGAAATGAGAATTGAGCTATAAGAACTTAATGCACACCAAGTGTTTGATGTTTGACTTGTATGATCAATGAGAATTGCATATTAGTCTAGACCTCTTAATTAGAGTGATGGGAGTTGTAGAGAGATCTAGACATCCAATAGAGCCCTTAGCTTGAGGTATTTATAGTGCCCACAAGGTTTAGTCCAAAGTGCCTAAACGCGCGAAAAGACGTAACAACCATTCAAAATTGTGAAAAACGAGCCTCCGCGCGAGCTAGATCATGTGGTTGTGCGTGTGCTTAAGCCATCGCACGAACTAGGGCATAGCCGCGCGATCCCCTACTGTGGGCGCACCATCCTGGCCTGTGAGCACGCTTTCCCAAAGTTTTCTTCATATCTTGAGTTCTAGAACTCCGATTGAGTCGATTCTTTTTGCATTGTGACCCTCTCTTCGAGCTCTTCAACATGGTATATCATTTTGCCTCCATTGGATCAACTCACAAATTCTGGATTTTTACAAACTTGCTCATCTTTTGCCGGTTTTGCTCGTTTTCATTACAAAATATAACTTTCTAGCCAACAAAGGGTTAAATGCACAAAGTATAGCATTTTAGGGTCAAATATGAACATAAGCACATCAAAACCATATAGAAATTGATGAAAAAAGATGCAATTATGACCCTAATCACTGGGCTCAAGGGACACTCCCTTGAGGTGATGCAAACGAAGATTGAGGTGAAGAAGAGAGTGTTCAGTCAGTATGGTCTGGAACCAACTGTTGCCATCCTTTGAAGCCTGCTTGAAAAGGTGCACTGAAGACATGATTAGGGTCATAATTGCATCTTTTTGCATCCATTTCTATATGGTTTTGATGTGCTTATGTTCATATTTGACCCTAAAATGATATACTTTGTGCATTTAACCCTTTTTGGCTAGAAAGTTGTGTTTTGTAGTGAAAACGAGCAAAACTGGTAAAGAGACGAGCAAGTTTGATAAATTCCAGAATTCTTGAGTTGAGCCAATTGGTACAAATGATATACCATGTTGAAGAGCTCGATGAGAGGGTCGTAATGCAAAAAGAATCGAGTCAATCGGAGCTCTAGAACTCAAGATATGAAGAAAACAACTTGCTAGGTAGCCGAACCCCCTTGATCGGTATCCCGCAAGCCTAGGTCGCGCGTCTAGCCTCTGGATCGCACGACGAAGGACCACGCACGCAAAGTTCCGATCTAGATAGGCAGTCCGCTTTGGAAAATAGGCAGCGATGCACCTGTGCCGATCAAGATGCCGACCTAGGTAGGCAGTCCGCTTTGGCAAATAGGCAGCAGTTCTGAAATTTGGATTTTCAGGGTTATTTTTATCTTTTCACGCGTTTTAATGAAGGGCACTTTGGACTAAACATGGTGGGCACTATAAATACCGCAAGGATCAGATTTCCAAGAGAATCATCATAATTCCAAGTTCTTAGATTAGTTTAGAGAGAGAATTAGGTAGTTACTTAGTGGGTTCTTAGTTAGATTCAATCTTCTTTCTTCCATAACTTTTGATCCGTCAGTTGGATTTTTGATCCGTTTTTCCATTAGCTTAGTCTCGTTCTTAGCTACGTTTATACGGTTCAATTTATGTTTTCAAGCTTTGGATCAAGAGTTAGCACTTTGGAGGTTTGTAGATTGTATTCAATTTCTCTACGTATGGTAAGTTTTCCATTAATTCTCTTGTTTTAGTTAATAATCATGATAATTAGATTTTTAATTGTTGATTTTCATTATCAATTATCCATGGGCTAATATCCTTGTTGCATGGTTGCATTAATACTATGGTGAATTTAGTTCTTGTTAATCATATGCATGAATTAATGATCTTGATAGATTAGTTCTCTTATTAATGACTTGTATGAATGCTTGGGATGTTTAATTGGATTGCATGAGCCTATAGGTTTAGCCATGAAATGAGAATTGAGCTACAAGAACTTTATGCATACCAAGTGTTTGATATTTGGTTTGTATGACCAATGAGAATTGCATATTAGCCTAGACCTCTTAATTAGAGTATTGGTGTTGTAGAGAGATCTAAACATCTAATAGAGCCCTTAGCTTGTGTTGTTAGAAAGATCTAGACACTAGTTGGCTTGACTAAGACACTAAGAGACCTTTTGCATGCTAGGATAAGTAGGACACTAGAGGAACTATTCTTGGTGAGTGTTGATACATGATTGTTTTTGTAGGAGTGAACTCGATTGAAGATGGGCGAATACAACCATTGCTCGTATTCTCCACAATACACATACTCTTCTAATTCTTATACATATCAACCTCACCCATATCAACCACCACCTCTACAAGAAGATCCTTATCCTCCCAATTCCTACTCTTATGAGGATCCATCCTACACTTTACCCTCTCCTCTACCTTGTCATCATGAAGAAGTTCCTCCAAGCCATATAAACGATATTCTAGTGTACATTCTCAATCAACTCGAAGAAATTCAAAGGGATGATGAAAGGCACTTTGAGGAGACAACCAAGAAGTTTGATGAAATTCTCAAATCTCAAGGAGATCAAATCAAGAGCTTAGAGTTCCAATTGGAGCAATTGACCAAACAAGCCCATGGGATTTGTGAAGAAAAGTTGGAGGAGGAATATGGGGATAATTTAGAAGATGAAGTAGAGGATAAGGATAAAGAAGATTAAAGAGGAGGAATGGAGAAAGATCAAGAAGAGGAAGATGAATTTCCACTCATGGACATGAGCTTCATGGAAGAAAAACAATAAAATAAAGTGGAAGAGGAGCGTACAATTGGAATGAGCATTTCTCTACTCTTAGGCTCTTCTACTTATGCTTACTTTGATAATGTTGTTTATTGTGAGTCCTCTTGAATATATTTAATAGTAGGAGATGGGGGTGGATTGGTATTTTGAGAACAAATGAAGAGAATTATGCTTGTGCTTATAAGTATAAAATGAAAAGGAAAGTAGGTGTTTGGGGAAGAAATCCTACATTTTTCCTTAGTCATATAGCTTTGAGATCGATATATAATAGGAGAAATGATAAATATCATTGGCCATTTAGCTAACATTGGTGTCGTCCGGCTATGGGACGTTAAATCCAAGCTCTAGATGGGAGGCAACCCATCCTAAATTTTTTATGCTTATTAGGATTGCTTTGTAGTTTTGACAGTGATAATTGTTTTGATTTGCTTCACATGAGGTAGTGTGTTCCCTTACCTTGGTTGGTGCATGTTATCTATCCTAGTTTGGGGGTGTTGCCCCTTAGTATATGGTGATTTCTTGGTTTAGTTAAGCTTGATAGATGCATTGTTTGGTCATTGATTCATTGCAAATCCTATTTTCATCACTCTTTTTTCTAAACTTTTAGGATCCTTGATCCGAAAAAGTTTGGGGGGTGTTTTCGTTCTTAAAATTTTGATTTGCAATGATAATTGATGTGATTTGTGAGCTCTAGAAAGGTGTGATGAGGAGATTTCTCTTCCTACTCGGCCAAGAAAGAAATTTTTGTGTAAGTGGCAAGTCATTCTCCCATTCTTAATCTCAACTCAAGGTATGTCTACACTTTTTTATCCTTACCTTGCTTTCATTACTAGCTTTGATTAGGTGAGATTTGAGATTGCTATTTTGAGCTTAAATGTTGATTCTTGTGGTCTTGTGCTTTGATTGAGTTCATTGCATGATTTTTACTTCACTTTTGCCAAACTTTTTAGACCCTTGGTCCAAAAAGTTTGGGGGGTGTCTTCATTTCGCAAATCTCATTGCAATGCTTCTGATGATTTCTAGTGTTTTCTTATGTTTTGGACTATATGCTTAATTTGATTCTTGGTTTTGCTTGTTATGATTGCCATTTTGTTGCTAGTTGAGAGTTGTGATGAATGAGATATGCTTATGATTGTGTGGATGATGTGGATAGTATAGGTTTGATGTAGTGGACTTATTACTTGATTCATGTCTTGTCTAGTTTGTTATGGATTCTATGATTCTTGATACTTTGATGATTTGAGCATGTTGATATGATATGAGTCTTGATCACCCTATACCTGTGAGGTTTTGAGCCATTTATGCCCGTTTCATTCTTGAACGGATGATATTCTTTGATGTGAGTTCCGCACACATACATGTTACTCTAGAACTTGGCTTTGGTCTTATTTGAGGCTACACTAGATAATGACTTCACATGATATGATTTGATGTATTTCTTTGATCTATATTGAGTCACTTTGCCCTATGAGCCTACTACCATTGATATTATTATTCATTTTTCACCATTTTGTACCTATAGACCTTTCCTTTGGCTAACCACACTTTAAGTCATTTTCCTTCCTTTTTGGAACTCTCTTATCCTTATGATTAGTAGAGTGAAAAGAATAAAGGAAGATTGATGATTTGATGAAGAACATGGTGGCCTTAGTTGAAAGATATTCAAGAAATTCTATGCATGGATTGATGAGAAAAGAAGGTTCAAAAGCAAGTGATTGCAAGGAATAGAAAAAAGTTTACTTTTTACAAAAAATTGGTCAAGTTTGACTTTTGTTGTGAGTATGATCACAACTTGTCAAAAAGGGAAGAATAATTCTTTGAAAGTGTGATTTTGAAAGAGCATGAAGAGTATGTGCAACATTGCATGAAGATTTCGAAGATTATTACATGATTCCTTTTATGCTTTACTAATCATACTTAGTCACTTTTATCCATATGTTCCTTCCCTACCACAGAGCCAACATTACAACCTTATGAAAGTCCTCATTGATGTGTGAATGATTTGTCATATCAAGTGGTAGAGAATGTAGACCTGAGCCAAGCTTATGGTAGTATGTATGTGGTGTGATGATTGAGTGAACCTATACACTAGAGGGTTGAGCTAAACACTTATCTTGTGACGATCTTGACTCATTGATTTGATATCTTGCCTAATGATTCATTGTTTAAAGTTGATTAGATGAGATTGCATTCTAGACTTGCTTGACATTGAGTGATACTTCCATGGCATTTAACTTGTACTTGAAGCTTCATTGATACAATTATTCTCCTATCTTATCTCTTCGTTGCTCGAGGACGAGCAACAATCTAGTTTGGGGGTGTGATTAGGAACATAATTTCATCTTTTTGCATCCATTTCTATATGGTTTTGATGTGCTTATGTTCATATTTGACCCTAAAATGATATACTTTGTGCATTTAACCCTTTTTGGCTAAAAAGTTATTTTTTGTAGTGAAAATGAGCAAAACCGGTGAAGAGACGAGCAAGTTTGATAAATTCTGGAATTCTTGAGTTGAGCCAATTGGTGCAAATGATATACCATGTCGAAGAGCTGAAGAGAGGGTCGCAACGCAAAAATAATCTAGTCAATCTGAGCTGGAGAACTCAAGATATGAAGAAAATAACTTGCTAGGTAGCCGAACCCCCTTGATCGGCATCCCGCAAGCCTAGGTCGTGCGTCTAGCCTCTGGATCGCGCAACGAAGGACCGCGCACGTAAAGTGCTGATCTAGATAGGCAGTCCGCTTAGGCAAATAGGCAGCAGCTTTTTAGTCCTTTAATTACTTTGTTTTAGCCGTGAGTTTGAGTGTGAGCAAGGTTTAGTCCTTTAAGTTGCTAAGCTTTAGTATTTCTTAATTAATTGCTTAGTATTAGTTGTCCCAATTAGTATTGATTGGACCACTAGGTAGAATTAAGTTTTGAATTTTATTAGAAGTTGAGGAGAATAATATTATTGATGAGGTTATAGTATTAGTCCTTTAAGAATAGTATTTCCTTAAGTATTAATTCATTAAGGGCATGTTAGTAATTGAGCAATTAAATTTAGGGATTTGACTTTTTGAGGATTTGACCAAGAATAGGATTAACTAATACTTGGGATAGTATTAGTAATATTTTCGAAAATAAGGAGTGTTAAACCTTAAGCAATTTTCAAAAATTAGGAGGTATTAAGACAAGGATTTCTAGTATCTTTATTTATGGAAATAAGTCATATTCTTATGCAGGAGAATAGTACATGCTTGAAGGTTAAGTATCATAAGAATAAAGAGTTAGTAAGGATCTTTTAAATAAGGAAATAAGTTGCCAAGTACGGAAATAGAGATACACCAAGATATTGGGCCAAATTTCTTGCCTTTTTCCTCCAAATTCGGCCAGCCCCTTTTGTGTAGCCCTACACACTTATTCCAACTCTATAAATAATTATTGATCTAGTCCCAAAACCCTTAGACACCCCAAGAATTTTCGGCAGCCACTGGCACCAATTCCCGGCCATGTATTGAAGTTATAGGACCAATTTTCCAGAAGCTTGTGTTTAGGAAGAGAGCAATTTTCGGCAGCCTTGAGTAAGGATTCAAGCACAAGAAATAGTCAAGCCAACGTACAACACTTCTCTTCTTTTCAAGCAATTCAAAGGTGGGGGTTTAAACGGTGAAAAGTGGTAACTCTAGTTTGATTTTTAAATACTATGTTTGATGTGTTTATGTGTTTATGTGCTAAAGAGGGATGCCCTTATGTGATGTCAAAGATGAGTGCTCTTAAGTAGTACTAAAGAGGGATGCCCTTATGTGGTGTCAAAGAGGGATATCCTTATGTGGTATCAAAGAGGGATACTCTTATGTAGTATCAAAGAGGGATACGCTTAAGTCGTGTCAAAGGTTAAGAATGATTGGTATGTTTTCATGTTTACATGTCCATTATATTTAGACTTCGAACTAAACTATCCCCACGGAGTGATTATTTTATAATTGCTCACCCCTTCACCGAATTATATTTTCAGATTTTCAAGAGTAAAGATGACGAGATCGGCGATGCGGAGGAAGGTGGATGTGACGCGAGTTTTAAAGAAGTTAAAGGATGAAGATTTTTATTAATAAACCAAGTAGGCTTTTATTTTATTTAGTTGCAAGAGTTCTATTTAAGATTTTCGGCACCTTTATGTTTGCCACAAGACTAGACGTTTGCATGTTTTATTTCGTTGAGTGCAGGAACACGTAGATGTTTGATTTAGGATTTATTATGGTTTTGATGAGTTATGGGATTTTATTATGATTTTTATGAGGTATTATTATTAAGATTATGTGTTAGTTTGCCTGAGTTTTAGGAGTTAAGTTGACGAAATTGTTTTATTAATTATCAGCTGATGGGCGAATTTTTTATGCATGATTAAGTGTTACTTTATGTGGTTAATTGCTCTTAAAGTATTAGTTATTGTCCTCAGTTTGCATGATCAATAAGTTAAGTTTTATAACTCTAAAAATTATGAAATTTTACCAGAATGTTTGAAATGATTTATAATGCATGTTGACCAAGTTTCATGAGTTTTTACTTAGTAGAAGTTGAGGAACTGATTTTAGTCCTTTATGTGTTTCTAGTCGTCAAAATTCTTGTTTTAAAAATACCAACTTTATGCCCAGCATATTCTCGAAATTTTGGCAGATTATTAGCCATAAAATATTAAGTATTTTGGTTACAAAACCTAGAAGAAAATCGTTTTAAAGTTTCAGCTTGAAATTATTCCTACAACTTTAGTTTACGAGCTTTTCATGTGTTCTAAAAAATGATTTTCACGGCAAGTACTTATAATATGTTTAATATGATTTAATTGAGTGTTTAGAGGTCTTAGGATGATTGGAAATATAATAGTCTTAAAGCAATGGATTTAGTAATAGTTAATGGGCTGTTTTTGTACACACCCAGTTTTGATGAGCACACCCCAGCTGTTTTCGAAAGTTATATGCTTTAATTGCTGCACCAGAATTATTTGTGAGTTATTACATGATTTAATTGATGTCTTGTATGTTGAATAAATATTAGAATAAGCCTAAGTCACATGTGAATATTATATAGAGAAAGATGGTGCATATTTGTTATGATACTTTGATGTTATTCATGAATGTATTGTATGAGTTATTTAATTTGAATATGTGATTTAATTGTTTAGATTTTACTTTGACTTTAGTTCAAAAAGAGTTTTCCAAAGAAAAGAATTTGATTTCAAGAAGAAAACGGAGCACGTTCTAAAGAATGTTTTATTAAATTGTTTATTTAAAATCCAGACTTCCGCTGATTTGAAATGCTTAGAATTTTAGGGTGTGACAGTGTGGTATCAGAGCAGGTTTACGTTCTTGTAGACTTGTAAAAATAAAATATTTTTATGTGCTTTATGTGATTGTATGCAATGTTTTTATGGAATAATTTCATGGAAAAGTTTAATAAAAAAAAAGAGAAAAGCTCCATCCATCGCCAACATCGTAGCTATCTCCGAGTCCTAAAGCAAGTAAGTTTTCAAAAGCTCAAGTATGATGTTTCAAGTGAATGATTTATTCAAGGAATTATTTATGATGTATGACTAGGTCGTCATGAAGGATTTTTGTGAAAAGTTATGAAGGACCACTTTTGGTCAAATGTTTTAAGAAATTCTTTTCAAGGTTTTCGAAAAGAAGATGTTTCAAGGAAAAGGTTTTATGAAAATGTTTTATGAAATGTTGTGCTTGTACGATGGCTTAGGAAGTTATGATAAATGATGAGTATGAATGCCTAGTAAGGAACGTTTAGAAGTTTTTAAGTACGATGAATTAGTAGGACCATTTTTAAATTTTATTAAGATCGGCTAAGCAATTCCTTTGTCTTGTGGGGTCTTTCGTTCTAGATGCCTCCGAGACGTGACCCGAACTATGGCCCTAATGATTCTGATGGACACGCGGATAGGAGGGGTCACCCTCAAGCTAACCCCGTAGTCCCTAACATAGCACCTATGCTTAACCCTACCGCGCAAGTAGTTGAACAATTTAGGAGGTATAAGACTGCTACCTTTAACGGGCGGGACGGACCGGACGCCGTTGAGGAGTGGTTTCGGACAATGGATAGAATTTTGAGGTTATATCAGAGTAGCGCAGCGGAAGCGTAGTATTTTAAGTAGAGTAGAAAGATTGGTTGTGAGTTAGATGTTAGTGTTTGTCCTTTAGAAGTTAGTATTCCTTCGGGAAAGACTGTTTTTACGAGTAAGGTTTTGTAGAGTGCGAAACTTAAGATTTGTGGGAGGAGTCTTGAGGGAGAGTTACACGTGATCGAGATGGGATAATTCGATATCATTCTTGGAATGGATTGGCTAGCTAAGTACCACGCCACTATCGATTGCAAGAAAAGGGAAGTGACGTTTAAGTTGCCTAGTGGAAAGGAATTGACGTACTTTGGTTCCCGACCAAGTACACATAATTTGATCGTCACCGCAATGCAAGCCGTCGAGTTACTTCAAGAAGAAGGATGTGAAGGATACCTTGTCCATGTAATGGGCACGAACGTGAGGGAGGTGAACATAGAAGATGTTGTCGTTGTTAACGAATTCATTGACGTGTTTCCCGAGGAGTTACCCGGAATTCCACCCGACCGCCAAGTGGAATTTACAATCGATCTAGTGCGGGGAGCTGCCCCAATTTTGAAAGCACCCTATCGAATGGTGCCAAAGAAACTCGAGGAGTTAAAGATGCAATTGCAAGAGTTGTTGGATAAGAAATTCATCTAAACAAGTGTTTCACCATGAGGAGCGCCAGTTTTGTTCGTCAAGAAGAAGGACGGATCGTGGAGGATGTGCATTGACCATCGAGAGCTTAACTGGCTCACGATAAAGAACAAGTACCCGTTGCCAAGAATTGAAGACTTGTTTGATCAACTAAGGGGAGCTAGTGTGTTCTCAAAGGTTGACTTGAGATCGGGTTATCACCAATTGAAGATCAAGGAAAGAGATAGAGCGAAGATAGCTTTTCGCACACGCTATGGGCATTATGAGTTCGTAGTCATGCCATTCGGTTTGAGCAATGCACCAGCTGTCTTCATGGACTTGATGAACCGTGTCTTTAACCCTTTCTTAGATCGGTTGGTCATAGTGTTCATTGATGACATTCTTATCTATTCTCGGAGTAAGGAGCAACATGAGGAGCACTTGAGGACGGTTCTAGAAGTTTTGCGTCAAGAAAGATTGTTTGCAAAGTTTACCAAATGCGAGTTTTGGTTAGACCGAGTGAACTCTTTAGGCCATGTGATCACCGCCCAAGGAGTTGAAGTAGACGCATCCAAGGTTGCAGCCGTGAGCGAGTGGAAGGCTCCAACTAATGGGAAACGAGGTTCGTAGCATTCTCGGTTTAGCGGGATACTATAGGGGATTTATTGAAGGCTTTGCAAAAATAGCCTCACCGATGACCAAGTTAACACGCAAAGGAGAGAAGTTCGTGTGGTCCAAGGCATGCGAGAAGAGTTTCCAAGAGTTGAAGGACAAGTTAGTGTTGGCTCCAGTCCTTATTATTCCCGATCCTATGGAAGGTTTCGTTATCTTTAGTGACGCGTCGAAGCAAGGACTAGGATGTGTTTTGATGCAACATGGGAAAGTCGTGGCGTACACATCAAGGCAATTGAAGGTGCACGAGATGAACTATCCTACGCATGATCTTGAGTTAGCGGCTGTTGTTCATGCATTGAAGATATGGAGACATTATCTTTATGGTACTAAGTGCGAGATATTCACCGATCATAAGAGCCTCAAGTACATTTTCACGCAAAAGGAGTTGAACATGAGGCAAAGGTGTTGGCTAGAGTTAGTCAAGGACTACGATTGCACAATCAACTATCATCCGGGCACGACAAACGTGGTCGCGGATGCACTTAGCCGAAAGGGAGGCGTGTTGTCTTCACTAACGAGCCAAGACAATTTGGCAAGGGAGTTCGAACGCCTAAAGTTAGAAGTTGTCGATTCAAACGAAGAGATGGAAGCCATCTTGGTAGCCTTAACGATCCAACCTACTCTCCGAGCTCGGATCATTGAAGCACAAGGCGAGGATGTTGCACTCGCCAAGTTGAAGAAGCGGATCAAGGGGAAAGGCGTGAAGGGTTTCATGATCGATGAGAATGGAGCCCTCTTGTTCAAGAATAGGGTATGTGTACCGAACCATGAAGGATTGAAGAAGGAAATAATGGAGGAAGCTCATTGTACACCTTATACGGTTCACCCCGGTGGAACCAAGATGTATAGGGACTTAAGGACTATATTTTGGTGGAGGAACATGAAAGGTGACATTGCCAATTTCGTAGAGAAGTGTTTAACTTGTCAACAAGTTAAGGCAGAACATCAAAGGTCATCTGGATTGTTGAAGCCTTTAGAGATACCTCAATGGAAGTGGGAGCACATTTCCATGGACTTCGTGATGGGACTACCCCGTTCGACTAAAGGGAATCAAGCTATATGGGTTGTTGTGGATCGACTAACCAAGTCGGCTCATTTTCTACCTATGAAGATGACGTGGAGCATGGATAAACTTGCTCAAGTTTATATCCAAGAAGTTGTGAGATTGCATGGAGTCCCCGTTTCAATCATTTCGGATAGAGATGCACGTTTTACGTTGCAATTTTGGAGGAGTTTGCAATAGGCCATAGGCACAAGATTGAACCTTAGTACGGCGTACCACCCACAAACTGACGGTCAATCCGAGAGGACGATTCAAACACTTGAAGACATGTTGCGGGCGTGTGTCCTAGATTTTGAAGGTAATTGGGAGACGTACTTACCTTTGGTGGAGTTTGCTTACAACAATAGTTATCAAGCGACGATTGGCATGGCTCCATACGAAGCTTTGTATGGACGACGTTGTAGATCTCCCTTGTATTGGGATGAAGTTGGCGAACGATGCATTCTAGGGCCCGAGATAGTGGAGAAAACGGTAAAGGTGGTTGAAAAGATTAGAGAGCGAATACGGGCTGCCCAAGATCGTCAAAAGTCTTATGCCGACAAGCGAAGGAAGCCCCTACATTTCGAGAAGGGCGAGGAAGTGTTCATAAAGGTGTCGCCAACCAAAGGAGTTGTTCGTTTTGGATGAAAAGGGAAGTTACAACCGCATTTTATAGGACCTTTTGGAATCCTAGAGAAGGTTGGGAGTTTAGCTTTATCGCTTAGCTTTGCCCCCTAACCTTGCATCCGTTCACAACGTTTTTCACGTTTCGATGTTGAGGAAGTACGTACGTGATCCTAGTCACGTGTTAGACTTTTCGTCTTTAGAAGCGGATAAGAAATTAGCCTATGAAGAAATACTCGTTGAAGTATTGGATAGAAATACTCATCGTTTGAGGAATCGAAAAGTTAATCTCATTAAGGTACGTTGGAATCGCCATGGAATTGAAGAGGCGACGTGGGAAAAACAAGAGGATTTAAAGGCTAAATACCCCGAGCTTGTTTTGCAAGGTACGTTAGTATTTTCGAGGACGAAAATTTTTAAAGGTGGTGAGGTTGTAACACCCCGCATAGGCAGCAACTTTTTAGTCCTTTAATTATTTTGTTTTAGGCGTGAGTTTGAGTGTGAGTAAGGTTTAATCCTTTAAGTTGCTAAGCTTTAGTATTTCTTAATTAATTGCTTAGTATTAGTTGTCCCAATTAGTATTGATTGGACCACTAAGTAGTATTAAGTTTCGAATTTTATTAGAAGTTGAGGAGAATAATATTATTGTTGAGGTTATAGTATTAGTCCTTTAAGAATAGTATTTCCTTAAGTATTAATTCATTAAGGGCATGTTAGTAATTGAGGAATTAAATTTAGGGATTTGACTTTTTGAGGATTTGACCAAGAATAGGATTAAATAATACTTGGGTTAATATTAGTAATATTTTTGAAAATAAGGAGTCTTAGACCTTAAGGAATTTTCAAAAATTAGGAGGTATTAAGACTAGGATTTCTAGTATCTTTATTTATGGAAATAAGTCATATTCTTATGCAAGAGAATAGTACGTGCTCGAAGGTTAAGTATCATAAGAATAAAGAGTTAGTAAGGATCTTTTAAATAAGGAAATAAGTTGCCAAGTATGGAAATAGAGATACACCAAGATATTTGGCCAAATTTCTTGCCTTTTTCCTCCAAATTCGGCCAGCCCCTTCTGTGTAGCCCTACACACTTATTCCAACTCTATAAATAAGTATTGATCAAGTCCCAAAACCCTTAGACACCCCAAGAATTTTTGGCCATGTATTGAAGTTATAGGACCGATTTTCCAGCAGCTTGTGAGGTTAGGAAGAGAGCAAGTTTTAGGCAGCCTTGAGTAAGGAAAGAAGCAGGATTCGAGCACAAGAAATAGTCAAGCCAACGTACAACACTTCTCTTCTTTTCAAGCAATTCAAAGGTGGGGGTTTAAACGGTGAAAACGGTAACTCTAGTTCGATTTTTAAATACTATGTTTGATGTGTTTATATGTTTATGTGCTAAAGAGGGATGCCCTTATGTGGTGTCAAAGATGAGTGCTCTTATGTAGTACTAAAGAGGGATGCCCTTATGTGGTGTCAAAGAGGGATATACTTATGTGGTATCAAAGAGGGATACTCTTATGTAGTATCAAAGAGGAATACGCTTAAGTCGTGTCAAAGGTTAAGAATGATTGGTATGTTTTCACGTTTACATGTCCATTATATTTAGACTTCGAACTAAACTATCCCCACGGAGTGAGTATTTTATAATTGCTCACCCCTTCACCGAATTATATTTTCAGATTTTCAAGAGTAAAGATGACGAGATCGGCGATGTGGGGGAAGGTGGATGTGACGCAAGTTTTAAAGAAATTAAAGGATGAAGATTTTTATTAATAAACCAAGTAGGCTTTTATTTTATTTAGTTGCAAGAGTTCTACTTAAGATTTTCGGCACCTTTATGTTTGCCACAAGACTAGACGTTTGCATGTTTTATTTCGTTGAGTGCATGGACACGTAGATGTTTGATTTAGGATTTATTATGGTTTGATGAATTATGGGATTTTATTATGATTTTTATGAGGTATTATTATTAAAATTATGTGTTACTTTGCATGAGTTTTAGGAGTTAAGTTGACGAAATTGTTTTACTAATTAGCAGCTGATGGGCGAAATTTTTATGCATGATTAAGTGTTACTTTATGTGGTTAATTGCTCTTAAAGTATTAGTTATTGTCCTTAGTTTGCATGATCGATAAGTTAAGTTTTATAACTCTAAAAATTATGAAATTTTACCAGAATGTTTGACATGATTTATAATGCATGTTGACCAAGTTTCATGAGTTTTTACTTAGTAGAAGTCGAGGAACTGATTTTAGTCCTTTATGTGTTTCTAGTCGTCAAAATTCTTGTTTTAAAAATACCAACTTTATGCCCAGCATATTCTCGAAATTTTGGCAGATTATTAGCCATAAAATATTAAGTAATTTGGTTACAAAACCTGGAAGAAAATCGTTTTAAAGTTTCAGCTTGAAATTATTCCTACAACTTTAGTTTACGAGCTTTTCATGTGTTCTAATAATTGATTTTCGCGGCAAGTACTTATAATATGTTTAATATGATTTAATTGAGTGTTAGGTCTTAGGATGATTGGCAATATAATAGTCTTAAAGCAATGGATTTAGTAATAGTTAATGGGCTATTTTTGTACACACCCTGTTTTGATGAGCACACCCTAGCTGTTTTCGAAAGTTATATGTTTTAATTGCTGCACCGGAATTATTTGTGAGTTATTAAATGATTTAATTGATGTCTTGTATGTTGAATAAATATTAGAATAAGCCTAAGTCACATGTTAATATTATATAGAGAAAGATGGTGCATATTTGCTATGATACTTTGATGTTATTCATGAATGTATTGTGTGAGTTATTTAAATTGAATGTGTGATTTAATTGTTTAAATTTATTTACTTTGACTTTAGTTCAAAAAGAGTTTTCCAATGAAAAGAATTTTATTTCAAGAAGAAAAGGGAGCACGTTCTAAAGAATGTTTTATTAAATTGTTTATTTAAAATCAAGACTTCCGCTGATTTGAAATGCTTAGAATTTTAGGGCGTGACAGTTCTGAAATTTGGATTTTCAGGGTTATTTTCGTATTTTCGCGCGTTTTAATGAAGTGCACTTTGGACTAAATATGGTGGGCACTATAAATACCTCAAGGATCAAATTTCCAAGAGAATCATTGTTTGCCAAATCGTGTAAGATTTCCTCGCAAGTGTAAGTGGTCGTTGTTGTCGTGGCAAGTTAACCAAGTTAAATATAGAACACGGGGAAACTATGCGATATCAAGCAAGTATTGAGTGTCTACAAAGGTGGATAGCTAGGAAAACAAAGAAAGGATCATGTTTTCTATCTACTTCACAAAGCAAAGTAAAAACTAACTATCACCTCAACGAAGTGAGCAAATGTGGTGTGAGTGCATGGAAGTAATCCTACTATGGTTCCTCTAGTACTAGCATGCAAAAGTTCTCTTGGTGTCTTAGTCAAGCCAACTAGTGTCTAGATCTCTCTACAACACAAGCTAAGGGCTCTATTAGGTGTCTAGATCTCTCTACAACTCTTAACACTCCAATTAAAAGGTCTAGGCTAATATGCAATTCTCATTGGTCATACAAGCCAAATATCAAACACTTGGTATGCATAAGGTTATTATAGCTCAATTCTCACTTTATTGCTAACCATATAAGCCATACATTCCAATCGAACATCCCAAGCATTCATACAAGTCATTAATAAGAAAATTAACACATCAAGATCACTAATTCATGCATAGGATTAACAAGAACTAAGTTCACCATAGTATTCATACAACCATGATTGGAAATGAAAATCAACAATTAACAATCTAAACAACATGATTATGAATTAAAACAATAGAATTTAAGAGAACTTACCATATGTTGATGGAATTGAAATACAATCATCAAACCTTGAAATGCTATCTTCTAATTCGGAATGCGAAATATAAAATCTAACCATAGGAACGTAGGAAATTCAATGGAGATTACAATGGAAAAACGGATTAAAGATCTAATGGCTAGATCAAAAGATATGGTAGAAAGAAGATTAAAATCTAATTAAGAAGCCACTAAGTAACCTCTAATCTCTCTCTCTAAAACTACCTAATGATCTAACTAATGAATAATGATGGAATCCCCTTGGAAATCTGATCCTTGAGGTATTTATAGTGCCCACAATGTTTAGTCAAAAGTGTCCTTCATTAAACGCGCAAAAAGATGAAATAACCATTCAAAATTGTGCAGAAACTAGCTGTGAACGAATGCAGAAACCAGAGAGCTTTTCGCACGATCCCGTGCTGCTGATCGCATTATCCCGTTCGGTCGATCCTCAACTTCTTATTTTCTTGATATCTTGAGTTCTAGAGATCCGATTGACTCGATTCTTTTTCTGTTGCGACCCACTCTTCGAACTCTTCGACATGGTATATCATTTGACTCCATTGGATCAACTCAAAATTTCTGAACTTTTACAAACTTGCTCGTCTTTCGCCGGTTTTGCTTGTTTTTACTACAAAACACAACTTTCTAGCCAAAAATGGTTAAATGCACAAAGTATAGCATTTTAGGGTCAAATATGAACATAAGAACGTAAAAACCATAGTGAAATAGATGCAATTTTGACCCTAATCAATAATCATAATTCCAAGTTCTTAGATTAGTTTAGAGAGAGAATTACGTAGTTACTTAGTGGGTTCTTAGTTAGATTCAATCTTCTTTCTTCCATAACTTTTGATCCGTCCGTCGGATTTCTGATCCGTTTGTTCCATTAGCTTAGTCTCGTTCTTAGCTACGTTTCTACGGTTCAATTTATATTTTCAAGCTTTGGATCAAGAGTTAGCACTTTGGAGGTTTGTAGATTGTATTCAATTTCTCTACATATGGTAAGTTTTCCTTTAATTCTCTTGTTTTAGTTAATAATTGTTTGCCCAAAATGGTGTCTACACGCAAGTGCACATGATCGTTATCGTCGTGGCAAGATCACCAAGTTTATTTATCGAATACATGGAGACGGGAGATTGAAAGGTATGTTTGTTGTTCAAATTTGAAACCTAAACAAAGCAATAAAAGCGGGAATGGTATCTATGTCTACTAGCTTGTCAAGAAAGGAAAGTACCTACTTTTATGCAAAGTGAGCAAGTGGAGAGTGTATGTATTAGTGTACTATCCTATGTTTCACATGGTGTTGTATCACTTAATCATACTACGAGGTATTGGACAATCAATTAGGCAAAGCCTTCTTAAACGTGCAAAGGTTTCCCTAGATACACATTAAGCTCCTATTGTAGTTCCTATTCACTAGGAATAATTCTGACTATCCTAGGAATTTCATCAAGCACCTAGCATGCATTTGCCTAATAACAAGAAGATTTAGGAAAAGAGCTCAATTCTCATACGAGACTAATTCCCTAATGGCCCAATTAATCAATTACACATGCTAAGCATTCATACAAATCATCAATTAAGAGAATTGATCATACAAGATCTCATAGCATTCATAAGATCAACATTAACACCATATTACTCCATAGGAATCATACACTAACACAAAAGGGTATTAGACCCTGGCTAATTGGGAAAACAAATGTGCGATTGAACTAACTACAATCATCACAATGCTGAAATTGAATTGAGAATACAAAATCTTACCTATTACAACAGTATTGGTAAAGATACTTATTACCTTGTAAAGCTAGTAAATGATCTGTAAATGGAAAATAAAATTCAATCGGTTGTAATATAGCCCAAGTTGAGACAAGAATGCAGGAACAAACGGATCGATGATCCGAATGGTAGATCGAAAGTTATCGAAGAAATTGTAAGAAGAAATCTTATAAACCCAACTAGTAACTACCTAATTCTCTCTCTAAACTAATCTAAGAACTTGGAATTATGAAGATTATGATTAATATGCCTTGAGAATCTGATCCTTGAGGTATTTATAGTGCCCACAACGTTTAGTCCAAAATGTCCTTCATTAAACGCGTGAAAAGACGAAATAGCCCTCGAAATTGAGCAAAACCGGATCTTCACACGTTCCCAAGCTGGTGGCCACATGAATCGGGATTGTGTGTGTGTTCGTTCAAGGTTCTATTGCACGAACCATAGAAATCCCACACGAACCCATTCCTATGGTCGCACGAACCCTAGCTTGGTGGAGCACGAACCCTACTTGACCTAGTTAGATAGATCCTCGACTTCCTCGTTTCCTTCATATCTTGAGTTCTAGAGCTTCGATTGACTCGATTCTTCTTCCGTTGAGACCTTCTCTTCGAACTATTCGACATGATATATCATTTGCTTCCATTGGATTAACTCATAATTTCTGAACTTTTACGAACTTGCTCATCTTTTGTCGGTATTTCTCGTTTCTACTACAAAACACAACTCTCTAGCCAAAAAGGGTTAAATACACAAAGTATAGCATTTTAGGGTCAAATATGAACATAATCACATCAAAAACCATATAGAAATGGCTGCAAAATTATGCAATTATGACCCTAATCAATAATCATGATAATTAGATTGTTAATTATTGATTTTCATTATCAATTAGCCATGGGCTAATATCCTTGTTGCATGGTTGAATGAATACTATGGTGAATTTAGTTCTTGTTAATCCTATGCTTGAATTAGTGATCTTGATGGATTAGTTCTCTTATTAATGACTTGTATGAATGCTTGGGATGTTTAATTGGAATGCATGAGCCTATATGTTTAGCCATGAAATGAGAATTGAGTTATAAGAACTTTATACATACCAAGTGTTTTATATTTGGTTTGTATGACCAATGAGATTTGCATATTTGAGTATTGGTGTTGTAGAGAGATTTAGACATCCAATAGAGTCCTTAGCTTGTGTTGTTAGAGAGATCTAGACACTAGTTGGCTTGACTAAGACACTAAGAGACCTTTTGCGTGCTAGGATAGATAGGACACTAGAGGAACTATAATAGGTTACTTCCATGTACACTCCACACTTGCTCACTTCCTTGAGGTGATAGTTAGTTTTTACTTTGCTTTGTGAAGTAGATAGAAAACATGATCCTTTCTTTGTTTTCCTAGCTATTAGCCTTTGTGAATATTCAATACTTGTTTGATATCGCATCGTTTCCCTGTGTTCGATATTTAACTTGGTTAACTTGCCACGACAACAACGACTACGAACACTTGTGTGGAAATCATACACGATTTTGGCAAACAAGACAGAAGGAGAAGGATGTTGAAGAAGTTATCTTTTATTATCTTTTATTTTTTTGGCAGGATGGTATCACTTTTGATTACAGTAAGAAAGATTGTAAACTATAATCAACTTTCATTTAATGAAAATATCTGATCTTTTTGAGCCAAGGACAATATCTCATTATCTGTTAGGCCTCTGCACTATTTTATAAACTGCCTAACTAACCTGCAGGTACACATTCAGGGGGAACCTTCAAAGTTAAAATTTTTCTAAGTATAAATCCACTGATAAGAAGTCAAGTCAAGTCAGTAGAGTCTTTGTTTTTATCAAAAAGGGGGAAATTGTTGGGAAATGATTAATAAAATGTTATGATATAATCCCAAACACTCCCTTGATAACCTAAAGAGTTGTAAATCTAGAAAAATAGTTTAACTATGAGGAGGCTATGTCAAGAACTCAGAAAAACTAAGTTATAAAAATCAAGATACCTTAGATAAAACAAGCCTGATATAGATCAGACTAGCCTGATGAAGTGTTATGAGATACACCCACTTCTGATTAAGGCACCTCAGGAAACTGAGTAAAGGTGCCCTGAGGAACTCCCCTGAAACGAACAAGCCTCATGCATTTAATACACTTCAATATTAAATAAGGGGAGTTGCAAAACATAAATGAAGTTTGTTCTAAGTCACCTGATGTAAAGACAGAAGACTTCAACATAACCGTTTGACTGGACTGAAGAACAATTAAGACAGACCAATGAGAAGCTGCAACCTATGTACGGACCTGACTCAAAAGACTGAACTGTCAGTACCAAGTTCAGAAGCAACCAACAACCTAGGATGGCACACTTTTCAAAGGTGGCTGCATTAACTCTATGCAGGCATTTAATGACCTCTCAACCATTAATGCTTAAGAGTTGACTATCCAAAATCTGAAGAAGAACTTGAAGAACGTTTGACTACAACATTTGACATATTTGATCACTCCAAAATCTGAGAAAGATTTTGAAGAATGTTGGACTACCAAAATAGCTTAATTTGAAACTATCTCTCCAACGAATAGTCTTTCAAATTAAGTCTATAAATACAGCAGTTGGAGAAGAAGCTAAGCACGGGAAACTATCAAGCTCATCTGAAAATCTAAAGCTCTCCAAAGTTCATCTCAATTCTCTAGCACTCGAAATCACACTAGTTTCCCAAGTGCTTACATTGTTTAGAGCTCAACTCTGTAATTAGGCTTACATTGTAATATCCTTAGAAGCCTACTGAGATAACCCAACCTAGATATTGTTCATCACTGTAAAGGTTTATCTCAACTTTAATTGGAGAACTCGAGCCCTTAAGAGGACTAGGACTCAGGGAAAATCCTAGAGATCAAGAGAAGTTGTTCTTGATCAGTGCACCTTGGCACTCTAAAATAAGAAATTCCTGAGGTTAAGGAATTCTCCTGTTAAATCAAGATAAGTGGATGTAGGAGAGTTTAACTCCGAACCACTATAAATCCCCTTGTTCTTACTGCTTTACTCCTTTTGTGTACGTTGATAAAATCTTTGAAAGGGTGTTTACTTAATCCACTGCTAAAGTTTAAACTCTGATAAAAAATTTAGGTTACCTATCAGGGGACCTTTCAAGTCCACTGTTTATTTCACAGGACACATGTGTTCTTAAGTCCACTGTAAACTCAAACTTTCAAAAATATGTACTTACAGGTGTATTCCCCCCCATACACATGTTATTGTTTATCTGGGACCAACACCAATATTCTTCAGTCTTCAACGCGTTCCCCCTGAATTGAATCCCTAACCTGACTAATTCTGATCTAGATAATCCTGATAACTGTACTTAGGCAAATCATCAGGGGTTTTGGGATCTAATCAAAATACTCAGATTGTCCCAACATGTATGATCATTATGGTGTAATTTAGTGTTCTATTAAACCTATGCATGATTAAGTGATCTTAATGGATTAATTCTCTTATTTGATGAATTGTTTGAACACTTGGTATGTTCAATTGGATGTTTAGAGCCTAAGTGGATTAGCAACACATGAGGATTGAGTTGATTCATAGAAGTTCTTGACTGAATGTTGTGCATGCCATTATGTTAATGAGAATTGATTAGGAGATAAGACCTCTCAAATAGAGTATTGGGTGTTGTTAGAGAGATCTAGACACTTTATAGAGTCATTTATCTTTTGTTATTCAAGAGATCTAGACACTAGTTAGAGTCGTGGCTTGATTGAGACATCAAGACACCTTTTGCATACTAGGATGGATAGGATACAAGATGAATCATAGTAGGATTACTCCAATGCACACACACCTCACACTTGCTCACCTTTCTAAGGTGATAGTTAGATTTTACTTTACTCGTTGAAGTAGATAGAAACCAAGACCCTTTTTCTTACTTTCCTAACAAGTAATCTTTGTAAACATTCAATGCTTGCTTGATATCGCATCGTTTTCCTGAGTTCGATATTTTATTACTTGGTCAACTTGTCGATTATACAACGTCCACGTACACTTGCGTGTGAGCACGAAATTGGCAAACATATCACCACAAAATTAAACAAAAGAGGAAGCCTCTCTTTCTGAAATATTAAAAATTCTGCCCTTAGAAGTATGCTTCCTTAGTCGAGGAAGTCAGAATTTATTGAATAACAAGTTGGTCGAGCAAGCCAAGGACAAGCCTTATTGGGTTGTTAATGTTGTCCACGTGAAAAAAGATAAATTGGACATGGAGGTTGTGCATAGACTTCACAGATCTAAATGATGCCTATCCAAATGCTCATTTCCCAGTGCCCCATATTGACCACCATGTGGACATTAAAGCTGGGCACGAGATGCTATCCTTTATAGACCCTTTGTAGGATACCATCAAATTTCTACGACCGAGAAAGATGTGAAGCACACGATCTTTCTCACTGAAAAGGATATGTATAGCTTGAAAATGAGCTACATATCAAAGTTAGTAAATAAAATATTCACCGTTCAAATTATCAAAACTGTAGAGGTTTATATTGATGATGTCATCGTCAAAAGCCAGAGATAGAAGGATCATCTTCAGGATCTCAATCAGATATTTTCTATCTTGAATACAACTTGAAACTCATTCCCAATAAATACCATATCGGATTGAATCTGCTAAATTCCTTGGTCATATTATTCGTCAGCAAGGAATTGAATTAAATCCACAAAAAATTAAGGCCAATCTCGACCTCGGTAAGCTAACATCAAGTAGGTGCAAAGGTTGATTGGTTGTCTTATTTTCCTTAATAGGTTCATCTCAAGGTTGGGAGATAAATGTAGACCTTTTCCAACACAATAAAAAAGAACATGTTCTCATGGAAAAGAGAGAGCTAGATGGCACTTAAGAGGTTTAAAGTGTACATCATCAACCCCCAGATCCTCTCCAAACCAGTTCCAAGGAAGAAGTTATATTTGTACCTGGCAGCTTATGAGTTTGTTCTCGGTGTTATGTTGGTTCGAGTAGAGGGCCAACACCACCTTGCCAGCTATTACGTAAGTCAGTGCTCCACGATAAGAAAAGTTGGTCTACGCACTGGTGATGAGTGTAAAGATGTTGAGGCCTTACTTTTTTTACTAATAGATTGAGGTTTTCACCACCCTCCCACTCATATAGGTGCTCCACAGACCGAACACCAATGGGAGATTGCTAAATTGGTCTTTGAAGATTTCTCATTATGAGGTAACTTATGCTCCTGGTATGGAAATCAAGGACAATGCCTTAGAGGATTTTGAGGTGGAGATCACTTCTCCATCTAATGGTACAAAGAACAATTACTCATCTTGGTAACTATATGTGGACGGCACACCCACAAGCTCGACCTTGAGGGAAGGCATAATGTTGATTGGGCCTTGTTGATGAAATAAGTTAATACGAGGGTTCAAGGAAGTAATTAACAAAATCCTGGTTGATGTGTCCCAAGAGAATTAATCCACTGCAAGAAGATCATTAAGATGAAGTCAAGATGCAGCTCGAACAAGTGAAAATCAACAAAGAAGGTGAAAGAATCACATGAACAGCAAGAAATAGGAGAGCAGTATTTGCTGATTAGGGTCATAATTGCATCTTTTAGCATCCATTTCTATATAGTTTTTATTAGATTATTGATTAGGGTCATAATTGCATGTTTTAGCACTTATTTCTATATGCTTTTGGTGATATTATGTTCATATTTGACCCTATTATGTGATACTTTGTGTATTTAACCCTGTTTGGCTAGAAAGTTGTGATTGTAGGTGAAAATGAGCAAAATGAGGAAGAAACAAGCAAGATCGAGAAAAGTCCAAATTTTGGAGTTGAGCAAAATGAAGAAATTACTGTTCTATGTTGAAGAGCTTGAAGAGAGGGTCGCAACCCAAAAAGAATCGAGTCTATCGAAGTTCTAGAGCTCAAGATATGACGAAAATAAGGAAGTCACGCATCGACTGAGATTAAGGCCTCGGGTGACAGAAGTTCCTTCTTCGGAAGACAGGCCTCGCGCGACCAACATCCCTGGAAAGACAGGCATTTGTCGAGTGGAGTGTCGAACAAGCTCAGGTGACAGTTGCTCAAGTCTTGGACGACAAAAGTGCCATCTGTCGACCAAGCTGTCGCCCAAGTGGTCGACAGACCTACAGCTCTTGGGCGACAGCGGCTTAGATTTCTCGGATTTTCAGGGCTATTTTTGTATTTTCGCGCATTTTAATGAAGGGCATCGTAGTCAATGATCCAAGGGCACTATATATACTTCCATCTCAGATTTTCTAAAGGACTTTTATCATTTTCTTAGATTCATATCCTCTCACTAGATTAGGAGAAGTTAGAGGTAGTTTCCAAGTGGTGTTCTTAGATTTCTATTTACGATTTCGATGATTACTTGTGATCTACCGTTTTGATCGACGATCAGTTTTCTCCTGCATTTTAGAATGGCTCAAGCAACATTTCTACCGATTGATTTTCGATTTCTATTGTCGGATCATTTTCTAGCTTCTAGAGGTAATCTTGTATATTTTCAATTCCAATTGTAATAGGTAAATTCTTGAATACTTTGTATAATTCCTGCATAATGATGATTGCTATTGCTTCAATTTCTTTTAAGTTTACCAAATTAGCAATGGGCTTATCCCTTTGTGTGTTGGTGTATGACTCCTATGGAGTAGTACGGTGATTATGTTGATCTTTTGATTGCTATGAATTGTTGTATGATCAATTCTCTACATTGATGGATTGTATGAATACCTTGCATGTGTAGTTGATCATAAGGGCCAGTAGGAGATAGTCTCAATGAGAATTGGCCTATTTTCCTAAATCTTCTTGTACTAGGCCAAATGCATGCCAAGTGTTTGATTAAATTTCTTAGTGAATAGGAAGAACAATTAGAGGTTTTAATGTGTTATTAGGGAGACCTCTTGCATGTTAGAGTGGCTTACCAATTGATTGTACACAATTCCATGGCATGAGAAAGTGATACCTCACCATATGAAACATAGGATAGTACACTAGCACATATCTCTCACACTCGCTCACTTTGCATCCCAAGGTGATAGGTAGTTTACAAGTTTGACGCACTAGTAGACATAGATACCAAATCCCTTTTATTTGCTTTGTGTTTTTGTCACGCCCTAAAATTCTAAGCATTTACAAATCAGTGGAAGTCTAACTTTTAATTAATAATTTAAGAAAACCTTCTTTAGAACGTGAACCCTTTTTACTAGAGATAAAATTCTTTTCCTTGAAAACCCTCTTATTACTAAATAAATCAAACATTCATAATAAATATCTCATTCAATACATCCATGGAAAATCCTAAAAAAATACCATAACAAATATTCATAACATATTTCAATTCAATAATATTTACTTAACATATTCATAGGAATCACACAAGTAACATAATAACATGTCTCAATATTATTCACATGTGAATTAAACTTATTCTAACATCATTCAACACGCAAGTCACCAATTAAATCATGCAATAATACTTAAATAATTCTGGTACAGCAGTTGAAACATATAACTTTCGAAAACAGCTAGGGTGCACTCACCAAAACTAGTTGCGTATAAAAACAGTCCACTAACTAATACCAAATCCATTTTCGCTAATACTATTATCTTTCCAAACCATTTATGACCTCTAATTACTCAAATAAATCATATTAAACATAATATAAATACTTGCCACGAAAATCCCTTTTTAAAACACATGAAAAGCTCGTAAAACATAGTTAAAGGACTAATTTTGAGCTGTAAATTTACAACGTTTTTGTTCCAGGTTTTATGACCAAAAAACTTAATATTTTATGGCTAATAAACTGCAAAAATTTCGAAAATAATCTGGGCATAAATTCGGTAATTTGAAAACAAGAATTTTGAGGACTAGAAACACATAAAGGACTAAAACTGGAACCTCGACTTCTACTAAGTAAAAACTCTTGAAAATTGGTCAACATGAATTATAAATCATGGCAAACATTCTGGTAAAATTTCCTAATTTTTGGAGTTATAAAACTTAACTTATCGATCATGCAAACTAAGGACAATAACTAATTTTCTTAAGAACAATTAAACACATAAATTAACCCTTAATCATGCGTATAAAATTCGAACCATCAGCTGCCATATTATTAAATAAATTCATCAAGTTAACTCCTAATAATCATGCAAATTAACACATAATCATATAATAATAATACCTCGTATAAATCCATAATAAAAATCCCATAAGTCTTCAAACCATAGCAAATCCTAAATCAATCATCTACGTGTCCGTGCACTCATCGAAATAAAACATGCAAACGTCTAGTCTTGTGGCAAACATAAAGGTGCCGAAAACTTCAAATATAATACTTGCAAACATGAAATAAAAGCCTACTTGGAATTTATTAATTAAACTTCATTCATTAACTTCTTCTTCAACTCGCATCACATCCACCTTCCTCCGCATCGCCAATCTCGTCACCTTTACTCTTGCAAATCTGAAAATATGATTCGGTGAAGGGGTGAGCAATTATAAAATAATCACTCCGTGGGGATAGTTTAATTCGAAGTCTAAATATAAAGGACACAATAACATGTAAACATACCCTTCTTTCTTAACATATGATACGACTTTCGTATCCATTCATTGATAATATAGCTGATCATCCTTAACATTCATTTGACAATATAGCTGATTGTCCATTCATAGATTGATGGTAGAGCTGACCATCCATTCATATTAGCACATAAACACATAATTGAATCAAACTAAATATTTATTTAAGTCGAACTATAGTTACCACTTTTCACCGTTTAAACCCCCACCTTTTCTTGACTTGAAACATAGAGATGTGTTGTACGTTGGCTTTCTTAATCCTTGCTCTAAGAACTCACGAAGAACTGCCCTCCTTCTACTTCTACAAGCTGCCGAAAATTCTGGTCCTCTAACTTCAATATATGGCCGAAATTTGGGTGCTAGAGGCTGCCGATTTTTGTTCGGTGTCTAAGGGTTTTGGGACTTGATCAACACATATTTATAGAGTTGAAAAAGTAGGGTTTGGGGCTGAATAAGGCCTTGGCCGAAATCTTGCAAGAGGGGAAAGAAAATTGACCCAATATCTTGTTGTATCTCTATTTCCATACTTGGCAACTTATTTCCTTATTTAAAAGATCCTTACTAACTCTTTATTCTTATGATACTTAACCTTCAAGCATGTACTATTCTCTTGCATAAGAATATGAGTTATTTCCCTAAATAAAGATACTAGAAATCCTTGTCTTAATACTCCTTATTTTCGAAAATTCTTATAACTCTAAGACCCAATATTTTTGAAAATACTACTAATACTATCCCAAGTATTATTTAATCCTATTCTTGGTCAAATCCTCATAAAGTCAAATCCCTATCATTAATTCCTCAATTACTAACATGCCCTTAATGAATTAATACTTAAGGAAACACTATTCTTAAAGGACTAATACTATAACCTCAACAACAATACTTCTTATCCTTACACTAAATAATTCGACACTTAGTACTAATCTTAAGAGTCCAATTAATACTAATTGGGACAACTAATACTAAGCAACCAATTAAGAAATACTAAGGCATAACAACTTAAAGGACTAAACCTTGCACTCTCTAAAACTCACGCCCAAAACAAAATAATTAAGGGACTAAAAGCTGCTGCCTATTGTTCGGTGTAAATGAGTCCTCAAGCAAGTGTACGTGTTTGCTATTAGCGTGGTAAGCTTGACCAAGTTTTAATATATATCGAACCCAAAGCAGACGGGGCCTTGTAAGGAAAATTTGTTGTTTTAATTGGCTAGCTAACAAAGCAATAAAGGGGAAAGGTATCTATTGTCTACTAATGCGTCAAAAAAGTAAACTACATATCACCTTGGGTTGCAAAGTGAGCAAATGTGAGGGATATGTGCTAGTGTACTATCCTATGTTTCATGAGTGAAGTATCACTTTATCATGCAATGAGATTGTGTATAATCAATGGGCAAGCCACTGCAACATGCAAAAGGTTTCCCTAATAACATATCAAAGCCTCTAATTGTTCATCCAATTCACTAGAGATAATTCTCACTATCTTAGGAATTTTATCAAACACTTGATATGCATTGACCTTAATACAAGAAAGTTTAGGAAAATAGCTCTACTTTCGCAAGAGACTAACTCCCTAATGGCCCTATTATCATCTACACATGCAAGCATTCATACAATCCATCAATGTAGAGAATTGATCATACAACAACTCAAAGCATTCAAAATATCAACATATCACTACACTACTCCATAGGAATCATACACTAACACATAAAGGAATTAGCTCATGGCTAATTGAGTAAACATGAGAACAATTAAGCTAGGAACAATCATCATTAAGCAAGATATGTAAAGAGATTTACCTATTACAATGAAAATTGGAAAGATACAATTTACCTCTAAAATACTAACTAGCAATCCGACAATGGAAATTCAAATTATATCGGTGAGAATGCAGCCTTGGACGAGATGAGTATCCAGAAATTAACGGATCAACGATCAAAGCGGTAGATCAAAAGTTATCTAAGAATTTGTGAGAAGAAATCTTAAGAAACCCACAAATAACTACCTCTCTCTCTCTAATCTAAGAATTTAACTATGATTATGAACTAATGTGACTTAGATCCCTTGAGAATCTGATCCTCTGAGTATTTATAGTGCCCACAATGCTTGGTCCAATATGCCCTTCATTAAACGCACAAAAAGACGAGAATACCCCTGAAAATGTGTCTTTCCGAACCGTCGCACGAGTCGCTGCCTATGACCGCACGAGTCTGGCTCGTGTGAGAACTCGTATGGCTTGATCTCGCCCGAACCAAAGCCACATCGCACGAGTGCAGGCTCGTGTGATCACTCATGCGAGCCTTCATCGCCCGAACCAGAGCACCATCGCACGAGTGCAGGCTCATGGTCACACGAGTCTGGCCTGGCTGAACTCGAGCTCGGCCTCGACTTGTCCGATAGATCCTCGACTTCCTCATTTTCTTCATATCTTGGGTTCTAGAGCTCCGATTGACTCGATTATTTTTGCATTGCGACCCTCTCTTCGAACTCTTCGACATGGTATATCATTTGTCTCCATTGGATCAACTCACAATTTCTGGACTTTTCTCAACCTTGCTTGTTTCTTCCTCGTTTTCCTCATTTTCACCTATAAACACAACTTTCTATCCAAAAAGGGTTAATAGCACATTTTATACCATATTAGGGTCAAATATGAACATAAGAACATCAAAACCATATAGAAATGGATGCAAAAACATGCAATTATGACCCTAATCACACCCCCAAACTAGATTGTTGCTCGTCCTCGAGCAATAAAGAGATAAGATAGAGGAATAATTGTATGTATGAAGCATCAAGCACAAGATCAAATGCCATAGAATCATAGCTCAATATCAAACAAGTCTAAAATGCAATTTCATCAAATCAACAATCAAAATTGAATCAATGAACAAATTGTCAAATCAACAAGTCATGATCCTCACATAGAAGTGTATAGCTCATCTCTCAAGTGTTTGAGTTCACTCAATCATCACACAATGATACAAATACTACCATAAGCTTGGCTCAAATCTCAAATTCTCCACCACTTGAAATGAAAAATCATTCACATATCAATGAGGACTTTCATAAGGTGGTAATGTTGGCTCTTTGGTAGGGAAGGATAGATATGGATAAGAGTGACGAAGTATGATTAGCAAAGCATAGAAGGAATCAAGTAATAGTCATTCACATCTTCATGCAATTGTGCACATTCTTCATGCTCTTCAAAATCACACTTTCAAGATCATTCTTCCCTTCTTTGCAACTTTTAGCCAAACTCACAACAAAGGTCAACTTGACCATATTTTCAACAAAAGTCAACTTTTTCTCATGCTTTGCTAGCACTTGCCTTTTTCCAAAAAATTTCAATCCATGCATAAAATTCTTCATATCTTCCACTTTAGGCCACCATGTTCTTCATCATATCACCAATCTTCCTTCTTTCTTTTCACTCTAATAATCATAGGGACAAGAGAGTTCCAAAACGGAAGGAAAATGACTTAAAGTGAGGTTAGCCAAAGGAAAGGTCTAAAGGCACAAAATGGTAAGCAATGGATAATAATATCAAGGTAGGCTCGTAGGGCAAAGTGACTCAATGTAGATCAAAGAAAATACCTCATATCATATCGTGTGAAATCAATGTCTAATGTAGCCTTAAACAAGACTAAAGCCAAGTTCTAGAGTATAATGCATATGCGTGGAACTCACATCAAAGAAATATCATCCGTTCAAGATTGAAACGGCCATAAATTTGTCTCAAAACTCATAGGTTAATGGTGATCATGGCAAATCTCATATAAAAAATGCTCATATCATCAAAATCTCAAGTATCATCAAATCCATAGCACAAAAGACAAGATAAGAATCAAGCCATAACTCCACTACATCCAGCATGAACTTTTAACTCATCCACATAATAATAGACATATCTCATGCATTCACTACTCAAAGCAAACAACAATATGGACAAAAATAACAAGCAAAACAAGCCTAATCCTAAGCATATGGTCAAAACATCATAAAAGCACTAAAAAATCAATATAAGAATAGCATTACGAAAAGAATGGCAAAACGATCACATTCCCCCAAACTTTTTTGGACCATAAGTCTAAAAAGTTTGGCAAAGAAGTTAAGACAATATCAAGCAATGCATAAGAATTAAGCACACTCAATAAAAGCATCATAAATCCTAAGATCAAATTCATCAATAATCCATCACAAGAACAAATAACAAGAGATCTACGCTACCTATTAAGAAGTACCACCATCATCAAGTAATACCATTACAACCCAAAATTCAAATCCTAAAAATACGGGATAAAAGTCATGATAAGGAGAAGAAAATGAGTTACCCATCCTTATGAAGTTAGATATAAATAATCACTTCACGAAGGGGGGTCCATCGGTGGGTAAGTGAAATGCCCTTCACCAATATGCCACTGCATCATAGCTCGTTGTGCCTCCAGAATCTCCTCAATGTTCATTCCCATGGTGTTCATGTTATTGCTCATGATGTTATTGAGGGAATGATAATTGTCAGTGAGCCTCGTGACATCGGAACGAAGACAAGAATACTCATTCTTAAGTTCACCCACATCAATCCTCAAGGATTGAACTTCATATCCCCATTCTTTAAGCATTAGCCCTTCAAACACACAATATTCTTCTTGCTCAAATGGGTTCTCCTCTTGCATATGCTCTTCCTCCTCAACTTGTTCTTCTTCTTGTGCTTGAGAACTTGAAGCACCCCTTGCTCTTTTGTTCAACCTTTGATGAAATTGTTCCTTAAAGTGAATGTGTTCGGGTGTATCGAGCTTCAAATTCTCACTCTTCTTTACGGTAATTAACTCATACTCAAGTAAGGGAAAGAGGTCATGAATATTCCGCCCTACAACACAAACAACTTTCAACTTCCTCTTAAGCTTCTTCGACCTTATCAAGTGTGCAACATCAATCAATGCGCCCATTGCACCTTCCCTTTCGGGTGAAGGACTAATCCTTTGAGCAATAAGTGCAATTACTCCTCCATAAGCACAATTAGTCCGCACATTTTGTTGACTAAGATTCTTTAAAAGATAGGCCCCGAAGTCTGCCCTTTTAGAAGTGAGCATCGAATGCAAGATATACAAGTCATCACTTCTCACCCTGTTCGGCTCGATTCTAGCAAAGACAGTGTTTGCTATGATCCGGTGAGCACAATACAATATAGGATTAACAAGACTAGAGGACTTAGAAAATTGAGGATTGAAGTTCTCATCATCACTAATCCTTCTCCATATTTCTTGAGCTCTAGAAAACTTTTCCCATACATAGAAATTTCCATTCTCAACATCTTCTTCACACCCAAAAATCTCATTGATTTGATTTGTTGTCATGACATAGCTATCATTCTTTATCCGAAATTTTGCTCGAATAGGAACTCCATCCACTTCTCTCACTTCAAGTGTGCTCAAGAATTCAATGTTTAATTCGTTGCATGAGGCGAAATGTTGAAGATTAAGCAATCCACTCCATCCGATATTAGCAAACAAATCTTCAATATCATTTCCAAAGTTATACTCTTCTAAGGAACTCTTATCATAATATCTCCCAGCTTGGAAATCAATACCACAAACTTGAGCAAATTTCATAAAGTAGCTCATTTTCTCCTCAAAGAACAATCCATAGTGGGTAGGTGATTCTCCACACTCTTTTAGACACTCTTCTTCCCATATTGAATCATTCCATCCTTCCTTAGGTCTTGGGCTCGAAACTTTGCTCTTACCTTTGCCTCTCTTAGACATATCCTACAAAAAATAAGCTCAAAGCATGATATATGAAAAATAAGCTCAATCATCACACTTCCTAGAAGAATTCAATACATGAGCAATGGAAGAACAATACACTCAATTCATTATCAACTACATTCACTAAGTAGAATAGATTGAACATAATGGGTCTAATTCTAGAATCAAGGGAATCGTGCAACTTATAGTCATGCCAATGTCATATATCAATGAAACCTCAAATAAGCAAAAATCATAGGTGAATCAACATCATTAACTCTACCTAGCATCAATATACTCATACCCATTGACAAATAGCACAACAATATCATGACAATTCAATTTTAGCATAAAATTCCCAAAAATTCGTCACTATGCCTACACTCAAAAATTCAATCCTCAATTAAGTCCAAAATTCACAAAATTAGCATGCAATTGGGTTCCCCATGGATTACTCGTCAACAATGTAGCATGATTTCATCATCAATTGCACAAAATTAAGCTAGAATAAAAAATCCCCAACTTAAGCTCAAGAACCCTAAAAATTGAATTTCTCATTCTCGGCAATGCTACCATGGAATTCCAATAATATTGCAAGAAATAGAATGAGGAGAGTTAGAAGAACAAGGAATTGATGAAAAGAATTGTAGAGATTGAGATATGGAAATTTTCTCCAACTTTCTTCTTCTTGATTTTGAGAGAATATTGAGTGCAAGAGTGAATAGAGAAGTGTGTGTTTGTTTGTGGAATAAGTGGGAAATGAGGACAAAGAGTGAGTGGACAAACCTAGGGAAGTGTGGTCAAAGTTGGAAAAAAAGGTGGTCAAATTCGGATTTAGCAAGGCACCACACGAACCGGTGCCTATGACCACACGAATAGGACTCGTGCGAGCATTCGTGTGGACCATTGTCGCCCGAACCAGCGAGCCACCGCACGAGTGCATGCCTATGGGCACACGAGTGCTAGGCTATGGGTGCACGAGTGCAAGCCATTTTTGCGCCACTTCGAATTTTCATCCCTTTACACCTTTTTCAAGCCATTTTCTTCCATTTTCCTACACAGCACAACTTAAAACTCCTCATAAAACATTAATGGTCATTGAACATAATCAAATTAATCATGAAAATGAGCAATTAATCGAAAAAATTAATCATGAATCACACCCCCCAAACTTTTTCTGATCAAGAATCCTAAAAAAGTTTGGAAAGAGCGATTAATCAAGAAACTCAAGCTCAATAAACCATGCACACTCCATATCAACTCCCAAAACAAGAATATCTCAAAACCTTAAGCAAAATTTGCTCCTCAAATCTATTCTTGCACATAATAGCACAAAATCCACAAAGAGCAATCAATGCACCAAATCATGAGCTAAAAATGGCATTCATGCTTCTACCCCTAAAATCAAAAAGCAAAACTAAAACAACACAAAAGATAAAGGATACGAAAAAGGATATAAGGGTGGGTTGCCTCCCACCTAGCGCTTGGATTTAACGTCCCCTAGCCGGATGCTATATAGCTCAAGTGACATCAAAATCAATAAGGGTTTAGTGACTTACATCACTCAATTTCCTTCTCCAAAAACATCCCTTCTTCACCAATTTATTTTCTTCTATATTCACTTTTTTTCTCTTTTCAAAAGGATCATCAACACAAAGTTCACTCTTAAGATCAAGAATGTTGTCTTTTACCTTTTCATCACTTTTCATCTCATCTAGTATTACTTTGTTCAATTCTCCTTCAATCTTCTTTGGGGAACTCTCGGAATTGTCATGGATTGAAAAGTAGCTTTTTCACCATTCATTCCAAGAGTAACCTCTCCTCGCTTGATATTAATCAAGGCATCCGACGTAGCAAGAAAAGGTCTCCCAAAAATGATAGGATTTCTAACATCTTCCTCTATATCAAGCACAACAAAATCAACGGGATAAATGAACTTCCCCACATGAACACTCACATCTTCTATCACCCCTCTAGGCTTCACATTAGAACCATCGGCCAATTGCACATTTATTGTTGTTGGCCTCAACTCATGTAAGCCCAACTTTTTAGCAATAGAGAGTGGCATCATATTCACACTTGCTCCTAAATCACACAAGACCTTCATCTTCTTACTTCCTTTGATGTGGCAGCTCAAAATGAAACTCCCCGGATCTCTAAGCTTTTAAGGTAGATGTTTTCGTATCAACTCACTACTCCCATGAGTAAGCTTGACCATTTCCGGTTCATTGGATTTCATCTTTCTTTCCATAACATCCCTCAAGAACCTTGTATAATTTGGCAATTCCTCAATAGCTTCTAGAAAAGGCATCTTTGAATATAGCTTTGTGAAAATCTCAAAGAACTTCTTAAATCTATCATCGAGCTTATCTTTCACTTCTTTCGAAATTTCCACCTTCACATCTCTTTCCACTTTCCCTTCTTCCACCTTTCTTTCCTCACCCCCTAGTTTTTCTACCCCTTCCACTTTCCTATCCTTTTTCTCCATTCTTTCAACTACCCCCATTACTCTCTCATCACCCTTCACAACAAATTCTTTCCCTCTAACACCTTTAACTTCCTCCACCAATTCAAGATGAAAATTCTCCATAGCATTTCTTTACAACACCTCACTTTTTAACTCATTACAAGTAGAAATAACATTAATATGCTCTCTTGGATTAGTTTCAGTAGTTGAAGGAAACTTACCCTTGTTGATTTGTGGACTTAAAGACGAAGCAATTTGCCCGAGTTGATATTCCAAGCTCTTGATTTGACTTGCTTGTGAAGTATACAAGTCATCAACTCTCTTGTTTATTTCACTATTCATCTTTCTAAACTCCACTTCAAAATTGTCTAACTTCTTCAAAATCAATGTCAAAGTGTCCTCCATGCTCCCTTTCCCTTCATTATTATGTGGCTTAGACCCTGGATCAATCCCGGGTGGCAATTGAATTGCCCCCTTAGGATTAGAATACAAAAAATTATCATATCTCCTATTCGGGTTGTATGGAGGGTTACTTTGATTTGGATACGGACCTCCTTGTTGTCTAAAAGGTGGAGCAACATATGATCTTTGATTATTTAGGAAAGAATTGTTGTATTGAGGACGACCCATGTAACTCACTTCTTCTTGAGTAGCGATAGTAGGAGGAGGAATACTCTCGACAACACTTACTTGCATAGGAGCTGGAGCTTGATTTTGGTTTTGGCCTCCATAGACCAAATTACACACATTTGTCAATCTTTCCTCAAGAAGTGCAACTCGATCACCCGTTCCACTATTGGAATCTCTTTGAAAAGCATCATTTGCAGCTATGTTCTCGATGATCTCATTCACTTGACGAACGGTCTTAGTCCAAACCGAGCCTCCGGCATAAGAATTCAAGTAATTCTTGTCTCCTTCATGCAATCCAATTGTGAATGTTAAAAGTATATCTTCATCCTTCAAACCATGTTGAGGACAAGCCAACAACAAGGTTTGGTACCTCTCCCAAGCACTTGATATGGTTTCTCTCACCTTTTATAAAAAATTCTTTATCTCTTCCCTCGCCTTTAGCTTCTTCGATGGAGGGTAAAATTTCTTGAGAAATTGTGAACTCAACTCCTCCCATGTGGCTACTTTCGGATTCATAGATCGGATCCATGTCTTAGCTCTCCCGGTCAAGGTAAAATTAAAGAAACAGAGCTTCTTTTCATTATCCGACATCCCATTGTACTTGATCGTGTCACATAAGTCCATGAAGTTATTGAGATGAGCATTTGGATCTTCTCGATCACTTGATCCTTCAAAAGATTCGTATTAAGCTCAAACTTCTCAGCATCTATCTGTGGTCTCTCAATACCATCATAATGCTCATTAACTCTTTGCTCAAAATAGTCTCGGAGTAATGGTTCATTATTTTACAGTGGGTTTATGATTTGTGGTCTTTGGTGTTGAGGTTGTGGTGGGTATGGATAATAAGGATAGTTATGTGGTGGTGGGGGATAGTATGGTTGGTTTATTGGGTAATTTGGGTAGTTGGGATATTGAGGTGGGTAGTATGGTTGATTTGGTGGTGGATAAGGTTGATATTGACGTGGTATAGGTTGTGGTTGTGGAGCTTCTCGTTGAGCCAAGTGTTCCTCACCATGATGCACTTATCCTCTTGTTGGGACAATCTGAGTAATTTGATTAGATCCCAAAACCCCTGATGAATCTGCCTAAGTACAGCTGATCAGGATAAAATAGTTCAAGATAGTTAGGTTAGAAATTCAGTACAGATGGAACTTGCTGAAGACTGAAGAATATTGGAGTCGACCAAATTTACTGAAGTCTGAAGTATAATTCATCCTGAAGGAGTCAGTCAGTCTTGCTGAAGATTGTTTGGGTCTAGAGTTGAAGATTGAAGCCTGATGATCCATCCTGAAGTCAATCCTGAAGTACCATTGACTGATGTTTCTACTGAGTACACTAAGCATACTCAGGACAGAACTTAGTCAGTGAAGAGTAAGTGTTAACCTATCAGGATGTGCTGAATGCACTTAAGACCTGACTTAGGTCTTGGTTCAGTTTATCTGAACCATATAAGTCCAAAGTAAAAAGGTTACACATACTGGGCTGAATAATCTATCAGGCTGTGCTAAAGACACATAAGACCTGACTCGGGCTGTAGTTCAGATCACCTGAAACATGTAAGTCCAAGGCAAAAAGGTTATTTATGCTATGGGACAAGAGACAAAGAGAATGTCAGTAAGACTCCAATGAAGACAAACATTCAGACTAAGTTATTAACAAGAGACTCAGAGTATTGAATGTACAAGGAACGACAAATGTCTGAAAGTCAACTAGCCGTTAGAACGGAGAGCCAATGATCTTTCTACACGTGTATATGGAGTCTGCACAGCATTTAATGCGGCATTTAATGAGTCTCAAAGTTGCAGGCGATGGGACAGACTTGCCAGAATAAGCATGGCGGTTAGCTCAAACAGTATTTCTAGCCTGCAACCACCCAAAATAGGAAAGATTTGATTAGATCTCCTCCAACGGATCTATTTTGAATCTTGCCTATAAATATGGAGAACCTTGCACCCATTCAAGGTTAACGGGAAATTTCCAAGAGAAAACTCTCAAGAATCCAAGCTCTCAAAGCATACTATAAGCAACACTCTGCAATTAAATTTCCCTAGTGTTGTGGTAGGATTCACTCTGTATTTGCTTAGATCGATATCTCTAATATTTAGCATTATTTTGTCTTGCTAGAGCTATCTCAGTTGGAAACCAGAATACCAAACCACTCAGGGTGTGAGATTGGTTGGTTAGAAGGACTGGGACTTGTAAAACGCCCAGGGGTCAGTTCCTAAGAGAGAAAGTTGGCTACTCGTGTCCCTTGGCACGTAAAACCAAGCACCTATCCTCAGGGTTTTGAGGATAGCTTCCTGTTAAATCAGGTCGTGGACGTAGGAGTTGGTTATCTCCGAAAAATGTTAAAAAGACCCTTGTGTGCAGATTTACTGTTTTGTTCAGGATCATAACTGTCATCATAATAAACTGAACATTCTGTATTGTTTTATCCTCCGGACTGAATCAATCATCCTGAATCTTAATACGGTGCACTCAGCTTTAATCACCCGTTTACTAAGCAAGTTCAGAGAAAATGTTTTCAGAAACTAAAACGAGTAGAATCTAAGGGCTCACTTTCCGCACGTACTCTAGCTCACTGAGATAGTAGTCCAACTGACTCGCTTCCAAGCAGTCAGTAGATTTGTTATCTCTACTGAGCTTCCGAGCACATTACTCACACTCAGCTTATCTGACTCGTTACTGAACTGTCCCTGTGGACCTTCAGCATACTGAGTAATTCAGGAATCCTGACTGAGAGTGTAAGAGCATTTTTCTGAGTATTTCAGAAAAATCTGACATCAGTGTATTCCCCCCCATACAGTGATTGTACTCATTTCGGGACTAACAAGTGGTATCAGAGCAGTGGTTCAAAAGACCACTGACTTTGTTTACCAACAGTTTCTGAGGAGAAACTTTTGGTGGTCTACTGAATAGATCCCGTTTCTGAAAACTACATATCATGGCATCTGGTTCTAAGCGCCTCGAAGGCAATCTTCCTGAATTCTCTATTGATAATTATGACTATTGGAAATTCAGGGTACTCGCACATCTCTATTCCATCCATGATCAGATGCCTCTGGTGATTAAGATGATGAACAAGCTAGCAACCCTTGGGAAGGAGTTTCCCAAGAGGGAGGTGTCTTCTAAAATCCTGAACTGTCTCCCTGAAAGATGGGACACAGGAGTGATCCTTCTGAAGAACACTCAGGACCTTACCAACATTACTCACTCTCACCTATTCTCAGAGTTAAAGGCTCTGGAATTCGACCTCGATAAGAGGAAGAAGAAGGGCATTGTCAGTGAGGAAGTTAGTGAGGAGAAGACTCCTGAAAAGGAAAAGAGCGTGGCTCTTAAAGCTACTCCTGAGCCTGAGGCTGGATCTGGCTCTAAGTCTCTGAAGGACATGAACAAGGATGAGCTAGCCTTGGAGTACAGCATGATGGCGCGGCGTTTCGAGAAACTGAACTCTCGATTCGGAAGGTATAAGAAATTTTATACTGACAGCCGTGATCGCAGGTACTCCAGCCCCAGGAGATCGAGTCCCCGAAGAGAAGAAAGGAGGGGTTCAGATTCCAGGAGGGATCGCAATGAGCCTGAGCGACGAAGAGATGAGAAGAGGAGAGATGATGAGCCCAGAAGATCCAGCTCCAAACCTGAACGATCATCAGGGAGCAGGAGGGAGTCATCTGATAAAAGGTATACTGACAAGAAACTTGTTTCTGATCTAGATCAGTGCTACCAATGCAAAAAGACCGGGCATTATCATGTATGATTGTCCGGAGCTCAGTGCTCGTGAGCGAGAGGATCGGAGAGCCAAGAGAGAGCTCAGGGCATCAGACCGGAGAGCATTGCCTGCTGAGGACTCCTCAGATTCAGATGGCCCAGGACGCCGATCCCCTGAACTCTTCTCCGATGAGGAGTATGATGACCTCTGCCTGATGGCAGATGATGAGGTATGTTCTTCTGCCTCTTCTCCTGATCAAGCACCTGAGCTTAGCTCAGATTCAGTAGGAGAACTCGACCTTCAGCTCGCCCTAGAGCAATTGATGGTTGACTTCTCAAGGCTGCAGGAGACTCATACTCACACAGTGGATGTGAATACAAAACTGAGTGGGGAGAATGATCGGTTAACTGAGTCTCTCAGAGTAAGAGATACTGAGGAAGCCCTCAGATTGATACATCTTCAGGAAGAGCTACTTCATGCTCGGAACAAGCATGATGAAGCTCCACTGGAGGTAGAAAGACTGAAGGGTGTAATCAGCTCGCTGATTGACACTCGTGATACTGATCTGAGAGAATTGCTCTTAGAGTGATGTTTGAAACTGAGTGGCAAGCTCGCCTTTGTGCTGAGCAAACCACTTGGGATCTTGAGCTGATCTCAGAAGAGAAAGCTCATGAAGAGTTGGTGCTTCAGTACACCACTGAAATTGAGGCCCTAAAAGAAACAAATGGGCATCTTGAGGTTAAGCTGAAGAAGTTATACACATCCACCCAAGTGGTTGATGAGTTAACAAGTTTCTCTCAGCCGACTGATGGTGCTAAAGCTGGGTTAGGCTATGATGCCTCAAAACTCCCAAAGGGCAAAAAGAAGAGAGGTGCTTCAGGGAGTAACTCTCAGAAGAAGTTTGTCCCTGCCCTAACTGATGACAAGAACTTAAGTGTTGCTCGTCAGGACAAAGGCAAAGAGAAGGAGAAAATGCCTGCTGAACCTGTCAGGCAAAGGGCTGAAAAACCAAGACCTAAACCTAAGGAAAAGGTCAAGGCTTCTCATCCTGAGTCAAGGAAGACAGATCAAGGGAACTCCAAGGCTCAGCCTAGGAATCCTCATACTGGAAAGAATTCTGTCCCTAGCACTTCTCAGGCTCAGCCCAGAAATGCTCAGGATGGAAGGAACTCCAGTCAAAGGAGGCCTCAGGCAAAGTCGAGGTCTACTAAGGTCCAGACTCCTCAGACAGGGCACAGAGCCCATCAGGAGTGTCCTAATCCTCAAAGGAGAAGGACAAACCAGGTGGTCTCTGAACAGGAGGCCCACCCCCAGGAATCAATATAGGGCTCCTGAACCTCAGGCTGACACCCATACACCCTTAACTTCCCAGGCACAAAGGAAGAAGACTGTGTATGTTGATGTTTCAGGGAGGCAGGTTTACACTTCTGATGCTATCAGAATTGTTAAACAAATCTGGATCTCGAAGGGTATGGCTGACTCAGTAGGACCCAATACGAGATGGGTACCTGAGGCCTGATTCTTTTCAGGTCACTGCGGGCTACAAGAAGAGGAAGGAGGATCTGATGAAGGACTGGTACTTGGACTCAGGATGTTCCAGGCACATGACCGGATTTCGTGATCTCCTTCAGGATTACGTAGCTCAGGAAGGCCCGTAGGTAACCTTTGGTGATAACTCTAAGGGTTTCACCAGAGGATTCGAAACCCTTGTTATTGGCTCTGTCCGTGTACTGAATGTATCATATGTTGAGGGACTGAGACATAACTTACTCTCGGTCAGTCAGTTTTGTGACCGAGGATATAGTGTAGAATATACATCTAACATGTGTCTTATGAAGGACAAATCTACACTACAGGTTCTGATTACAGGTATAAGGAGGGGCAATGTATATTTTGCTGATTTCAAGAGCAGTCCTCCTGAAACTTGTTTAGTTGCTAAGAGCTCCTCTAGGCTCAGTTGGCTCTGGCATAAACGCCTGAGTCACTTAAACTTCAAGATTATTAACAAAATCTCTAGACTCTCACTTGTAGATGGTCTACCCAATGAATTTTTTAGCAAAGACCACCTGTGCGGAGCATGTCAGGAAGGCAAGCAAACCAAAGCTTCATTCAAAGTGAAAGAAGCCTTCCCAACTGACAGAGTGCTTCAGCTCCTGCACATGGATCTCTTTGGTCCAGTTACTCTTGTCAGCATAAATGGTAGGAAATATACCCTTGTTGTTGTTGATGATTATTCCAATTATACATGGGTTATTTTCTTACTGAACAAAAAGGAGACTCAGGTCAAGCTTCCATAGTTACTCAAGCAATTGAGTACTGAACAGGGTCAGAGTATAGTCAGGATCCGATCATATCGAGGAACTGAGTTTATAAACTCTATTATAACTGACTTTTGTACTAACCATGGTATAGCTCATGAGACTTCTGCAGCCAGAACCCCTCAGCAGAATGGGGTAGCTAAAAGAAGAAATTGAACCCTGAAGGAAGCTGCCAGGACAATGTTGGCTGAGTCAGTATTGCCCAAGAAGTACTGGGCTGAAGCAATCAACACTGCTTGCTACACTCAGAACCGATCTATGCTGAACAAACAACATGCTCAGACACCTTATGAAACTTGGAACAAGAGGAAGCCTCACATCTCTTATTTCCATAGTTTTGGGTGTAAGTGTTTCATCCTGAACAATGGGAAAGACCAGTTGAAAGCCTTTGATAGCAAATCTGATGAGGGAGTCTTCTTAGGATACTCCTCAGTCAGTAAAGCCTTCAGGGTGTATAACTGACGGACCCTTTGTGTGGAGGAAACACCTCATGTTGTGTTTGATGAGACTGCATCAGTACATAGGAAACAGGTTCCGAATCCTGACACTGAGGGAGTTATCAAGAGGATAACGAGACTGAGCCTGAAGAATCCTGAATTCAAGATCAAGCTTGCCAGTGCTCCCAAGGGATGGGATGATGATGATGATGATCAGGATGGACCTCAGGCCAACCCTCAGCTAGCCTCAGCGTCAGAGAATGTTGAGTCTCAGACGAAGGTACAGACTCAACCTGAGGTACGTACTATCGGTGATGATGCTTCTGCACCTGAGACAGTTATTGAGTCCAACATTGTAGGGGGAAACAATGTCACTGATATTGGCCAACCCTCAGGAAATGACTCAGTATCCCCTGTTCTTGCTCGTTCCTGTTCTTTGCCTATTATTGTCGAGACTAACGTTTCAGGATCAAGCGAGGGAACGTCAGCAGCTCCCAGTGCTCCCATCAGCCGAAGGCGATGGCTAGATGATAACTCATTGGCTGATATCATTGGTGATATCAATGAGGGGGTCAGGACTAGGTTGTCCTTTGGTCAGAGCGCTATGTTTTGCTGCTTCCTGAGTGATCAGGAACCTAAGAGCATAGAAGAAGCTCTTGCTGATCCCAACTGGATCCTAGCCATGCAGGATGAGCTCAATCAGTTTGAGCGGAATCAGGTTTGGGAGTTAGTTGAGAGACCTAGGCGTCAACATGTCATTGGCACCAAGTGGGTCTTTAAGAACAAGAGGGATGAGAAGAATATTGTAGTCAGGAATAAGGCCAGATTGGTAGCAAAGGGCTACTCTCAGGCCGAAGGAATCGACTATGATGAGACCTTTGCTCCGGTCGCAAGGATGGAAGCAATCAGGTTATTTCTGGCATATGCAGCATTCAAGAAATTCAAAGTGTATCAGATGGATGTAAAGAGTGCTTTTCTGAATGGTTTACTAAACGAGGAGGTCTATGTGGAACAACCTCCAGGTTTCGAAATTTGAAATAAGGTATATCACCTGAAGAAAGCTCTTTATGGCCTGAAGCAAGCTCCGAGAGCCTGGTATGATACATTATCCCAATTCCTGATAGACCACGGGTTTGTGAAAGGAACAGTGGACAGGACCCTCTTCCGGATATCCGAAGGGGAGGACATTCTCTTGGTTCAGATTTATGTGGATGACATAATTTTTGGATCTCCTAATCTGAAGCTTTGTGAGAAATTCTCCAAGCTGATGACTGAGAAATTTGAGATGTCAATGATGGGAGAAATGACTTTCTTTTTGGGTCTCCAAGTCAGGCAAACTGACTCCGAAATCTTCATAAATCAGTCCAAGTATGCGAGGGACTTGATTCAGAAATTCGGAGTTCAGTCCAGCAAAGTCTCACGTATTCCCATGAACACAAATGAGAAGCTGGATCCTAACAAAGAAGGAGACTCAGTAAATCAGACTGAATATAGGGCACTGATAGGATCCTTATTGTATCTGACTGCTAGTCATCCTGACATCACTTATGCAGTTGGAGTTTGTGCAAGGTATCAGTCTGATCCAAGGAAGAGTCATCTAGAGAGTGCCAAAAAGATACAAAAATACTTGAGAGGTACAGTAAATCTAGGACTGAGAGGTACTAAAATACCTGAGAGTGCCATTCATTTAATATTCAGTTATTATTTAATACAATTTATTTGAATTAAATACGGACATGCTCTAATGTGCATTTAATGCACTGTGGGCGGGAACAGTTTTCGATAAAGTTTGACCAATTACGTTCAAAAAATCAAAAAGGCACCATGCATTTCACTTTTTGATCTTGACCATTGAATCTCATAAGTCATTATTTTCTGAGCCATCCGATTAAAACTGAAATTTAGTATAAATAAGGGAAGTGATCGTCGTTGCAACCTTTATGCACCCAAATCTTTCCTTAATATATTTTCTCTAAAAACCCATTTTTCTTCAAAATCTCCAACTTAATCCATGGCGTCTCCTTCGGTAGAATCATTCTTTGGGAATGTCTTTCATCTCAGAAATGAGATCCACTACGAGCCCTTTGGGGATTTTTCTTCTAACCACCCTGATATCTTGCCTGTGCAAGAATTGTATGAAATTGCAGGTCTTCTGCAGTATATTACAGCAAGACCCCAGAGACTCCATCCAAGACTGGTTGTTGCTTTCTACCTCAAGATGGTACAGAACAAGGTTTCCCAGGAGTGGGAGACTTGCATTCCTTTGACTTCCTGTGTGAAGGGGAAGGATGGAGAAGACGAAATGACCCGAAGGTGGGTCACTTTCAACATCAGGGAGAAGATTAAGGAGGTTTTTAATCTTCCCTACTCTGGACGAAGCCCGGTTAATTAGGGGTTTGGGAACGAGAAGGATTTTCTCCAGTCTCTCTGCGATGGAGATGTCGTTTTGAGGTCGGGCCTCAACAAATCAGTCCTGAGGACTGAGAATCGTCATTTCTTCGACCTGACAAGTCAGGGAGTGATGGGGATTGCTGGAGGATTGGAGCAGATCTCCAGACCAAAGCTTTATACGATGATGGCAATTTTTGAAGCCTTAGTGCACAATTTTCACTGGGAGGATTACTTCCTCCAATTGCTGGTAGCTGAGACCAGCAAAATCAAGTATTCGCCGGAGGGTCAGGCGACGTTCGAGGCCAAAATGCACTTTGGCACCAAGATCTCACTGATTTTGGAAACCCTGGATCTCGGGGACGTTGATCAGGCCCAGTCGCTCGAGATTCCAGCGAAGATTGACCTCTTCAGGGCTTACTCCGATGATGCTGGCACCAAGAGAAGACCACGGACTCAGAAGAAGAAGGCCCAGGCGAGCACGACTGGGAGAGTCAAGGCTCAGGCGAGCATATCTTTAGAGTCCAATATTGCACAGCCAGCGGAGGATAAGCCCAAGCGCTCAGGACCCAATCAACAGAAACTGAAATTCTTATATCCGGGGTCAGGAGAGCGAGAGAAAAAGCTTGTGGAAGAGAGAGTCGCTGAAGAAGCTGTTCAGCATGCAACTCCGGAGAAGGAACCGGCTCAGGCCGCTCTTGACATTGCTCCCATTACTTCTGTTCCGGATGTTGCATCCCCTGATCCTGATCAACTGATTCTCAACATCGCCTAGACCTATCAGAGTTTGGAGAAGGATCAGGATGAACCTGCTCAGGAAGGAGGAGTTGAGCAGGAGGCTACTGAACCAGTTCAGGCTGAAGCCCCATGGCCATTCCCTGCGCCTGATGAGAACACATTGACAGATTTCGAGATTGTGGCAAGGGGAACTGCTGTGGATATGGTGGAGAGAAGGTTTCCTGATCTCTCAGACACACAGAAGGAGGCAGTTGTGCAACTTCGCACTTACGCCATGATCAGGAATGCCACTTGGCCTAAATTGAGTCAGCTCGGGGAGTTGAGAGGATGGGAGAAAATGGCTGAAACTGAAGCTGCCCTCTTTGATCACTTCAATGTGAATTCTTTACATCACCTGATCAAGATAGTAGACTTCATCAGAACTGTTAGACTCATCTACCCCAAGCCAGAGCCTGAAAGAGTTGAGGAGGAAAAGGAAGAGGAGAAAGAAGAGACTGTGATTGCTGAAGACATTCAGCAAGGTGGCACTGAAGGAGTCAGTGCACCGGCCAATGAAGCAATCCTGGGACCCGGGACTGCGGAGGCTTCAGGAGAGGGTCCACCAGGTCTGATCTGAGTCAGAGGAAAATGGATCACCCCCAAGGCTCTATATGTTCAGAACTCCTCATGAGCTCTTGCCAATCTCCACAGAAGGGTAATCCTTGTCGAGAGAAAAACTAGTAGGGTTGGTTCAAATTCTGAAGTACTGAACAAAAAGATGAAAAGACTGGATCGTGACCTGAATGAGATGGGGACTGATATGAATGCTGCCATCGATCTCCTTGCAGAAGTCAGAAATCAACACTCAGTAGATCTCACTGTTATCTCTGAGCAAGCAAAAGGGGTAATTCAAAGCTGCAATTAAATGGTCTCTGATGCACAAACTCAGCAGGAGAACAAGCTTGCCACTTTTCTTGATCAACAAATGCCTGAAAGAATTGATCAACTGATTGATGAAAAGTTGGCCAAGCTGAAGGCTGAACTGAAGAATGAGCTGCTGAGTGAGATGTCTGAACAGGAGAAGGATGCAATTGCTACTGCCCTGAACAATCGGATGATGAGCTTTGAAGGACGGCTAAAAGCTGAGCACAATTCAGTCGTCGACAAGCTAAGTGTTGGCCTGAGAGGGATGGCAAGGCAGATTGGGCAATTGCAGGGAAAGCAGACTGAGATGGACAGTCAGTTCACATTACTGGCGGAGTCAGTAAATGAAGTTGTCAAACGAATTAATGACGATGATGCCAAAAAGGGGGAAGGGAAGAAGCAAATAGCTGCTGGGAAAGCAAAGAAGAAGGACTTCCCCCTTGAACTGAAAGCTGCTGAAAGGAAGAGGACTAGATCCGCAGCTGCCATCGAAGCTGCTGAAGGTTCAGATCCGAAGAGATTAAGGCCCTCTGAAGATCCTGCTTTGGAACCTTTGTATAAGGAGATGGAGGAACAAATTCAACCTGGGTTGACCACTCAGAAGAAAATGGTGATGACTGAAGCTGAAAAAATAGCGAAGATGAAGGAGATTTTGCTCCTCAGTCAGATCCAACGCTTGAAAGAGTCCAATGAGTATCTGACTTCGCAGGTTCAGAAGAAGAAATCTGTGACTTCTGGATCTCGGATGAAGACTCAGAGGAAAATGGTAGTCAGTTCAGAACAAGGCCCTCCTCCAATGCAGTGTGTAGAAGACTTCATTCCTATAGAGATATTGGAGGTATGAATTCCGATCCAGAATAGGTGGGCCTACCTATTCTACGTGGTGGGGTAATGGGACGATCTATCTGAAGAAAAAGACGTCATACTCCATCACTGGATGGCACAGGAGCACCCTGATCTCTGGGCTGAAATCATCAGACATGCTGACACTGAAGGTGTAGAGATCGCTCCTCCGGAATTCATCAAGTACCCTCCTCCACTCTTCAGGAACTCCAAACAACTAGACCGGAAAGCGATATCAGAAGAAATCGTCAGAGTAGGACACACTGCCGGGGCTGTTGGTGATCGGAACAGGATGAAGCAGGTCCTGAACCGAGTTTTGGAGATGTATGAGATTCCTCTAGCTGCTTGGAATAAGGATGAAGACTAGATCAGGAGCTAGTTGATTCAGGACTTGTAATTGCTTCAGGATACTTGTAATTCTCATATCAATCAATAAAGTTATTTATTTTTCCTGAGTACAACTTCTTGTTGACTCCTGAATTTACTTTTCTGAATCCTTATCAAGAACTATACTAACCCATTCCTTATTTTCATCTTATAGACTAAGTACCTAGTTTGTCAGGTGGTACTGAATTGTTCTCACTGACTAAGTCAGTTGAATGTATAGATGAATAGGAATTTGCTTAAGGGTTTTGGCATCATCGAAAAGGGGGAAATTGTTGGGACAATCTGAGTATTTTGATTAGATCCCAAAACCCCTGATGAATCTGCCTAAGTACAGCTGTTCAGGATAAAATAGTTCAGGATAGTTAGGTTAGAAATTCAGTACAGATGGAACTTGCTGAAGACTGAAGAATATTGGAGTCGACCCAATTTACTGAAGTCTGAAGTATAATTCATCCTGAAGGAGTCAGTCAGTCTTGCTAAAGATTGTCTGGGTCTGGAGCTGAAGATCGAAGCCTGATGATCCGTCCTGAAGTCAATCCTGAAGTACCATTGACTGGTGTTTCTACTGAGTACACTAAGCATACTCAGGACAGAACTTAGTCAGTGAAGAGTAAGTGTTAACCTATCAGGATGTGCTGAATGCACTTAAGACCTGACTTAGGTCTTGGTTCAGTTTATCTGAACCATATAAGTCCAAAGTAAAAAGGTTACACATACTGGGCTGAATAATCTATCAGGCTGTGCTGAAGACACATAAGACCTGACTCGGGCTGTACTTCAGATCACCTGAAACATGTCCAAGGTAAAAAGGTTATTTATGCTATGGGACAAGAGACAAAGAGAATGTCAGAAAGACTCCAATGAAGACAAACATTCAGACTGAGTTATTAACAAGAGACTCAGAGTATTGAATGTACAAGGAAGGACAAATGTCTGAAAGTCAACTAGCCGTTAGAACGGAGAGCCAATGATCTTTCGACACGTGTATACGGAGTCTGCACAGCATTTAATGTGGCATTTAAAGCGTCTCAAGGTTGCAGGCGATGGGACAGACTTGCTAGAATAAGCATGGCGGTTAGGTCAAATAGTATTTCTAGCCTGCAACCACCCCAAAATAGGAAAGATTTGATTAGATCTCCTCCAACGGATCTATTTTGAATCTTGCCTATAAATATGGAGAACCTTGCACCCATTCAAGGTAAACGGGAATTTTCCAAGAGAAAACTCTCAAGAATCCAAGCTCTCAAAGCATACTATAAGCAACACTCTGCAATTAAATTTCCCTAGTGTTGTAGTAGGATTCACTCTGTATTTGCTTAGATCGATAGCTCTAATATTTAGCATTGTTTTGTATTGCTAGAGCTATCTCAGTTGGAAACCAGAATATCAAACCACTCAGGGTGTGAGATTGGTTGGTTAGAAGGACAGGGACTTGTAAAACGCCCAGGGGTCAGTTCCTAAGAGAGGAAGTTGGCTACTCGTGTCCCTTGGAACGTAAAACCAAGCACCTATCCTCAAGGTTTTGAGGATAGCTTCCTGTTAAATCAGGTCGTGGACGTAGGAGTTGGTTATCTCCGAACCACGTAAAAAAGACCCTTGTGTGCTGATTTACTGTTTTGTTCAGGATCATAACTTTCATCATAATAAACTGAACATTCTGCATTGTTTTATCCTCAGGACTGAATCAATCATCCTGAATCTTAATACGGTGCACTCAGCCTTAATCACCCGTTTACTAAGCAAGTTCAGAGAAAATGTTTTCAGAAACTAAAATGAGTAGAATCTAAGGGCTCACTTTCCGCACGTACTCTAGCTCACTGAGATAGTAGTCCAACTGACTCGCTTCCAAGCAGTCAGTAGGTTTGTTATCTCTACTGAGCTTCCGAGCACATTACTCACACTCAGCTTATCTGACTCGTTACTGAACTGTCCCTGCTGTCCCTGTGGACCTTCAGCATACTTAGTAATTCAGGAATCCTGACTGAGAGTGTAAGAGCATTTTTCTGAGTCTTTCAGAAAAATCTGACATCAGTGTATTCCCCCCCCATACACTGATTGTACTCGTTTCGGGACCAACACCTCTTATTGGTTCTTCTTCTCTTATCTCTTCTCGAGCTTCATTCATATTATTCTCTATGTTCTCTCGATTCAATCTAGCTTCTCTTCTTCTTCTTCGTAGGTTCGTTTCAAGATCCAAATCAAAGGGTAATAAATCTCCCCCTTGACTCCTTGTTTGCATATACCTACAAGAAAACAAGTATCAAACTCTCACAATAGAAACTAATCGAAAATAAAAGAAATAACAAACAACCAAACAAACAAGCCATCTCCCCGGCAACGGCGCCAAAAACTTGTTCGGTGTAAATGAGTCCTCACGCAAGTGTACGTGTTCGCTATTAGCGTGGTAAGCTTGACCAAGTTTTAATATATATCGAACCCAAAGGAGACGGGGACTTGTAAGGAAATTTTGTTGTTTTAATTGGCTAGCTAACAAAGAAATAAAGGGGAAAGGTATCTATCATCTACTAATGCGTCAAAAAAGTAAACTACCTATCACCTTGGGTTACAAAGTGAGCAAATGTGAGGGATATGTGCTAGTGTACTATCCTATGTTTCATGAGTGAAGTATCACTTTATCATGCAATGAGATTGTGTATAATCAATGGGCAAGTCACTCCAACATGCAAAAGGTTTCCCTAATAACATATCAAAGCCTCTAATTGTTCATCCAATTCACTAGAGATAATTCTCACTATCTTAGAAATTTTATCAAACACTTGATATGCATTGACCTTAATACAACAAAGTTTAGGAAAATAGCTCTACTTTCGCAAGAGACTAACTCCCTAATGGCCCTATTATCATCTACACATGCAAGCATTCATACAATCCATCGATGTAGAGAATTGATCATACAACAACTCAAAGCATTCAAAAGATCAACATATCACTACACTACTCCTTAGGAATCATACACTAACACATAAAGGAATTAGCTCATGGCTAATTGAGTAAACATGAGAACAATTAAGCTAGGAACAATCATCATTAAGCAAGATATGTAAAGAGATTTACCTATTACAATGAAAATTGGAAAGATACAATTTACCTCTAAAATGCTAACTAGCAATCCGACAATGGAAATTGAAATTCAATCGGTGAGAATGTAGCCTTAGACAAGACGAGTATGCAGAAATTAATGGATCAACGATCAAAGCGGTAGATCAAAAGTTATCTAAGAATTTGTGAGAAGAAATCTTAAGAAACCCACAAATAACTACCCCTCTCTCTCTAATCTAAGAATTTAACTATGATTATGAACTAATGTGACTTAGATCCCTTGAGAATCTGATCCTTGGAGTATTTATAGTGCCCACAATGCTTGGTCCAATATGCCCTTCATTAAACGTGCAAAAAGATGAGACTACCCCCAAAAATGTGTCTTTCCGAACCATCGCATGAGTCGCTGCCTATGACCGCACGAGTCTGGCTCGTGTGAGAACTCGTGTGGCTTGATCTCGCCTGAACCAGAGCCACCTCGCACGAGTGTAGGCTCGTGTGATCACTCTTACGAGCCTTCATTGCCCGAACCGGAGCACCATCGCACGAGTGCAGGCTCATGGTCACACGAGTCTGGCCTGGCTGCGCTCGAGCTCGGCCTCGACTTGTCCGATCGATCCTGGACTTCCTCGTTTTCTTCATATCTTGAGTTCTAGAGCTCCGATTGACTCGATTCTTTTTGCATTGCTACCCTCTCTTCAAACTCCTAGACATGGTATATCATTTGTCTCCATTGGATCAACTCAAAATTTCTGGACTTTTCTCAAACTTGCTCGTTTCTTCCTCATTTTACTCCTTTTCACCTATAAACACAACTTTCTACCCAAAAAGGGTTAATAGCACAATTTATACCATATTAGGGTCAAATATGAACATAAAAACATCAAAACCATATAGAAATGGATGCAAAAACATGCAATTATGACCCTAATCACCTATGCGGGGTGTTACAGTTTTCGAATTATGAACAATAGTCTTACCTTACAAATCCCCGTCTCCTTTGGGTTCGATATAAAATAAACTTGGTTAAGCTTGCCATTGCAGTAACGATCGTGTACACTTGCACGTAGACACCGAATAGGCAAACAAGTTTTTGGCGTCGTTACCGGGGAGACGGCTTGTTTGTTTGGTTGCTTAATAGTTGTTCTTGTTTTTGAATTTTTCTTTACTATTTTTGGGTGTGAGAAGTTTTGATACTTGATACTTTTTGCAGGATTTTGTGAACTTGAGATGGATCGATATCACCACTCCACTTACATTCCATCAAACACGCAACCTTGTACATCATACACCTACCACCCTTACACCTATTCCAATGAAGGATCATACCAACACAATCATACATTCCAAAACTCTACGCTTACCACATCTTCTCACCAAGGAAATTCTACTTATCTCAATGAAACACTACAGTTTATACTCAAGGAACTTGACAACTTAAGAAGAGAATGATGAAGGTGCTTTGAGGATACAAACTTAAATTTTGATGCAATTTGTCGAGACCAAGGAGCTCGACTAAGGAGTTTAGAAGTACAGGTGGAGCAAGTTTCAAGAAAATGTGGACAAAGGGCCCGTGAATGCAAATATTTCCTGATTAAAGCTCAATTGAGAGAAGAGTGTAGTGATATTGACTTAAGAAGTGGAAGAAGATATGAGGGACCAAGTGTTCCTAGTTGTGATGAGGATGGAGAAAAGAGGATAGAAGAGGAGAGAATTGATGATATAAATATGGGAGTTGGTATGGAATATCAAATTCCATTAAGCAAGGAAGATGGGAAGGAAGAGGAAAGTAAGGTGGAAGAAGGGTTAGTGGAAGAAGGAGAGCAAGGTAGAATTGAAAAGGAGGAAAGCTATGTTCCTAAGTGGAAAAGAGTTCGAGAAGAGAGAGAAAAGAAGAATAAGGTGTGATTAGCGTTTAAGTATGCATGTATTTTACCTATTTTGTGTAT
>JAPKLY010000011.1:404684-443312 GCA_026898435.1 Prunella vulgaris
TTGTTGGTATGAGTAGTACAATCAATTCCTTTAAACCCAATATCTAGATTCAGCGCCACTGGTGGCACGCAACTATGCCTTTAATCGAGCGAACGAGTGGACATGAGCGCAGCTCGCCTCTAAGGCAGGGACTGCTAGGATTTCTCCCAACAGTTGTATTCGCCCATCTTCAAGTAAGTTCACCCCTACAAAAAATTAAGCAAGTATCAACACTCACCAAGGATAGTCAAGAAAATAAAGAAACAAAGTAAACATCAATACAAGCCTAACAAAGTGATCATTTCCCCGGCAACGGCGCCAAAAACTTATTTGCCAAAATCGTGATGATTTCCATGCAAGTGAACGTGGTCTTTGTTGTCGTGGCAAGTTAACCAAGTTAAATATCGAAAACAGGGAAACGATACGATATCAAGCAAGCATTGAATGTCTACAAAAGGCTAATAGCTAGGAGAGCAAGAAAACCATCAAGGATTCTATCTACTATTGCAAAGCAAAGTAAATCCTAACTATCACCTCAAAGAAGTGAGCAAGTGCGAAGTGTACATGGAAGTAATCCTACTATGGTTCCTCTAGAATCTTATCCATCCTAGCATGCAAAAGGTCTCTTGGTGTCTTAGTCAAGCCAACTAGTGTCTAGATCTCTCTACAACACAAGGTAACGGCTCTATTGGATGTCTAGATATCTCTACAACTTCCAATACTCCAATTAAGAGGTCTAAGCTAATATGCAATTCTCATTGGTCATACAAGCAATATATCAAACACCTGGCATGCATAAAGTTCTTATAGCTCAATTCTCATTTCATTGCTAAAACATATAAGCCATACAATCCAATTTAACATCCCAAGCATTCATACAAGTCATTAATAACAGAACTAATCCAACAAGATCACTAATTCATGCATAGGATTAACAAGAGACTAAATTCACCATAGTATTCATACAACCATGCAACAAGGATATTAGCCCATGGCTAATTGGAATTGAAAATCAACAATGAACAATGTAAACATCATGAATATTAATTAATACAAGAGAATTAAAGAAAATCTTACAATAAGTGGATGAATTGAAATACAAGCTACAAACCTCCAATTTGTTAAGTCTTGATCCAAAGCTCAAAATACAAAATTGAACCGCAATAATAAAGCTCTAATCACTACGAGTATGTAGGAACAAACGGATCTAAAATCCGAGGGACGGATCAAAAGTTATGGAAGAAAGAAGATTGAATCTAACTAAGAACCCACTAAGTAACTACCTAATTCTCTCTCTAAACTAATCTAAGAACTTGGAATAATGATGATCTCCTCTTGGAAATCTGATTCTTGAAGTATTTATAGTGCCCACAATGCTTGATCCAAAATGCCCTTCATTAAACACGCAAAAAGATGAAACAGCCCTTCGAAAATGTGAAGTCCGGGGCATCACACGAGTGCACCACAGTCGCCACACGAGTCCAGCTCGTGTGATCACTCGTGTGATCCTACCTCGCCCGAACCAGAGCATCCTCGCACGAGTCCGGTCACAAAGCCGCACGGCTCTACCCTTGTGGTCGCTCGAGCTCGGCTTCGACTCGTTCGATCGATCCTCAACTTCCTCGTTTTCTTTATATCTTGAGTTCTAGAGCTCCGATTGACTCGATTCTTTTTATGTTGCGACCCTCTCTTCAAACTCTTCGACATGGTATATCATTTTCTTTCATTGGATCAACTCACAATATCTAGACTTTTACGAACTTGCTCGTCTCTTGCCGATTATTGCTCGTTTTCACTACAAAACATATTTTCCTGCCACTAAATGGTTAATAGCACAATTTATACCAAATTAGGGTCAAATATTAATATAAGCACATCAAAACTATAGAGAAATGGATGCAAAAACATGCAATTAAAACCCTAATCAATGCCATTGAATATATTTCAAGAGGTAGAGGTTTTTGATGTATGGGGTATTGATTTTATGGGACCTTTCCCATCTTCTCATGGTTATCTATACATTCTTTTGGCCGTGGATTATGTTTCGAAGTGGGTGGAAGCAATCCCCACGAAGTTCAATGATGCAAGAGTGGTTTTGGAATTCTTGAGGAAGAATATTTTTGCTAGATTCGGTGTGCCAAGATCGTAGATTAGTGATGGGGGTACTCACTTTGTGAATAGAGCGTTGGGGAATTTACTTGTAAAGTATGATGTGAAGCATAAGAGCTCCACGGCCTATCACCCCTAAACTAATGGATTGGCGGAGGTGTCGAATTGACAAATTAAGCTTATATTGGAAAAGACCGTGAGTTCTAATAGGAAAGATTGGGCACTTAAGTTGGATGATGCACTATGGGCATATCGTACGGCTTTTAAGACTCCATTGAACCTTTCTCCTTACCAACTTGTTTATGGTAAGCCTTATCATTTGCCTGTTGAGCTTGAACACAAAGCTTATTGGGCCATTAAGAAGTTGAATTTTGATGAGAAAGCATGTGGGGAGAAAAGGAATCTTCAATTGCTAGAGTTGGTTGAATTTAGAGATGAGGCGTATGAGAATCCCAAGATTTTCAAGGAAAAAACTAAGAGATGGCATGATGTCAATATAAAGGAGAAGTCATTTAAAGTGCTCGATCAAGTACTTTTGTTTAACTCAAGATTAAAGTTGTTCCCCAGAAAATTAAAGTCAAAATGGAGTGGACCCTTTACAATATCAAATTGCTTTGCAAATAGATGGTACGAATTGATGAATGATAAAGGGGAACTCTTCTATGCTAATGGTCACCGTTTGAAGCCTTACCATAATTCCATGCCAAGAGAAGTGACAAACTATTTGAGGCTTTGTGATGAAGAACCACCATGATTTGAGCTTACGAGTCATCCGGCTAGGGGACATTAAATCCAAGCGCTAGATGGGAGGCAACCCATCCTTTTAGTTGTTTTGGATATTATTGTTTTTGATCTAATGGAGTGTGTTTTTTATCTTGTAGGTATGTATGATCCGAGGGGGTACCCTCATAATATCATGGCTCCAAGGGTGAGGTATCGTATTCTTTCTCTTCGAGAAGTGCTTGGTTTATCCAAGTTTAGGGGTATTGCTTCATGCTTGTGATGGATGATGATTAAGGATCTTATTTGATATTGGTAGTATGTTTTGAGCCTTATTGTGAATTGCATGATTCTTGCCTCCACTCCTTTGCCAAACTTTTTAGACCCTTGGTCCAAAAAAGTTTGAGGGGTGTGATCGTTTCGTCATTCTCATGGCAATGCTATTTTTAGATTGATTTTTGGGAGTATTCTTATGATTTGATGCCTATTGTATTGATGAGCCCTTGTTTTGCTTGTTTATTTTTTGCCATATTGTTGCTTGTTTTGAGTAGTGAATGCATAAGATATTTTTATCGTTGTGTGAATGAGTTGAAAGTCTTGATTAGTGTAGTGGATTTATTGCTTAATTCTTGTTGATCTTTGATACTATTGATTTCATGATACTTGAGATTTTGATGATATGAGCATTTTTTATAAGATATGAGTCATGATCACCCTATACCCATGAGATTTGAGCCAAATTATGCCCGTTACAATCTTGAACGGATGATTTTCTTTGATGTGAGTTCCACACATGTGTATTATACTCTAGAACTTGGCTTGAGTCTTGTTTGAGGCTACATTAGATATTGATTTCACATGATATGATTTGAGGTCATCTTTTGGTTTTATATTGAGCTACTTTGCCCTATGAGCCTACCTTGATATTAATATCCATTGCTTACCATTTTGTGCCTATTGACCTTTCCTTTGGCTAACCACAATTTAAGTCATTTTCCTTCCTTTTTGGAACTCTCTTGTCCTTATGATTAGTAGTCTGAAAAGAAGGAAGGAAGATTGGTGATATGATGAAGAAATGGGTGGCCAAGGTGGGAAGATATTCAAATATGCAAGGATTGATACAAAAATGTGCAAAGGCAAGTGCTAAAAGAGCTTTAAAGAAAAAGGTTGACTTTTCATGAAAAATTGGTCAAGTTTGACCAAAGTGTTGTGAGTATGTTCACAATTTTGCAAAGGAAAGATTGATGTTTAGAAGTGTGATTTTGAAAAGAGCATGAAGATGTGATTGCTATTTGTATAAAGAGATGATATACATGATGATTCCTTCTATGCTTTACTAATCATACCTAGTCACTATTATCCATATGATCCTTCCCTACCAAAGAGCCAACACTACAACCTTTAAAAGTCCTCAATGATGTGTAAGTTAATTGTCATTTCAAGTGGTGGAGAATTTGAGACTTGAGCCAAGCTTATGGTAGTATTTGCATGTTGTGTGAGGTATGACAAAGCATAAACACTTGAGGTTTGAGTGAAACACTTATCTTGAGAGGATTATGACTCATTGACTTGACAATATGTTAATTGATTTGATTTCGATAGTTATTTCGATGATATTGTATTTTTGATTGCTAGATATTGAGTGATGATTCTATGGCATTGATTTTGTGTTTGATGCTTCATACACACAATTATTCCCCTATCTTATCGCTTCGTTGCTCGAGGCCGAGCAACAATCTAGTTTGGGGGTGTGATTAGGGTCATAATTGCATGTTTTAGCACTCATTGCTATATGCTTTTGATGATATTATTTTCATATTTGACCATATTATGTGATACTTTGTGTATTTAACCCTGTTTGGCTAGAAAGTTGTGATTGTAGGTGAAAACGAGCAAAATAAGGAAGAAATGAGCAAGAACAAGAAAAGTCCAAATTTTTCGAGTTGGCAAAATGAAAAAATTAATGTCCTATGTTGAAGAGCTTGAAGAGAGGGTCGCAACACAAAATTAATCGAGTCAATCGGAGTTCTATAGCTCAAGATATGACAAAAAAAAGGAAGTCACGCATCGACCGAGACTAAGGCCTCGGGCGACAGGCATTCCTTCTTCGGAAGACAGGCCTCGCGCGACCAACATCCCTGGAAAGACAGGCATTTGTTGAGTGGAGCGTTGACCAAGCTCAGGCGACAGTTGCTCAAGTCTTGGACGATAAAAGTGCTATCTGTCGACCAAGCTGTCGCCCAAGTGGTCGACAGACCTACAGCTCTTGGGCGACAGCAGCTCAGATTTCTCGGATTTTCAGGGCTATTTTCGTATTTTTGTGCGTTTTAATGAAGGGCATCTTAGTCAATGATCCAAGGGCACTATATACACTTCCATCTCAGATTTTCTAAAGGACTTTTATCATTTTCTTAGATTCATATTCTCTCACTAGATTAGGAGAAGTTGGAGGTAGTTTCCAAGTGGTGTTCTTAGATTTCCATTTACGATTTCGACGATTACTTGGGATGTACCGTTTGGATGACGATCAGTTTTCTCCTGCATTCTTAGCATAGCTCAAGCTACATTTCTACCGATTGATTTTTTATTTCTATTGTCGGATCATTTTCTAGCTTCTAGAGGTAATCTTGTATCTTTTCAATTCCAATTCAAATAGGTAAATTCTTGAATACTTTGTATAATTCCTGCATAATGATGATTGCTATTGCTTCAATTTCTTTTATGTTTACCAAATTAGCCATGGGCTAATCCCTTTGTGTGTTGGTGTATGACTCATATGGAGTAGTATGGTGATTATGTTGATCTTTTGATTGTTATGAATTGTTGTGTGATCAATTCTGTACATTGATGGATTGTATGAACACCTTGCATGTGTAGTTGATCATAAGGGCCAGTAGGAGATAGTCTCAATGAGAATTGGCCTATTTTCCTAAATCTTCTTGTACTAGGCCAAATGCATGCCAAGTGTTTGATTAAATTCCTAAGATAGTGAGAGCTATACTTAGTGAATAGGAAGAATAATTAGAGTCTTTAATGTGTTATTAGGGAGACCTCTTGCATGTTAGAGTGGCTTACCAATTGATTGTACACAATTCCATGGCATGAGAAAGTGATACCTCACCATATGAAACATAGGATAGTACACTAGCACATATCTCTCACACACACTCGCTTTGCATCCCAAGGTGATAGGTAGTTTACAAGTTTGATGCACTAGTAGACATAGATACCATATCCCCTTTATTTGCTTTGTGTTTTCGAATTAAGAACCACAGTCTTACCTTACAAATCCCCGTCTCCTTTGGGTTCGATATAAAATAAACTTAGTTAAGCTTGTCATTGCAATAACGATCGTGTACACTTGCACGTAGATACCGAATAGGCAAACAATTATATTCATATTTGACCCTATTATGCTGTGAATTGTGCTATTGACCCTTTATTGGCAAGAAAGTGTGCTTTATAGGTGAAAACGAGCAAAAACGAGGAATTCCTGACTATTGGAAAGGAGATGATGGAATCTGAGCCCATGGAGATGTTTCTTATACTTAATTGAAGACCCTAGGAAGCTTAGACGAGCCGTGGGATCAAATATGAAAAAGTTAAAAATTGGACGTGGCACTTGAACTACGATCGAGCGCTGGCTTAAGGACGTCCGAGCTCCTGCCTTATGGTGGTCGAGCGGATTTTACATGTACACCAACTTCGCTGCTGCTCGACCGCCTAGCCACCATCGCTCGACCACGAGCCGTGAAGACCGTCCGAGCACTGGGTCCGATTTTGGGTATTTTAAGGGAAATTCCTTCCTTTTGCGCATTTAATGCGGGATATAATGGTCCAAGCCTAAGGGGTACTACATATACTTTATACTTCAGACTTCTTAGATCATTCTACACATCATCATTCACTCTCTAGATTCTTAGAAGTTAGGGGAAGTTACTAGTTGGGTTCATTAGATTTCTTCACACAATTTCTTTGATTACTTTTGATCTACCGTACGGATCGTTAATCCGTTTGTTCCTGCACTCTCGTCACATCAAGAGCTACATTTTGACCAATTGAATTGTAATTTCCATTGGCAGATCACTAGATAGATTTTCAAGGTAGTGAGTATCTTTACCATTTCTGTTGTAATAGGTAAGACTTTACATTTTCTCGTTAATTTCATTGTCATGATGATTGTAATTAGCTTAATTGTTCAATTGTTATCCAAATTAACCATGGGCTAATACTCTTCTGCATGGTGTATGATTCTTATGGAGTAATATGGTGCTATTGTTGATCTTATGAATGTTATGAGATGTTGGATGATTGATTCTCTATATTTGTGATTTGTATGAATACTTGGCATGTTTAATTGATCATTAGGGCCATTAGGGAAGTAGCAAGATATGAGAATTGAGCTCTTTTCCTTAATATTATTATTATAACGCCATGCATGCAAGGTGTTTGATTAAATTCCTAGGATAATGAGAATTACTCTTAGTGAATAGGCACTACAATTAGAGCTTTAATGTGCATCTAAGGAAACCTTTGCACCTTGATAAGGCCTTGCCTAATTGATTATATATTCAATAGATCACTGCATGATTAAGTGATACAACACCATATGAAACATAGGATAGTACACTAATGCATATTCTCTCACTTGCTCACTTTTGCAAAAAGGTGATAGTTAGTTTACTATTCTTGACAAGCTTAGTAGATAAGAAACCATTCCCCTTTTATTGCTTATTTGAGTTTCGAATTTGAACTACATTCATACCTTGCAATCTCTCATCTCCCTGTGTTCGATATTAAACTTGCTACTATGATCACGTACACTTGAGTGTAACACATTTTGGGCAAATAAGTTTTTGGCACCATTGTCGGGGAGACGGCTAGTTGTTGGGTTTGTTGTTGTTTTCTTATTTTTGATTTTGTTAATATCCTTTGTGAGTGTTGATACTTGCTAATTATTGCAGGTTTTTACGAAATTGAGATGGACGGATATAACTTCTCCTTGTATCCTCCACATAATACGAATCCTTCTACATCTTACACATATCAACCTCACACATACTCAAATCAAACATCCTACCAACACAACTACTCATACCAAGATACATCTCATAACTCATTACCTTCTACATCCTATAACCCAGAAAATTTTAGTCACATAAATGAAACACTACTCCTCATACTCAAGCAATTGAATGACATAAGAAGGGAAGACTTGAGGCATTTTGAAGAGGCTAACAAGAAGTTCGATGCAATTTGCCGAGGTTAAGGAGCTCAAATAAGGAACTTAGAGGTACAATTGGGACACATGTCAAGGTTATGTGGACAACGGGCTCGAGAATGTAAGCCTTTCTTAATCCAAGCTCAATTGAAAGAAGGGTGTAATGCTATTGAGTTGAGGAGTAGAAGAAGGTATGAAGGACCTAGCATGCCTACTTGTGATGAGGATGGAGAAAATGGGGTAGAAGAGGAGAGAATTAATGATATGGATGTTGGAGTTGGTATGGAATATTCTATTCCATTAGGTGATGAAAATGGGAAGGAAGAGGAGAATATGGTGGAAGAAGGGATTGTGGAAGAAGGAGAGAAGAGTAAAATTGAAGAGGAGGAAAGATATGTTCCTAAGTGGAAAAGGGTTAGAGAAGAAAGGGAGAAGAAGAATGAGGTGGAAGTAGATGAATGGGGGGTGCCCAAAACCGTGGTGCCCATTCCATATCCTCAATGGTTTGCCAAGAAGAAGGTTGATGATAAGTTTAGCAAGTTCTTAGAAGTCTTTAAAAAGCTATATATAAACATTCCTTTCTATGAAGCTTTGGAGCAAATGCCAAGTTACTCAAAGTTTATGAAAGACTTGTTAGCCAAAAGAAGAAGAGTGGATGAACAGGAAACGGTAAAGTTGACTAAGGAAAGTAGTGATGCCTTGAAAAGAAAGCTACCTCAAAAGGGGAAGGATCCGGCATGTTTCACAATTGTTTGTGAAATGGGAAATGGTGTGGTACATAATGCTCTTTGTGACCTAGGAGCAAGCAATAACTTGATCCCACTCTCAATCTTCAAGAGCTTAGATCAAGGACACTTGAAGGCGACATCCACAACTCTCCAATTGGCGGATGGCTCAACTACAATTCCTAATGGCTTCATAGAAGATGTTCTTGTGAAGATAAAAGACTTCACTTTTCCGGTGGACTTCTATGTTCTTGACATGGATGAGGATAAAGACATTCCTCTTATTCTAGGAAGATCTTTCTTGGCAACCACCCGTGCGGTCAATGATGTGTACAACGGAGAGTTGACCTTGAAGCTTGATGGAGATGAACTTCACTTTTCAATACATGATACAATGAAGCATTCAAGGGAGAACTCTTTTTATAACTCTATTGATGTGGTTGAACTTTGCATTCAAGAAGCATTTGAAAATGCTCAAATTCCTTTCTTTACTTCTAATTATGAAATTTCTAACTATAATGAAGTGAATGAAAGTGATTGTTATGTTGATGATGTAGGAAATGAAGATGAAAGGCCATGGATACTCAAGTGAAAGAGATGTTCATGGAGATTAAAGAGGAAGAAAGTGCAACAAAGGAAGGAGACAAAGCAAGCAAGGACAAGGAAGAAGAGGCGAGGATTACATTGAAGCCTTTGCCCGACCACCTCAAGTATGTGTATCTTGATGAAGATGAAAGGTGTCTGGTAATTGTATCCTCTTCTCTTAATGATGAGGAAGTTGCTAAATTGCTTGTTGTACTTAGAAGCACAAATCGGCTATCGGTTGGACCGTAGATGATCTTAAGGGCGTTAATCCTTCCTTATGCATGCATAGAATACGTCTAGAGGAAAATTGTAAACCTTTGGTCCGACCTCAAAAGCGTGTTAATCCTATAATTCAAGAGGTAATTAAGAAAGAGGTCTTGAAATTGCTTGGTGCTAACATGATTTTCCCTATTAGTGATAGCCCTTGGGTGTCACCATTGCACGTTGTTTCTAAAAAGGGTGGCATGACTATAATAAAAATGGATAATAATGAAGTGATTGCTACAAGAGTTGCCACGAGTTGGTGTGTGTGTGTGGACTATAGGGAATTAAACAAAGCAACTTGTAAGGACCACTTTCCTCTACCTTTTATGGACCAAATGCTAGACCGTTTGTGTGGATATAGCTATTACTGCTTTCTCGATGGATACTCCGGCTACAATCAAATCATGATTGCTCCGGAGGACCAAGAGAAGATGACTTTTACATGTGCCTATGGAACGTATGCTTGGAGACACATGCCCTTTGGGCTTTGCAATGCTCCGGCTACATTCCAAAGGTTGATGATGTCAATCTTTCATGGTTTAATTGAGCAAATTATGGAAGTATTCATGGATGACTTTAGCGTTTTTGGTAATACTTATGATATATGCTTGGCTAACCTTGAGAAAGTCTTGATTAGATGTGAAGAAGCTAGCTTGGTGCCCAATTGGGAAAAATATCACTTTATGGTAAGTGCTTGGTCATCATATCTCTTCGAAGGGGTTGCAAGTGGACCGTGCAAAGGAAGTGACTATTGAGAAGCTACGTCCACCTATAAACGAGGAGGGAGTAAGATCTTTCTTGGGTCATGCGGGTTTTTATCATAGATTCATTAAAGATTTCTCTAAATTGTCAAAGCCTTTATCTAAATTGCTTGAGAAAGATGTTCCTTTCAAGTTTGATGATGTGGGTTTGAAATCTTTTAGGTTGCTCAAGGAAGCATTGGTGAGTGCACCCATCCTCATCACACCCGATTGGAAGGAACATTTTGTCCTTATGTGTGATGCGAGTGACTATGCGATGGGGGTGGTGCTTGGCCAACTAAGAGAAAAGATAGTTCATGCCATCTACTATGCCTCAAAGACCTTCTCATCTACCCAATTGAACTACACCACAACCTAGAGGGAGCTTTTAGCCATTGTATACGCCGTGGAGAAGTTCCGCCCTTATCTTGTGGGGACAAAGACTATTGTTTGCACGGATCACTCGGCTATCAAGTTCTTGATGACAAAGAAAGTCTCAAAGCCTCAGTTGATACATTGGGTGTTGCTATAGCAAGAGTTCAACTTGGAGATTAGAGATAAGAAGGGAAGCGAGAATGTTATAGCCGACCACTTGTCAAGACTAGTGAGAAGGGATGATGCCTTGGAAGAGAAAGAAGAGATACTTGAAAGTTTCCCGGATGAGCAACTTTTTAGAGTGGAAGGAACAAAAATTTGGAAGATGGAGGATGAAGCATCATGGTATGCCGATTTTGCCAACTTTTTGGCAAGTAGAGCAATTCCTTATGGAATGAACTTTAATGCAAGAAAAAGGTTTTACAAGGAGGTTCGTCGTTACATTTGGGATGATCTATATTGTATCGTAGATGTGCGGATTCCATTATTATGAGATGCATCCTGGATGAGGAGATCGAGAGTGTGCTCACCCATTGCCATTCATTGCCTTGTGGAGGACATTTTGGCTCCATTAATACGGCTCAAAAGGTATTCCAATGTGGTTTTTATTGGCCCTCAATTTTTAAAGATTGTCATATGTTCGTGGCTAGATGTGATAGATGCCAAAGAGTTGGGGGGTTATCGAGAAGAGATGAGATGCCCTTGAATGTTTTTCAAAAGGTAGAAGTCTTCGGTGTATGGGGTATTGATTTTATGGGACCCTTCCCATCATCTCATGGATATCTTTACATTCTATATGCGGTTGATTATGTATCAAAATGGGTGGAGGTGATTCCCACGCATGGAATTCTTAAGAAAGAATATCTTTGCTCGGTTTGGTGTGCCTAGATCTTTGATTAGTGATGGGGGTAGTCACTTTGTGTATAGGGCGTTGGGGAATCTTCTTGTAAAGTATGAAGTGAAGCATAAGATATCAACGGCCTACCACCCTCAAACTAACGGATTGGCAGAAGTATCGAATCACCAAATCAAGCTTATTATTGGGAAGACCGTGAGTTCTAATAGGAAAGATTGGGCTCTTAAGTTGGACGATGCTCTTTGTGCATATCGTACGGCCTTTAAGACTCCCTTAAACCTTTCTCGTTATCAAATCGTCTATGGTAAGCCTTGCCATTTACCTGTTGAACTTGAACACAAAGCTTATTGGGCTACAAAGAAGTTGAATTTTGATGAGAAGTTGTGTGGGGAGAAGAGGCTTCTACAATTGCTTGAGTTGGATGAATTTAGGGATGAGGCATATGAAAATGCCAAGATTTTCAAAGAGAAGACAAAGAGATGGCATGATGCCAACATAAAAGAGAAGTCTTTTAAGGTGCTTGCTCAAGTACTTTTGTTTAATTCAAGACTCAAGTTGTTCCCCAGGAAGTTGAAATCGAAGTGGAGCGGACCTTTTACAATATCTAATTGCTTTGCAAGTGGATGGTACGAGCTCATGAATGATAAGGGGGAACTCTTCTATGCAAATGGGCATCGTTTGGAGCTTTACCATAATTCAATGCCAAAAGAAGTGACAAATTATTTGAGGCTATGTGATGTTGAGCCACCTTGATTTGAGCTTAAGAGTCATCCGGCTAGTGGACGTTAAATTCAAGCGATAGATGGGAGGCAACCCATCCTTTTTTTTTTTTTGCGTAGGATATTATTGATTTTGGTTTGATTGAGTGTGTTTTTTATTTTGTAGGTTCTTATTGTCCAATGGGTGCTCTCATAATATCATTGTTCCAAGGGTGAGGTATTGTATCCTTTCTCTTTGTGAAGTACTTGGCTTAGCCAAGTTTGGGGGTGCTATCTCTTGGTTTTGCTTAGTTGTTGATTTGGTTTGATAGGGGGTTGAAGCAAGAATAAGTTGAGGAGGTTATTTTGAGATGATAGGATTGGTTTTGGATGGTGTTGTGTTTGCTAGTATGTGGAATTGTGCTTAATTGCTTAGTTCATGCCATATTCATCATTCTTTTCCAAACTTTTAGGATTTACTATCCGAAAAAGTTTGGGGGTGTGTGATCATTCTTCATATGGGCTAGTTGATAAGGTTTGATGAAGTTTGTGGTGGTTAAAAATGGTTTGAAGTGGTGTAAAAAAATTAAATTCGGAAATGTTGAAGAATGGCCCTAATCGAGCGGTTCATATCTTGCGATCGAGCGCCTGTCTACGAGCGATCGAACGGATCGCTTCGACTCGAGCCAAAATTTGCACTCGACCAGAAGAAAGGTCCAGCGTCCGAGCGGGTGGCTTGAGACGTCCCAGCGGCTGTACACGGCTGATCGAGCGGGCCCTGAGGTATGTAATTTTGATCATTTTTCTTATTTTGACCACATTTTCTTCTTACACCATTGTACACCATACTCCACACACAAACACATTCATTTTACATCACATTCTTGCACACACTCTTCCAAAACACATGAGAGGAGGAGAGGAAAATTCTTGGAACTCAAGCTCTACATTTCTACTCTTCATTTCCTTCCATAGGTATGTTTTCTATACTTCTTGATTACTTAGGCTTGTTTTCTTGCTTCGTTTTCCTCATGCTTTGGGATTGTTTGATTTGGTATGTATTGATTGATGATGACCTTGTATTTTATGATGATGTATTGAGTAGTTTGCATTGATTTAGAGCATTGCATGATCTTTTCTTCACTCTTTGCCAAACTTTTTAGACTCTTGATTCTATTATGCTTGAGACTTTGATGATTTGAGCATGTTTGATATGGTATGAGTCATGATCACCTTTTACCCATGAGTTTTGAGCCTATGATACCCGTTTCAATCTTGAACGGATGATGTTCTTTGATGTGAGTTCCACACTTATGCATTTTACTCTAGAACTTGGCTTGGGTCTTGTTCAAGTCTACATTAGATGAAGATTTCACATGATATGATTTGAGGCATTTCTTTGATCTATATTGAGTTATTTTGCCATATGAGCCTACCAATGAAATTATGATCCATTTCTTACCATGTTGTGCCTTTAGACCTTTCTTTTGGCTAACCACACTTTAAGCCATTTTCCTTCTTTTTTGGAACTCTCTTGTCCCTATGATTAGTAGAGTGAAAAGAAGGAAGGAAGATTGGTGATTTGATGAAGAACTTGGTGGCCAAGGTGGAAAGAAATTCTATGCATGGATTGATGTGAAAAGAGGGTTCAAGAGCAAGTGCTAGCAAAGCTTAGAAAAAGGTTGACTTTTTACAAAATTTGGTCAAGTTGACTTGTGTTGCGAGTATGATCACAACTTGTCCAAAAAGGGAAGAATGATCTTTGAAAGTGTGATTTTGAAAGAGCATGAAGAGTATGTGCAACATTACATGAAGATTTGGATGATTATTACATGATTCCTTCTATGCTTTACTAATCATACTTAGTCACTTTTATCCATATGTATCCTTCCCTACCAAAGAGCCAACACTACATCCTTATGAAAGTCCTCATTGATGTGTGAATGATTTGTCATTTCAAGTGGTGGAGAATGTAGACTTAAGCCAAGCTTATGGTAGTATGTGTATGTGGTGTGATGATTGAGAGAACCTCAAACACTTGAGGGTTGAGCTATACACTTATCTTGTAAGGATCTTGACTCATTGATTTGATATCTTGCTTATTGATTCATTGTTGATGGTTGATTAGATGAGATTGCATTCTAGACTTTCTTGATATTGAGTGATACTTCTATGGCATTTGACTTGTGCTTGATGCTTCATTGATACAATTATTCCCCTATCTTATTGCTTCGTTGCTCGAGGCCGAGCAACAATCTAGATTGGGGGTGTGATTAGGGTTATAACTGCATCATTTAGCATCCATTTCTATATGGTTTTGATGAGATTATATTCATATTTGACCCTATTATGCTATGAATTGTGCTATTGACCCTTCGTTGGCAAGAAAGTGTGCTTTATAGGTGAAAACGAGCAAAAATGAGGAATTCTCGACTATTGGAAAGGAGATGATGAAATCCGAGCCCATGGAGATGTTTCTTAAACTAAATTGAAGACCCTAGGAAGCTTAGGGACGTGGGATCAAATATGAAAAAATAACTCAAATATGAAAAAGTTGAAAATCAGACGTGGGATCAAATATGAAAAAGTTGAAAATTAGACATTGCACTTGAACTACGATCGAGCGCTGGCTTAAGGACGTCCGAGCGCCTGCCTTGTGGTGGTCGAGCGGATTTTACCAGTACGCCAACTTCGCCACCGCTCGACCACCTAGCCACCGCCGCTCGACCACGAGCCGTGAAGACCGTCCGAGCGCGCCACTTCAGCCATCCGAGCGCTGGGTCTGATTTTGGGTATTTTAAGGGCAATTCAGTACTTTTGCGCATTTAATGAGGGATATAATGGTCCAAGCCTAAGGGTTACTATATATACTTCATACTTCAGGCTTCTTAGATCATTCTACACATCATCATTCACTCTCTAGATTCTTAGAAGTTAGGGAAAGTTACTAGTTGGGTTCATTAGATTTCTTCACATGATTTCTTCGATTACTTTTGATCTACCATACGGATCGTTAATCCGTTTATTCCTACACTCTCGTCACATCAAGAGCTACGTTTTGACCGATTGAATTGTAATTTCCATTGGCGGATCACTAGATATATTTTCAAGGTAGTGAGTATCTTTACCATTTCTCTTGTAATAGGTAAGACTTTACATTTTCTCGTTAATTTCATTGTCATGATGATTGTAGTTAGCTTAATTGTTCAATTGTTATCCAAATTAGCCATGGGCTAATACTCTTTTGCATTGGTGTATGATTCTTATGGAGTAATATGGTGCTATTGTTGATCTTATGAATGTTATGAGATGTCGGATGATTGATTCTCTATATTTGTGATTTGTATGAATACTTGGCATGTTTAATTGATCATTAGGGCCATTACGGAAGTAGCAAGATAGGAGAATTGAGCTCTTTTCCTTAATATTCTTATTATAAGGCCATGCATGCTAGGTGTTTGATGAAATTCCTAGGATAATGAGAATTACTCTTAGTGAATAGGCACTACAATTAGAGCTTTAATGTGCTTCTAGGGAAACCTTTGCACCTTGATGAGACCTTCTCTAATTGATTATCCAATAGATCATTGCATGACTAAGTGATAAAACACCATATGAAACATAGGATAGTACACTAATGCATATTCTCTCACTTGTTCACTTTTGCAAAAAGGTGGTAGGTAGTTTACTATTCTTGACAAGCTTAGTAGATAAGAAATCATTCCCCTTTTATTGCTTATTTGAGTTTCTAATTTGAACAACATTCATACCTTGCAATCTACCATCTCCCTGTGTTCGATATTAAACTTGGTTACCTTGCTATTCCTACTACGATCACGTACACTTGCGTGTAACACATTTTGGGCAAACACTAAGCAAGTCTACAGCCAAAAAATTTTCAGAGAGAGAGAGATTTTATTTTTCTGTGTGATTCATAGGATAGTTGGTTAGGATTTTCTTATAAAGAATCACATTTTGTTGTTGTTCCTTCACCTATTTTTAATTTCTACCTAGTGTAGATATCTCTTTGTGAGTTGTATTCTGAGTGAATAGGGTAGTTAATCTCTTGTTAGAATATGAATCTGAGTGAACCTAGTTCTAAGGGGGAACTACGTGTATTGATCTTAGTGATCTGAGTGATGTAACAGTGGATGTAGGTTGTCTTTTTCATAGACACTGAACCACTATAAATATTGTCTATTTACTTTCTGTCATTTATATTTTTGTATTGCATATTTACTTATTTGTTACATTCATCATTCTTAAAAATTTAGTGCATAAACTTTGTGTTTTTCACAAAGAAACTGACTCTACAGGTGTAGACTTGTCTAAGTCACTCAACTGTTAAGTTTGTTTAAATTGGTTTTTCATTAACACTCACTTATTTTCCGCTGCACATTAGAGTATTCTCAATACACTTTCAAGTGTGAGAATCCCTCTGATTTCTTTTCTACGAGTTATCTTTTTATTTGCAAGTTTTAAACTCTCCAGCTGTAGACTTCTATAGTCCACAGCTGTAACCTTTGTGGTCCTGTTTTAAAACCTCTTGTAGACTTGTTGTTTTTGAACTTATAGAGGCTATTTTAAGGTTCTAGAATCCCCTCTTTTGAAAAGTTTGAAAACTTGAATTTGACTCAAGGTCTATTCAACCCCCCCCCCTCTAGACCTTGACCACTTAAGGGACCAACAAGTGGTATCAAAGCAGTTGGCTTGCCACTGCTTTGATCAGTACCTAGCTAGATCCTTTTGTTTTTGAAAAACACACCTACATTCTTGCATGGCTCCCAAAATGGTGAAATCAAAGGTTCCAATGTTCTCTGCTGAGGATTATGATGAATGGAAGATCAGAATGCAAGCACACTTGTCTGCAATCAATGATGAAATGTGGCCTATCATAGAAGATAGCCCTATACCCATTGTGAAGGACAATACTACAGCTGATCAGTCAGCTGGACTAGCTCAGATCATCCCCAAACCTAGAAGGGAATGGACAGAGGATGAAGGTCCAATGTTGACAATGTTGCAAAGAATACTATTTATCATTCACTTGATAAAATTGGGTTTAGCAAGATCAAGTGTAGGATCGGTAGCGCTGAGTAGAACTAATGTACTATCCTCGCAAACCAACACGGGTCTTTTCTAGCGTGCTTATGTCCTCACTCGCACACACCCTGAGAACTTCCCAGGGGGTCACCCATCATGAAATTGCTCCAAGCCAAGCACGCTTAACTTTAGAGTTCTTTCACAATGGGCACTAGAAAAGAAGATGCACCTTGTTGGTATGAGTAGTACAATCAATTCCTTTAAACCCAATATCTAGCTTCAGCGCCACGGGCGGCAATCAACTATGCCTTTAATCGAGCGAACGAGTGGACTTGAGCACAGCTCGCCTCCAAGGCAGGGACTGCTAGGATTTCTCCCAACAATCCCCCCCTAGCAGTAGCCTGACTTGAAGTCAAACATACCACTATTTGCGCCATGGGGGACTCAAACCCGTGACCTATGCTCTGATACCAATTGTAGGATCGGTAGCGCTGAGTAGAACTGATGTACTATCCTCGCAAACCAACACGGGTCTTTTCTAGCGTGCTTATGTCCTCACTCGCACACACCCTGAGAACTTCCCAGGCGGTCACCCATCATGAAATTGCTCCAAGCCAAGCACGCTTAACTTTAGAGTTCTTTCACAATGGGCACCAGAAAAGAAGATGCACCTTGTTGGTATGAGTAGTACAATCAATTCCTTTAAACCCAATATCTAGCTTCAGCACCACGGGCGGCACGCAACTATGCCTTTAATCGAGCGAATGAGTGGACTTGAGCGCAGCTCGCCTCCAAGGCAGGGACTGCTAGGATTTCTCCCAACATCAAGAATTGTAAAACTGGAAAAGATATATGGGAAAAGTTGGAAATGATTAGTGAAGGAACTGAACAAATCAAGGTAAACAAACTCATGATAGCAGTTCAAAAGTTTGAGAACTTCAAGATGAAATCTGGTGAAACTCTTGAAAATTTTGAGTCAAGATTCATTGAGATTCTCAATGAGCTAGACTCACTTGGTAAAGATTACTGAACATGAAGTTTCTCAGAGGATTACCCTCTGAATGGGACATGAAGTTCATTGCTATGAGAGAATCAAATGATTTATCTAAGATATCCACCTTTGAACTCTTTTCAGACCTGAAGGCTTATGAATCTGACATAAGTAGAAGAAAAGAACCTGACAACAGTAAGGTTACAGCTCTAGTGGCTGACAACCTTACAGCTACAAGTTCTGATGATGAAGACTTAGCTCTTTATATAAAGCATCTCAAGAAGTTTGGCAAATGGACTAAGAAGAAGCAGTTCACACCAAAGGAGGATGGTAAGGTGAAATCTACAGCACCTAACTCAACTTACTTGTGCTATAACTGCAGAAAGCTTGGATATTACATCAAGGATTGTCCATACCCCAAAGCTGAGAAGTATACAGATGAAGAAAAGAGAATCAGAAAAGATAGAAAGAAAAAGTTTGACAAGGAGAGAATTAGAGCACTACTTTCAAAGTTTGATAAAAACCAGAAAGATTGTCCCTCTTCTTCTGAAAAGTCAACGGCATATTTAGAAGACTCTGACTCTACATACTCATATGAAGAAGTCCTAATCTGTATTATGGCTAAAGATGAAAAGGTATGCTCACCATCATCAAGTTATATTACAGAAAAGGATTCTTCCAGTAACATGCTTAGTGCAATCCAAAGACTACAAGAAGAAAATAAAGATCTTACAAGAGATAATCACATTGGAAGGGAACATGTTAAAGCTTTGTTAGCAGGAATAGAGGATGCTGAACAGCAACTGCAGATTCTACAAGAACTCAAAGAAGGTTACAGTTGTCTGAAAAATGACAATGAAGAACTCTTCAATGAAGAAAGTTGTAGAGCTGTAGACTGTGCTGAATTGAAAGAAACTATCAGAACTCAAGAACTTATGATAGCTGATCTTGAAGAAATCAATGCTTATTATCAAAAGAAGCTAGATTGTTTTGGAAAATCATCCAAACAATTGAAAAAGATGTTGTCTGAGCAAAGACACACAAAGGAATTAACTGGAATAGGATATAATCCTTGCATTTGGATGAAATATTTGCAAAAGTCAATTCCTAGACCAGAAAGGAAGTTCATCAAAGAATCAACCCCTGAAGAAGTTGTAAACTCAACCCTACAGCCAGAAGATTTGAAATTCTTGAATTCATTCAAAGAATTTTCACCAAGAAGACAACAGAAGATCAAGGAGATCTTGAATGATACTATGTTACAAACATGTTGCAGAACATGATTTTGAAACCAACTGCAGAATCAATTATACATTTAGAAGAAGAAGTCTTTCACAAGTTAAACATTGAAAGAAGACTTCACTTTGACAGATTCTGCAATGGAAATATGTCAGATATGTTTCCCTCTTCATGCACTCAAACAGGAGGATCAAGCAAGAATTGTAGAGTTAACAACTCTACAGCTCCTAAAAAGGCTTGGATTGTAAAGAGTAACACTGGAGGAAATCCAAAGTATTGGATTTCTAAATAACTCATTTTATTTTACAGGGACATGATACAACCACGAAAAGAGAGATTTGGTACATAGATAGTGGTTGTGCAAGACATATGACTGGAGATAGAAATTTGTTACAAAATGTGAAAGATCACAAAGGACCTAAGGTTGTTTTTGGTGATCATGCTAGTGGAACAGCTAAAGGATCAGAAAGTCTGTTCAAAGGAAATGTTCATATCAATGATGTTTATTTGGTGGAAGGATTAAAGCACAATTTTCTTAGTGTAAGTCAATTTTGTGACAAATGCAACACTGTAGACTTTACACATGACACTTGCATAGTCAAAGATATTAAATCCCAAAGCACAAAACTGACAGGAACTAGAAAAGGGAATGTTTACATTGTAGAGTGGGACTCTATAGCTGAAACTACATGTTTTCAAGCTAACAATTCCAATGAAGTTAGTTGGTTATGGCACAAAAGGATGAATCACATAAATTTCAAAACCATGAATGAACTTGTGAATAACAGACTTGTAAGAGGTCTACCAAACACCAAGTTCAGGAAGGAACATCTATGTGATGCTTGTGTTAAAGGGAAACAAGTCAAGAAGACTTTCAAAAGCAAGACACACTCAAGCACATCAAGGATACTTGAATTACTACATATGGATCTCTTTGGACCCATAGAACCTGTAAGCATAAGTGGAAAGAAATACACTTTAGTGATAGTAGATTGTTGGAAAATCCCTTATGTTTTAATGATATTAAAACCGGCTGACCTTGGGAAGTTAGCTGGGGTCAGATCAGATTAGACGAGGATGGTCAGCTGCAGATGGTCAGCTGAGGTGAAAGTCAGTCGAGGTGCTACACATCAGTTGAGGACAGGTCAGCTGATGTCAGATCAGCTGATGTCAGATCAGCTGAGGTTAGGTCAGCTGAGGTGCACACATCAAACGAGGAACACCCGCAGCAGCTGAGGTCATCTGAAGCTGTTGCATAGAAGATCTATTTATGGAAGTCAATCAAGTCAAGAGGACAATATCACATCAACGGCTAGAAGATTTCCAGAATTATAGGAAATCAATCAAGTCAATCAGATTAAAGATCAAGCCAAAGATGGAAAGATATCAACCTGGAAATCAAGAATCAATCAATCACTCTGATTGATTGATTACATATTTATAGGGATTTCAAATCCTAGTCAACTCAAATGGCTAGTTTTTTATACCTATAAATATGAGTATAAGAGAGAAACATAACAACGATCCTATGCACGATTACACTAGCAGATAGGCTACAATATTTTCCTCTGTACAAAAACACGTTCACACATTTATTATTCATTTGTAAGACTTTATAGAAGTCGATCAATTAGTTGCAGTCTTTGCACTAACAAGTTGTAAGAGAGATTTCTCTCGAAGGTTGTAAGGAAGGAAGTAAGTGAGTAAGAGAGCCCCTCAACTCCAAGTTGGATTGAGGAGAGTGGATGTAGGATAGTTGGTCTGAACCACTATAAATCTTGTGTTTTTATTTGCCTTATTTAATTGCTCCTACTTGCTGCACTAATTAAAAGAATTTAACTAAAAATGTTTCCGCACTAAGATCACTGCACACTCAGCTGATTGTAAAGTCAGCTGTTTTTAAAATAAGAAGATTCTAAGTCTTCTTTAGGGACCAACATAGATTATTACTCAAGATTTTCTTGGACAGTATTTCTAAGAAAGAAGAGTGAAACTCTACAGAAGCTACCAGAATTATTAAGAAGGATTCAGAATGAAAAGAACTTGAAGATTGTGAAGATCAGATCAAATAGAGGAATAAAATTCACAAATCAAGTCATTAAAGAATATTGTTCACTATATGGCATAATGCATGAATACTCTGCAGCTAGAACCCCACAGCAGAATGGTGTTGCAGAAAGAAAGAATAGAACACTCAAGGAGGCAGCCAGAACAATGATTGTTGAAGCAAAATTGCCTAAGAAGTTTTGGGCAGAAGCAACAAACACTGCATGCTATACTCAAAATAGATTGTTGATAGTGAAAGATCATAAGAAGACTCCATATGAGTTATGGAAAGGAAGGACTCCTAATATCTCATATCTACACATATTTGGATGTAAATGCTACATACTGAATAATGGAAAAGAACACCTCAAGACTTTTGATTCAAAGTCAGATGAAGGTATCTTTTTAGGTTATTCTAATGTTAGTAAAGCATTCAGAGTGTATAACAAGAGATTAATGATTATGGAAGAGTCAAATCATGTTGTTTTTTATGAACAACATAGCTCCGCTGAAGAAATTGATGAAGACTCTAAAGAGGACAACTCTACAGTCACAAGTCAGCAGCAGTACAAAGGCTTTGGCACTGTGATAGTTGAGTTAGCTCCCTTAGAGAATGTTGAAGATTTAGTCTATGAGAATGTTCTAACAGAAGTAGAAAGACCAACAAAAGGACCTGATGAGTCTGCAGTATGTGAATCTACAGCTGTAGAGAACAATGATCATAGACTAGAACCTGAATCAGATTTGATTTGGTTGAAAGATCACCCCCCTAAGCATGTAATTGGAAACCTATCAGATGCTGTAAAGACCAGAAAATAGATCCATGAGGCAATGTTTGCTGCATTTCTTTCATCTTCAGAACCTACTGATATTCATGAAGCACTGCAAGATGTCAATTGGATTATTGCAATGCAAGAAGAATTGAATGGTTTTGAGAGAAATCAAGTATGGGAACTTGTTCCAAGACCTAGGAATCACAAAGTGATTGGAACTACGTAGGTGTTCAAGAATAAACTTGATTAAGATGGAATTGTATCCAGAAATAAAGCAAGGTTAGTTGCTCAAGGCTATTGTCAATCTGAAGGCATAGATTTTGATGAATCATTTGCCCCAGTTGCAAGATTAGAAGCTATAAGAATATTTCTAGGCTATGCTGCACATATGAACTTTACTGTCTATCAAATGGATGTAAAGAGTGCATTTCTTAATGGTTTACTATCAGAAGAAGCGTATGTTGAACAACCACAAGGATTTGAGGAATCTACAGCTGAAGACATGGTTTATAAGCTTAGAAAGGCTCTTTAAGTACTTAAGCAAGCACCAAGAGCATGGTATGATACGCTATGTGATCATTTGATCAAAAATGGATTCAAAAAAGGGTATGGTTGATAAGACCTTATTCAGATTACAACATGGAAATGACATATTGCTTGTTCAAATCTATGTTGATGATATAATCTTTGACTCAACCAATGAAGAATTATGCAGAAAGTTCTCTAAGCTCATGACTGAGAAATTTGAAATGAGTATGATGGGAATCTGAATATTTTTTTGGGATTACATGTTAAGCAAATGAGAGATGGAATTTTCATCAATCAAGCTAAATACACTTAAGAGCTTATCAAAAGATTTGGAATGGACAGCTCTAGGCCTACCAATATACCTATAACACCTTCTGTGAGTCTTGACAAAGATGAGAATGGCAAAAGTGTTGATGTAACCAAATATAGGAGGTTAATTGGATCATTGCTATATGATTAGGGTCATAATTGCATGTTTTTGTATCCATTTCTATATGGTTTTGATGTTCTTATGTTCATATTTGACCCTAATATGGTATAAATTGTGCTATTAACCCTTTTTGGCTAGAAAGTTGTGATTATAGGTGAAAATGAGCAAAACGAGGAAGAGACGAGCAAGTTCATAAAAGTTCAGAAAATGTGAGTTGATCCAATGAAGACAAATGATATACCATGTCGAAGAGTTCGAAGAGAGGGTCGCAACGGAAAAAGAATGTAGTAAATCGGAGCTCTAGAACTCAAGATATGAAGAAAACGAGAAAGTCGAGGATCGATCGCACAAGTCAAAGCCGGGCTCGAGCGACCACAGGCCAGACTCGTGCGACCACGAGCCACGTTCGTGCACCGAATCTCTGGTTCGGGCGACGATAAGCTACACGAGTACTCACACGAGCCAGACTCGTGCAGCCACCTGCTTGCGATCGTGCGGTGGTTCGGCAATACACGTTTTCAGGGGCAGTTTTGTCTTTTTGCGTGTTTAATGAGGGGCATATTGGACCAAGCATTGTGGGCACTATAAATACTCTAAAGATCAGATATGGAAGTGGACAATCCAAGTCATAATCCAAGACACATTAGTTCAATTCTTAGATTAGAGAGAGAGAGGTAGTTACTTGGAAGTTTCTTAAGATTTCTTCTCACAAATTCTTAGATAACTTTTGATCTACCGTAGTGATCGTTGATCCATTTATTCCTGCATGCTTGTCTGGTCGTAGGCTACATTCTCACCGATCAAATTTCAATTTCGTTTATCGGATTTCAAGTTAGCATTTTAGAGGTAAATAGTATCTTTCCAGTTATCATTGTAATAGGTAAATCTCTTTACATTTCTTTCTTAATGATGAATGTTCCTAGCATAATTGTTCTTATGTTTACTCAATTAGCCATGAGCTAATTTCTTTATGTGTTAGTGTATGATGCCTATAGAGTAGTGTAGTGATATGTTGATCTTTTGAATGATTTGAGTTGTTGTATGATCAATTCTCTAATTGGAAGGTTTGTATGAATGCTTGCATGTGTAGATGATAATAGGGCCATTAGGGAGTTAGTCTCTTGCAAAAGTAGAGCTTATTTCCTAAAATATCTTGTATTAAGGCTAATGCATATCAAGTGTTTGATGAAATTCCTAAGATAGTGAGAATTATCTATAGTGAATTAGATGAACAATTAGGGGCTTTGATATGTATTAGGGAAACCTTTTGCATGTTAGAGTGGCTAGTCCATTGATTATACACAATCTCATTGAATGATAAAGTGATACGTAACTCACGAAACATAGGATAGTACACTAGCACATTTCCTCACATTTGCTCACTTTACGAACACAATGTGATAGGTAGTTTAATCTTTTGACAAATTAGTAGACGATAGATACCTTTCCCTTTAATTGCTTTGTTAGCAAGCCAATTGAAACAACGAATTATCATACAAATCCTCGTCTCCTTTGGGTTCGATATATATATTAAAACTTGGTCCAGCTTACCACGCTAATAGCGAACACGTACACTTGCGTGAGAACTCATTTACACCGAACAAGATTTTGGCGCCGTTGCCGGAGAGACGGCTTGTTTGATTGATTGTTTGTTGTTTCTTATATTTTCGATTGGTTTCTATTGTGAGAGATTTTGATACTCATTTTCGTGTAGGTATATGCACACAAGAAGTCAAGGGGGAGATTTATTACCCTTTGATTTGGATCTTGAAACGAGCCTACGAAGAAGAAGAAGAAGAGAAGCTAGATTGAATCGAGAGAACATGGATAATCAAATGAATGAAGCTCGAGAGGAAATTAGAGAAGAGGAACCATTAAGAGGACAAGTGCATCAAGGTGAGGAGCACTTGGCTCAAAGGGAGGTTCCACAACCACAACCTATACCACATCAATACCAACCTTATCCACCACAAAATCAACCATACTATACACCTCAATATCCCAACTACCCAAATTACCCAATGAACCCACCATACTATCCACCACCACCGCAAAACTATCCTTACTATCCATACCACCACAACCTCAACACCAAAGACCACAAATCGTAAACCCACTGCAAAACAATGAACCATTACTCCGAGACTATTTTGAGCCAGGAGTTAATGAGCATTATGATGGTATTGAGAGACCACCTATAGCTGCTGAGAAGTTTGAGCTTAATACGAATCTATTGAAGTTGTTAAAGGAGTCGCCTTTCGAAGGATCAAGTGATCGTGAAGATCCCAATGCACATCTCAATAACTTCATGGAGTTATGCGATACGATCAAGTACAAAGGGATGTCGGATAATGAAAAGAAGCTCTATTTCTTTAATTTCACCTTGACCGGGAGAGCTAAGACATGGATCCGATCTATGAATCCGAAAGCAGCCACATGGGAGGAGTTAAGTTCACAATTTCTCAAGAAATTTTACCCTCCATCAAAAATGTTGAAGGCAAGGGAAGAGATAAAGACTTTTCGACAAAAGGAGAGTGAAACAATATCAAGTGCTTGGGAGAGGTACCAAACCTTGTTGTTGGCTTGTCCTCAACATGGTTTGAAGGATGAAGACATACTTTTGAAATTCACAATTGGATTGCATGAAGGGGACAAGAATTACTTGAATTCTTGTGCCGAAGGCTCAGTTTGGACTAAGACTGTTCGTCAAGTGAACGAGATCATCGAAAATATAGCTACAAATGATGCTTTTCAAAGAGATTCCAATAGTGGAACGGGTGATCGAGTTGCACTTCTCGAGGAAAGATTGACAAATGTGTGTAATTTGGTCTATGGAGGCCAAAACCAAAACCACGCTCCAGCTCCTATGCAAGTAAGTGTTGTTGAGAGTATTCCTCCTCCTACTACCTCTACTCAAGAAGAAGTGAGTTATATGGGTCGGCCTCAATATAACAATTCTTTCCAAAATAATCAAAGGTCATATGTTGCTCCACCTTTTCGACAACAAGGAGGTCCGTTTCCAAATCAAAGTAACCCTCCTTACAACCTGAATAGGAGGCATGAGAATTTTTCGTATTCTAATCCTAAGGGGGCAATTCAATTGCCACCCGGGATTGATCCGGGGTCTAAGCCACCTAATAATGAAGGGAAAGGGAGCATGGAGGATACTTTGACATTGATTTTGAAGAAGTTGGATAATTTTGAAGTGGAGTTTAGAAAGATGAATAGTGAAACAAACAAGAGAGTTGATGACTTGTATACTTCGCAAGGAAGTCAAATCAAGAGCTTGGAATATCAACTCGGGCAAATTGCTTCGTCTTTGAGTCCACAAATCAACAAGGGTAAGTTTCCTTCTACTACCGAAACTAATCCAAGAGAGCATATTAATGTTATTTCTACTTGCAATGAATTGAAGAGTGAGGTGTTGAAAAGAAATGCTATGGAGAATTTTCATCTTGAATTGGTGGAGGAAGTTAAAGGTGTTAGAGGGAAAGAATTTGTTGTGAAGGGTGATGAGAGAGTAATGGGGGTAGTTGAAAGAATGGAGAAAAAGGATAGGAAAGTTGAAGGGGTAGAAAAACTAGGGGGTGAGGAAAGAATAGTGGAAGAAGGGAAAGTGGAAAGAGATGTGAAGGTGGAAATTTCGAAAGGAGTGAAAGATAAGCTCGATGATAGATTCAAGAAGTTCTTTGAGATTTTCACAAAGCTATATTCAAAGATGCCTTTTCTAGAAGCTATTGAGTAATTGCCTAATTATACAAGGTTTTTTAGGGATGTTATGGCAAGGAAGATGAAATCCAATGAACCAGAAATGGTTAAGCTTACTCAAGGGAGTAGTGAGTTGATACGAAAACATCTACCTAAAAAGCTTAGAGATCCGGGGAGTTTCATTTTGAGTTGCCACATCAAAGGAAGTAAGAAGATGAAGGCCTTGTGTGATTTAGGTACAAGTGTGAATATGATGCCACTTTCTATTGCTGAAAAGTTGGGCTTACATGAGTTGAGGCCAACAACGATTAATGTGCAATTGGCCGATGGTTCTAAAGTGAAGCCTAGAGGGGTGATAGAAGATGTGGTTGTTCATGTGGGGAAGTTCATTTATCCCGTTGATTTTGTTGTACTTGATATCGAGGAAGATGTTCGAAATCCTATCATCTTTGGGAGACCTTTTCTTGCTACGTCGGATGCCTTGATTAATATCAAGCGAGGAGAGGTTACTCTTGGAATGAATGGTGAAAAAGCTACTTTTTCAATCCATGACAATTCCGAGAGTTCCCCAAAGAAGATTGAAGGAGAATTGAACAAAGTGATGCTAGATGAGATGGAAAGTGATGAAAAGGTAAAAGACAACATTCTTGATCTTAAGAGTGAACCTTGTGTTGATGATCTTTTCGAAAAGAGAAAAAAGGTGAATGAAGATAAGGGGGTAACGCAAGTGGTGAAGAATGTGGTGAAGAAGGGATGTTTTTGGAGAAGGAAGTTGAGTGATGTAAGTCACTCAACCCTTATTGATTTTGATGTCACTTGAGCTTTATAGCGTCCGGCTAGGGGACGTTAAATCCAAGCGCTAGGTGGGAGGCAACCCACCCTTATATCATTTTGCGTATCCTTTATTGTTTGTGTTGTGTTTGGTTTTGCTTTTTGATTTTAGGGGTAGAAGCATGAATGCCATTTTTAGCTCATTATGTTGTGCTTTGATTGCTCTTTGTGGATTTTGTGCTATTATGTGCAAGAATAGATTTGAGGAGCATATTTTGCTTAAGGTTTTGAGATATTCTTGTTTTGGGAATTGATATGGAGTGTGCATGGTTTATTGAGCTTGAGTTTCTTGATTAATCACTCTTTCCAAACTTTATTAGGATTTTTTATCCGAAAAAGTTTGGGGGGTGTGATTCGTGATTAATTTTTCAATTAATTGCTCATTTTCATGATTAATTTGATGATGTTCAATGACCATTTATGTTATATGAGGAGTTTTAAGTTGTGTTATATAGGAAAATGGAAGAAAAATGGTTTTAAAAAGGTGTAAAGAGATGAAAATTCGAAGTGGTGCAAAAGGGCTTGGATTCGTGCACCCATAGGCCAGGATTCGTGCACTCAGAAGCTGCGGTTCGTGCGATGGCTCGCTGGTTCGGGCGATAGCGGTTCGCACGAACGCTCGCACGAGTCCGGTTCGTGCGATAAGCTTGCTGGCTCGAGCGATGACGGTCCACACGAATGCTCGCACGAGCCCGGTTCATGTGGCCGTAGGCATGGATTCGTGCGGCACCTTGTGAAGTCCGAATTTGACCAAATTTTGGTCCAACTTTGACCACACTTCCCTAGGTTTGTCCACTCACTCTTTGTCCTCACTTTCCACTTATTCCACACACAAACACACACTTCTCTCTTCACTCTTGCACTCCATATTCTCTGAAAGCCAAGAAGGAGAAAGTTGGAGAAAATTTCAATATCTCAATCTCTACAATTTTTCTCATCAATTCCTTCCAAAGGTATGTTCTTTTAACTCTCCTCATTCTATTTCTTGCAATTTTATTGAAATTCCATGGTAGCATTGTCTAGAATGAGAAATTCAATTTTTAGTGATTCTTGAGCTTAAATTGGGGATTTTTATTTTAGCTTAATTTTGAGCAATTGTTGATGAAATAATGCTACATTGTTGATGGGTAATCCATGAGGAACCCAATTGCATGCTAATTTTGTGAATTTTGGACTTAATTGATGATTGAATTTTTGAGTGGAGGAATAGTGACGAATTTTTGGGAATTTTATGCTAAAATTGGATTGTCAAGTTATTGTTGTGCTATTTGTCAATGAGCATGAGTATATTGATGCTAGGTTGAGTTAATGATGTTGATTCACCTATGATTTTTGCTTATTTGAGTTTTCATTGATATATGACATTGGCATGACTATAAGTTGCATGATTTCCTTAATTCTAGAATTAGACCCATTGTGTTAAATCCATTCTACTTAGTGAATGTAGATGATAATGAATTGAATGTATTGTTCTTCCTTTGCTCATATATTTAATTCCTCTAGAAGTGTGATTGATTGAGCTTATTTTTCATATATCATGCTTTGAGCTTATTTCTTGTAGGATATGTCTAAGAGAGGCAAAGGAAAGAGCAAGGCTTCGAGCTCAAAATCTAATAAAGGATGGAATGATCCAATATGTGAAGAAGAGTGTCTTAAAGAGTGTGGAGAATCACCTACCCACTATGGATTGTTCTTTGAGGAGAAAAGTAGCTACTTTTTGAAATTTGCTCAAGTCTGTGGTATTGATTTCCAAGCGGGGAGATATTATGATAGGAGTTCTTTAGAGGAGTGTAACTTTGGGAATGACATTGAAGATTTGTTTGCTAATATCGGATGGATCGGATTGCTTGATCTTCAACATTTTGACTCATGCAAGGAGTTAAACATTGAATTCTTGAGCACACTCGAAGTGAGAGAAATGGATGGAGTTCCGATTCGAGCAAGATTTCGGATAAAGAATGAGAGCTATGTCATGACAACGAATCAAATCAACGAAATTTTCGGGTGTGAAAAAAATGTTGAGAAAGGAAACTTCTATGCATGGGAAAGGTTTACTAGAGCTCAAGAAATATGGAGAAGGATTAGTGATGATGAGAACTTCAATCCTCAATTTTCTAAGTCCTCTAGCCTTGTCAATCCTATATTGTATTGTGCTCACAGGATCATAGCAAACACGGTATTTGCTAGAGTCGAGCCGAATAGGGTGAGAAGTGATGACTTGTATATCTTGCATTCGATGCTCACTTCTAAAAAGGCGGACTTCGGGGCCTATCTTTTGAAGAATCTTAGTCAACAAAATGTGCGGACAAATTGTGCTTATGGAGGACTAATTGCATTTATTGTTCAAAAGGCTAGTCCTTCACCCGAAAGGGAAGGTGCAATGGGCGCATTGATTGATGTTGCACATTTGATAAGGTCTAAGAAGTTTAAGAGGAAATTGAAAGTTGTTTGTGTTGTAGGGCGGAATATTCATGACCTCTTTCCCTTACTTGAGTATGAGCTAATCACCATCAAGAAGAACGAGAATTTGAAGCTCGATACACCCGAGCACATTCACTTTAAGGAACAATTTCATCAAAGGATGAACAAAAGAGCAAGGGGTGTTTCAAGTTCTCAAGCAAGAGAAGAAGAACAAGTTGGGGAGGACGAGCCTATGCAAGAGGAAAACCCTTTCGAGCAAGAAAGTTTTCGTGTATTTGAAGGGTTGACGTTCAATGAATGGGGATATGAGGTTCAATCTTTGACGATTGATGTGGGTGACCTTAAGAATGAGTATGCTGGTCTTCGTTCCGATGTCACGAGGCTCACTGACAATTATCATTCCCTCAACATTACTGTGGACTCCATAAATAGGACCGTGAATACCATGAGCAATAACATGAACACCATGGGGACAAACATTGAGGAGATCTTGGAGGCACAACGAGCCATGATGCGGTGGCATATTGGTGAAGGGCATTTCACTTACCCACCGATGGACCCTCCTTCGTGAAGTGACGATTTATCTCTAACTTCATAAGGATGGGTAACTCATTTTCTTCCCCTTATCATGACTTCTATCCCGTATTTTTAGGATTTGAATTTTGGTTTGTAATGATATTTCTTTGATGATGGTGGTACTTCTTTTTAGGTTGCGGAGATCTCTTGGTATTTGTTCTTGTGATTGATGGATTATTGATGGATTTGATCATAGGATTTATGATGCTTTTATTGATTGTGCTTAATTCGTATGCATTGCTTGATATTGTCTTCACCTCTTTGCCAAACTTTTTAGACTTATGGTCCAAAAAAGTTTGGGGGGGTGTGATCGTTTTGCCATTCTCTTTGCAATGCTATGTTTATATTGATTTTGAGTGCTTGTATGATGTTTTGACCATATGCTTATGATTAGGCTTGTTTTGCTTGTTATTTTTGGCCATATTGTTGCTAAGCTTTGAGTAGTGAATGCATGAGATATGTCTGTGATTGTGTGGATGAGTTGAAAGTTCATGTTGGTTGTAGTAGAGTTATGGCTTAATTCTTATATTGTCTTTTGTGCTATGGATTTGATGATACTTGAGATTTTGATGATATGAGCATTTTTTATATGAGATGAGTCATGATCACCCTATACCCGTGAGGTTTTGAGCCATTTATGCCCGTTTCAATCTTGAACGGGTGACATTTTTCTTGATGTGAGTCCACGCATGTACATTTTACTCTAGAACTTGGCTTTAGTCTTGTTTAAGGCTACATTAGACATTGAATTCATATGATATGATTTGAGGCCATTTTTTATCTACATTGAGTCACTTTGCCCTATGAGCCTACCTTGATATTATTATCCATTGCTTACCATTTTGTGCCTTTAGACCTTTCCTTTGGCTAACCTCACTTTAAGCCAGTTTCCTTCCTTTTTGGAACTCTCTTGTCCCTATGATTAGTAGAGTGAAAAGAAGGAAGGAAGAATGGTGATATGATGAAGAACATGGTGGCCTAAAGTGGAAGATATGAAGAACTTTATGCATAGATTGAAAATTTGTGAAAAAAGACAAGTGCTAGCAAAGCATGAGAAAAAGTTGACTTTTGTTGAAAATATGGTCAAGTTGACCTTTGTTGTGAGTTTGGCTAAAAGTTGCAAAGAAGGGAAGAATGATCTTGAAAGTGTGATTTTGAAGAGCATGAAGAATGTTCACAATTGCATGAAGATGTGAGTGACTATTACTTGATTCCTTCTATGCTTTATTAATCATACTTAGTCACTCTAATCCATATCTATCCTTCCCTACCAAAGAGCCAACATTACAACCTTATGAAAGTCCTCAATGATGTGTGAATGATTTGTCATTTTAAGTGGTGGAGAATTTGAAACTTGAGTCAAGCTTATGGTAGTATTTGTATCATTGTGTGAAGATTGAGAGAACCTCAAACACTTGAGATATGAGTTATACACTTCTTTGTGAGGATCATGACTTGTTGATTTGACAATTTGTTCATTGATTCGATTTTGATTGTTGCTTTGATGAAATTGCACTTTAGACTTGTTTGATATTGAGATATGATTTTATGGCATTTGATTGTGTGCTTGATGCTTCATCGATACAATTATTCCCCTATCTTATCGCTTCGTTGCTCAAGGTCGAGCAACAATCTAGTTTGGGGGTGTGATTAGAGTCATAATTGCATTTTTTTTGTATCCATTTCTATATGTTTTTGATGTTATTATGTTCATATTTGACCCTAATATCGTATAAATTGTGCTATTAACCCTTTTTGGCTAGAAAGTTGTGATTATAGGTGAAAATGAGCAAAACGAGGAAGAGACGAGCAAGTTCATAAATGTTCAGAAAATGTGAGTTTATCCAACGAAGACAAATGATATACCATGTCGAAGAGTTCGAAGAGAGGGTCGCAACGGAAAAAGAATCGAGTCAATCAGAGCTCTAGAACTCAAGATATGAAGAAAACGAGAAAGTCGAGGATCGATTGCACAAGTCAAAGCCGGGCTCGAGCGACCACAGGCCAGACTCGTGCAACCACGAGCCACGTTCGTGCGCCGAATCTCTGGTTCGGGCGACGATGAGCCACACGAGCCTGACTCGTGCAGCCACATGCTTGCGATCGTGCGGTGGTTTGGCAATGCACGTTTTCAGGGGCAGTTTCGTCTTTTCGCGCGTTTAATGAGGGGCATATTGGACCAAGCATTGTGGGCACTATAAATACTCTAAATATCAGATATGGAAGTGGACAATCCAAGTCATAATCCAAGACACATTAGTTCAATTTTTAGATTAGAGAGAGAGAGGTAGTTACTTGGAAGTTTCTTAAGATTTCTTCTCACAAATTCTTAGATAACTTTTGATCTACCGTAGTGATCGTTGATCCGTTTATTCCTGCATGCTCGTCTGGTCATAGGCTACATTCTCACCGATCAAATTTCAATTTCCTTTATCGGATTTCAAGTTAGCATTTTAGAGGTAAATAGTATCTTTCCAATTATCATTGTAATAGGTAAATCTCTCTACATTTCTTTCTTAATGATGAATGTTCCTAGCATAATTGTTCTTATGTTTACTCAATTAGCCATGAGCTAATTTCTTTATGTATTAGTGTATGATGCCTATGGAGTAGTGTAGTGATATGTTGATCTTTTGAAAGATTTGAGTTGTATGATCAATTCTCTAATTGGAAGGTTTGTATGAATGCTTGCATGTGTAGATGATAATAGGGCCATTAGGGAGTTAGTCTCTTGCGAAAGTAGAGCTTATTTCCTAAATTCTCTTGTATTAAGGCCAATGCATATCAAGTGTTTGATGAAATTCCTAAGATAGTGAGAATTATCTCTAGTGAATTAGATGAACAATTAGGGGCTTTGATATGTATTAGGGAAACCTTTTGCATGTTAGAGTGGCTTGTCCATTGATTATACACAATCTCATTGAAAGATAAAGTGATACTTCACTCACGAAACATAGGATAGTACACTAGCACATTTCCTCACATTTCCTCACTTTGCGAACACAAGGTGATAGGTAGTTTACTCTTTTGACAAATTAGTAGACGATAGATACCTTTCCCTTTAATTGCTTTGTTAGCTAGCCAATTGAAACAACGAATTATCATACAAATCCTTGTCTCCTTTGGGTTCGATATATATATGAAAACTTGGTCAAGCTTACCACGCTAATAGCGAACACGTACACTTGCGTGAGAACTCATTTACACCGAACACTATACCTTACAGCTAGCAGACCTGATATCATATTTGCAGTAGGTGTATGCGCTAGATTCTAAGTTAATCCTAAGGAATCAAACTTGAATGTTGTAAAGAAGATAAAATATGTCAAATCCACACAAAATATAGGATTATGGTATCCTAAAGAAGGAGGAATTGAACTCATTGGCTACACTGACTCAGATTTTGCAGGCTGCAAGATTGATAGAAAGAGTACTAGTGGGATTTGTCAATTCCTAAGCGAAAGATTGGTGGCATGGCGCAGTAAGAAGCAAAATTCTATTGCTCTCTCTACAGTGAGGCAGAGTACATTGCTGCTGAAAGCTGTTGTGCACAAATCTTATGGATGCAATATCAATTACAAGACTATGGGATTGATGCAAGAGAAACTACTATATTCTGTGACAATGCAAGATCAAAACACATAGATGTAAGGCATCATTTCATAAGAGATCATGTTGAAAGGAAGGATGTGAAATTGACAAAGATTCATACTGATTTGAATTTTGCTAATATTTTCACAAAACCTTTGTGTTAATCAAGATTTTCAGCTTGAGAGGTAATTTGGGAATGTTAGAATTGTGAAAAGACTCTGTGAAAATCACTAAATTGCAAAGACATGCCTAGAAAATTGGAAACTCATTGAAAAGGAAATTTGCAGCTGTAAAGTCATTCAACTACAGAGTTGTTAACTCTATAGCTGTAGACTTGGCACTGAACTGCAAGTTCCTCACAAATGTAGACTTCCATATTCTAAACATGTCAATTGCAAACTTAGAGAATTTACAGTACTTTGTACAATTCTGAAAATTAAATGGAGCACTACAAATTCAGAAACGTCAGTACTTAGTGACAGACATTTTGGATTTATTCAGCATTTTAATTAATAAAATGTTTGAATTTGTGTAGCATTTTAAATAAATTTAAATTCTATGTGGGTTAAAATTTGGACAGACTTAATTATAAGTTTTGGTTCAAAATTTAAAAACTCATAAATTTTAGGTCAAAGACAGTTATACCCCTCACTGTCTTGAATGTTTGTTTAAGGAAAGGTATTTAAAGGGCTCTTCATCCTTATATATCCTACTTTACTTTCGAACCCCCTGAAAATAAAAACACTCCCTATCCCTCACACTCTGAAATCAACCATCATGGCAATGAAAGTAATTTTTGGTGCCCTGTTCGACTTTGAGGAAATCCAAAAGAAGCACCCCACTGATGCGATGGAAAGCGTAGTTAGACATATTGTGAATCAAGGGATTCATTATTGTCTTACTCATATCCCCGGAGCTTATGATGATAAGATAGTCCACGAGTTCTACAAAAATGTTGACGCAAATGTGGAGAGAAAAACACTTTATGTGAAGATGCAAGGAAGAAGTGTTAATATTACAGCTGAAGACATTTGCAAAGCATTACATTTGAGGAATGGAGGTGATTATTATGACAACCTCAATTTTTCTGATGAAGACAAAAGATATTGGAGGAAGTTCACTGCAAAGAAGTCGTTTCCTGAGAATTGGAATAGGACATTCAAGAAGAATGACCTTGCAGTTGAGTATGTATATCTCTATGAAGCTATAGATAAATATCTTTTATGTAGAACTGGAGCTCATGATACTGGCACTATACTTATGTGGGATTTGATGATAGCAATTGATAAAGAGGTTAAAATTGATATTGGAGAATTATTGCTTAGAAATATTGGTAATGATGTTGTGAAAGCTGGCAAGAACAAAGGTTTTGGCCTATTTTTAAATTATATTCTGAAAGAGGTAGGTTTTTCTTTGTTTAATGGCCACAATGGACAACCTATCCTTGTTCATCGAATCATTGGGAAAGCAAACTTCAAGAGAGGAGCTGTGGACGCTCCTATGTCTCCAAAATCTAAGAAAAGGAAGAAGAACAAATCTGATGCAAAGAAAAGTACAGTTGCAAGTCCTCTAAAGCACTATGAGAGGAAGAAGAAAGATGTAAGGAGGAAACTCTTGTTGGTAGATGAACCCAGTGAATATGAAGATGAAGTTGATAGAGAAAGAAGGGCAAAGAAATATCACTCAAGGAAAGTTATAGATGAAGAGACTGACAAGTCTACAGCTGTAGACTTGGCAAATATACAGCCTGAGGATGAAATCCCTGAAATTCAAGTCACTGAAGTTCTTGAAGTTCAAACTAAACAATTCTATATTGTTCCAGTTGAAAGAGTAGATGGCTTTGAAGAGGAAAGACAGAGATTTGATGACTGGAAGCTTGTAAGGGAAGAACTGGAGAAGTTGACAGTTGAAGAGAGGAATTTGTTCCAGTGGGTTGTTGACTGGACAAATTGTAGTGATGTAAATGAGTTGATGAAGCCAAATTTCTTCGAAGAGTTTCTTGCTGAGAAACTAAGGAAAAATAAAGGAAAAGGAAAGCAAGTAGTTGCTGAAGTTTAAGAAAAACAAAGGATTACAAAGTCAGCAGCGGCAGCTTTGAGAGTAGCAATGGGATCTGAGAGAGATCCAGAAGCTGAATTTCCTGAGGCTAACTATGAGGTAGTCAGCTCAGAAAGTGAAGAGGAAATTCCACAGAGAGTTGGTGAAGGAAGTCATCAAGTAGTTGAAGTAGAGGGCTTAACTACTTTGGCTGAAGGAGCAATTTTGTTGGAATCTGCAGGAGCTACTGCTGCAGATCCAATTTTGAATGTTGATGAAATGGCTCTTGAACAACTTGACTCTGGGAAAGAGAAAGAAAAAGAGGCAGAGAAAGCTGCTTCACCTTGCAAAGAGCCCAAGGACAACCCTGATGATGATGAAGGCAATGATGATGATGCACCAATGGGTGGTGCTCAAACTCAAAATGTACATATTGAAGTTCAACCTACTGAAGAGGCTCAAGCTGATGAGCAGATCATTGAAGATACATCTAAAGAAATTGATGAGAGTGCAAAGGATTTATCTAATCCTATCATAAGTATTTTCAATCAGCCTCTTCCTGCAATGTTTACACTTGAAGAGATTTATCAGCAAGGTACTCCTCCCCTGTAGAGTCTATCAGCCTTGGAAAGAGAAAATATAGATGACTATATTGTTGATTTCTCTACTGAAAAGACAGATCTTGTCTTAACTCCTAGCAAGAGGAAGACTACTACTGAAGACTCTACAGCTGTAGAGTTAGTGCCTTCTAAAGCTCAGAAAACTGTAAAAGGAAAGGAGTTGGTCATTAGGGAAGTAGAATTTGAAGAAGAAGATAGTGATACAATTCCCAAGATGACACCAAATGAAGTTGTATTTAAGCTACAGGATTTGGAAGATTCATTCAAGGGTATTGAAGCTGAAATCATAAAGCAAGTGAAAAGGGTGCCTGATACTATAATATCTCAGAAAGTAAGGAAAGGCATGGAAGACTTGGTCAAGAAAGTTGAAGAAAGAGGCTTAGAGGAAAAGAGAGTACTTGAAAAGAACTTCAAAGCAGTTGTGGATAGTCTACTGAAGCAGAATGAATTGGTCAGACAGGACATCATTCAGAAAATAAGAGAAATCACAACCCTAACGTCAGACATTAACCTTATGAAAGATGACTCTTTCAATCTGAAGTTAGAAGTTCAAGGAATGAAGAATGAGATGACAAGAATGAATTCCAGCAATGAAGGCTTGAAGACAGATTTAATGAGCAAACTTTCTACCATGTTGTCACATATTGATGTTGGTAAAAAGGGGGAAAGTGGAATTGAAAAAGAAATCAAAGAAGGAGATAAGGTGACTTACAATATCTTGGAGAATGTTAAAGGTATTGGAAAATCGTTGGCTAAGGAGTTTGAAGCTGCAAAGTCAAAAGATTTATCTTTAAGACTGGGTGAACAGCCAGAGGAAAGATCACAGCTAGAACAAATGAAGGGAAGTTATCAAGGAAGAAAGTTTATACAGCTCCCCAAATCTACAACTCGGAAGCAATCTACTGCTCAAAACCTGCTGGTTACTGGGAAAAGACTGTGAAAGAGTCTCAAGCAAGGAAGAAAGAGAAAAAGAAGAAAGAGAGAAACAGAGAATGAAAGATTCTGAGGAATCTACAGCTGTTGTAAATGTTCAACCTTTGAACATTCAACCTATAAGCATGATACCCTCTGAAGAAAAGAACGAAGAAGCTGAGAAGGAGAAAGCAATGAAATCAGAATTTGATATTTTGTGGGAAGAATTTCTGAGTATCTGTAATAGGCACACAGTGATCAAGAGGATCAAGTATAAGAAAGACAGATTTCAGAAATTTAAAGCTTTGAAGGCAGATGGAACTCTATACAAAGGAGATAATACTCATCTCCTTGGTGGAAAGAAGAAGAGAGCTCCACTTCCTAAAAAAATTTTCAAATCCAAGAAAGAAGAAGAAGATTTTGAAGAATATGAATTCCAAATGATGATGAAGTATATAGAGGAAGATGAAAAGAACATGAAGCTAACTGAACAACGTATTCTGAAACCAATTGGAGACTCTACAGATGAAGAAGAAGAAGAAGAAGAAGAAGAAGAAGAAGAAGAAGAAGAAGAAGAAGAAGAAGAAGAAGAAGAAGAAGAAGAAGAAGA
>JAPKLY010000011.1:451642-642431 GCA_026898435.1 Prunella vulgaris
GAGAGTTAAGAAAAATGAAATTTTTACTTCTTCCATAGTAAAAAATTCTTTCCAGAGGGAGGAGCGCAAGTTTCTGCTCTCTGACCTCTGCAAGAGTTAAGAAAAATGAAATTTTTACCTCTTCCATAGTAAAAAATTCTTTCCAGAGGGAAGAGCGCAAGTTTCTGCTCTCTGACCTCTGTGAGAGTTAAGAAAAATAAAATTTTTACTTCTTCCATAGTAAAAAATTCTTTCCAGAGGGAGGAGATATATATATGCATAAATATAGAAAACGCATAGAAATTAGCAGAGAGAACAAGCATACTGGGATATAAAGATAGCAAAAGGTAGAGCAATAATAGTCAAAAGAGCACATACGCTCTATAGTAAATTAAAAGGCACGCAGGCCTATAAGCAGAAAGCATTGTTCGGAACAAAAAATGATAAAAAGTCAACAAGAGGATTAAGCCTCTTTGACATCACCCACATCGGGCCCAGAGGAAGGAATCTCGGAGGCAGGGCTGGGAGCAAGATCAGAGGAAGAACTGAGATCATAAAGCAAACGCTGAGCAGTGGAGAGAGCAAAATCAGAAAAGCTTGGATCAGTTAACGAGAGAGAGGCCTTCTGCATCACGGGGAGGAACCAAGGAGCATTGACGGGAACTGTTGGATCGCTTTTGAAATGAGGAGAAGGAACGACCTCTTCTCGAGTATGAGCAATATCAAGCTTCTCAGTGAAGCCCTTCTCTTGCGCCTGCTTTACGGCAGACTTGAAACCAAAGCGGATGAAGTGACTAGTATGAGGGGCCATGTGCTCTAAGAACAGAGTACTGCGATGATAGGCATCCAGTAAACCTTCCAACATCTCCTTAAGAAACCTCTGACCAGCGGGAGAGTGCAAGATATTACGGCGGCAAAAGTCTACACCCTCGTTGAAGCGCTGGGTACTCACCTCCTCAAGTTGAGTCTTCAATGCAGCCAGTTGAGTTTCTGCACTTGCCAGTTTTCCCTCTAAATCTTGAATCTGAGCAATCTTATCAGAATTATGGCCAATAGCCTCAGTAAGAGATTGAGCAGTCTTCTGAAGCTCCTGATCTTTATACTCTAGCTCTTTGCGCAGAGAGTCGAGACAAGAAGACTCCTCGCAATCTAGAAAGCTGGCTTGGGCAACCAAAAATTGAAAATAGACAAGAATACATGAATAACAGAAAAATTGGCGAGAAAAAGAAGCAGAAAAGAAGAATGAGGAAGTACCTCAGCAAGTTTCTCAAACATAACAGATCGAAGTTGCTCAGAGGACATATCAGAAGCATCAGCAGGGAAGGAAGAGAACTTGACCCCGTTAAAGAAGTTTAGAATCACCCCTTCTTCAGATGACATGGATGAGTCAACAGCTGGAATCTCAGAAGAGAACTCCTCAGGGACCTCAATGCGGGAAGCTTGGCGGGTAGATTGCCTTGTACGCTTCAAAGAACCTCTAACCTGTGTCGAGGAAGAAGAAGCTCTCTTGCCTTTGCCTTTGGGTTTAGGAGCAACTTCTCCCTCTCCCTCCACCTTTACCACAGGAAGAGGAGGGATGGAGACAGTAGAAGGAGCAAGGGAGGTACCACCCTCTTCAGCACCCTTGGGATCAGCCTCTGGCGGGCCTTCTAGATGCGCCAACGGGGTTACATCCAGCACCTCGTCATCATATTCCAATAAAAGAGCGTTCTTCCAGTCCATATCTGCAAAATAAGTTAGAAATCAGCCTCGAGATAAGAAAACAGAAAGCACAAAGAAGAGGAGCATATATATATACCATGAGGATCAATAGGAAAGGTTTCCTGATGGGTAAATCCGAAATGGAACAAAGTATAATTCTCACGCAAAAGTGCAAACATTCTAGGATATCCATTCCTATAAGCAACCCGATTCAGGTGAAGCATCACTTCCTGATCAGCCTGAGGAACCACCTCATCAACAGATTTGATAGACGGGAAGATTTTGGTGCTTTATATTGCCACCGATCACAGATAAAAGGCCAAGAACCCGATCGAGGAGTCACTACGAAGTAGTATTCCCTCAAGTTACCGTCAACACTAGGGGGCTTGCCCACAAAATGAGAAATACCCTGATGCCTGGAGCTAAAGTAGTCAAATTCATCTCTCTTTTTGAGATCGTGGTTGACACAGAAGATCTCCGGAGTACGGTTCCCACCATTGGCCCTTAAAATGAAGTAGAAAGCCAAAAGAAGGCGAATAGACGAAGGAATCACTTGGTTCAGAGGAATTCGATATAGATTACAAACACTAGAAAGGAATGGGTGAATAGGAAACCTGAGGCCCGCATATAGTTCAAAAGCCCAGAAGGCTAAAGAAGGAGGTGGCAAGTGATTCGGGCGCTCGTCCGCAGTAGGCAAATCCACCAAGAAATCAGGATGTGGGGCTAGGATGGCCCTAATATCTTCTAGATCTTTCTGATTAAGGAGGGTTTGACGAGATATGTCATTCCAGCGAAACCTATAGCCCTCTGAGACAGGTTTAAGAGGGCGGGAAGAAAGAAGGGTAGAATTAAGGGGCGGATCTGAAGGCCCTAACAGGGTAGAAGAAGAATGGCGGGAAGAGTGCGAAAGCGATAAGTCCCCAGAAGAATTTTCCGGTCTGGAGTCACCGGAAAAAATAGAAGCCCTTGACATAATTTAAAAAACAGATACGACAAAGCAAACCCCAGCAAAGAAGAAAGAAAGAGCAAAGACATCAAAACCTAGACATGCAGTAAGTCACAGCGTGAAAAAATAAGGAGAAAGAAGAAGTAATACCTGCGAGAAAAGGCGCTCGTCGGAAAGGGCAATGAAGGAAGAAGAATATTCCCAATTAGACTAAAACCCCTTCGAAGAGTTGGGAAAGAGGAGAGTGAAATTAAGAGGAAAAGAGGTATAAAAGGGAATGGAAAGGATTGTACTCTCTAGAGAAATGTGAAAACAGTGCCCCTTTTATTGGTAAAAGGGAAAGGTACGAAACAGTGGTAACCCTTCCATGGGGACACGTGTAAGGGTGAAAATCACCCAGAAGAAAGGTCGCATCTTTTGGACGGTCCCGATACGAGGGGATTTGTTCTTAGGAGAGAAGGCGGGAATTCAGAAAGCAATTGAAAAATTTACTTTCAGTAATAATCAGAGCCTAGAAGGCAGAGATTACTTATTCCAATAAAATTGCCTACAGGCATTTTTTATATGGAATAGGGGGGACTAGTTGATAGGGCGTGGATGTGTGATCTCAGAGGTCACCGACCAGATACAAATCCTTCTCAAAAGGAGAAGCACCTGAATGATAAAGCCTCAAAAGTTAATATGGACCTCGAGGCCCCAATGTGCTTAACAAAGCATTGGTTAGAAATGATGCTCATCTCAAAGAGTGGAAGATTGTTAAGCGTTGCCCTGTGGACTCATTCCTCTGCCAGAACGCAGAGGATTAGACGTATTAGCAAAGGGTATTTGGTTTAAGGAGGATCTTTTCCTCTCACTTCTGAGGTCTGACCTCTGGTAAGTTGACCTACCTACATGCAGAGTACAGAGAAGAAAAGAAATCCCTGTCACTATCATTGAAACCTATGACCGGAGGATCGATGCCGGAATCCTTTCCGGCTCGATTTTGTGCAGATCTTCAAAGGAGGAAAGCGTAGGAGGATAGAAGGACATTGCAGAAGACAGAAGGAGGATTGCTGCTCAACGATTGTAAAGGATAACAGGTATTGATTTAAAAACTTTGATATCATTTGTTTAATTTACTGGACGAGTATTTTTTTACTCGATCAGCTGGCGCCGTCTGTGGGAAAATGTTTATGAGCTGAGGCGTGAGTTTTATGTTTGTATGTGCCCATGAATGATGCGTTATTTTTAAAATAAGGACGATTTTATCTCTCGATGCCCATTTCATAGCGATCTGCGCTAAGAAAGGATTTGTAGGATGTAATAGTGTTGTTTTTAATTTTTGTATGAAATGGCAGGTAGAAATTTGAATCTCGAAAAGATATGATGAAAGTTCTCTTAGAGTGAATGTTTGAATCCCTTGTTACTATCTTTGGAAAAGGAAAACAGTTTCCTCGGAGGTAGATCTATTGTCGTTTATGTTTATGTACACGTATATATTATGTCACTTCTTTTATCTTCGTATGGTTAACTAATGGGAGAAAGGATGACAGAGATGGTCGATCCTGATCCCCGAGATTTAGGGGCAGAATTTGAAGCTGTGGCTAATACCCTGGCCAGTGCCAACATGCCAGTGGTTACGGCTCAGTGCACTCCGGCTACGATAATAGATAAACAATCGGGCAGTGTAAATACAATTACTTTGACAGCAGACAGCCTTAAGGCCTTGATCCAGTCAGCTGTGGATCAGGCCCTGGAAAATCGAGCAGCAGAAGTCACAGGGCAGAGAGAAGCCCCTGTTGAAAACACTGAAACTCCCCTAGATAAGGGGAGGAGAGAAAACTGGGCCACGGGAGTGTCCGAGGCCGGGCTGCCGATCGAGCCCCCGGTTAAGACCCAAAGTGGACCTGAAACTAGGGTCGGGAACGTGCCCAACACATTACCTCATCCGATGGGAGACGTCCCGGAGGATGGGAATGTGCGAACCAGAATTGGCAGAACAGTTGTTGGGGGAACTACAGTGAGAGATGACCGGCCAGAGAACAAGACCAGTATGGGAGGGAATAAGGATTCCCATCTGGTAGATTATGAAGATGATTCTGAGGGGGTGGTTGAATCCACCGCTGCAACAACCACGAATCGAGCCATAGCCTCCTTGAAATGAGAAATGGAAGCAATTAAGAAGCAATATGAGAAAATAACAAAAACTGAGGTGAGACTTGGAGGATCTCCTCTCACTAATGAAATCCTCCGGGATCCTCTGCCCCATGGGTTCAAAGCTCTGAGCTATGAGTATGATGGGACCACAGATCCACAGGATCATTTGTTAAGATTTGAAAATGGTGCATTACTGCATCAGTATTCAGAAGGGGTGAAGTGCCGCGTGTTCCTTACCACTCTCACCAAATCTGCTCAGAAGTGGTTTAGCCAACTGCCAGCCGACTCTGTGCTTCATTCACTGAACTCGGCGACCTGTTTCTGCATCAGTTCGCAAGTGCCAGAAAAATAGCAAAAACCTCTCTATACTTGCTCAGTTTGAAGCAAAAGTCTCAAGAAAGCCTCAGGGCATTTATCACTCGTTTTAATGAAGCGGCTCAGGAAGAGCCCTCTGCCTCTGATGAAGTGAGAACTAATGTGTTAGCACAGGGACTGTTGGATGGGGAATTCATCAGGTCTCTGGCTAAAAGACAACCCAGATCTTTTGATGAGTTGCAAGTTAGGGCGGATAAGTACATTAATTTGGAAGAGGCTAGAGGTATGAAGAAAGAAGAAAGAGGATCAGAAAAAAGGAAAGAGCCTGAGAAGAAGAAAGGAGGGGTAGAAAGGAGTAAGAATGAGAAGGAAAAACTACCACAGGAGAGATTTGATACTTACACCCCCTTAGTTCTACAGCCTACTGAGATGTTAGAAGTGGCGGCTAATATACCTGGGTTTAAGTTCCCTTCCTCTGCAAAGAGACCTCCCAAAAATCCCAGATCTGAGCATTACTGCAAATATCACAATGATTTTGGTCATGAGACCAATGAATGCCGGCATCTGAAGGATGCCATTGAAAGATTAATTAGAGAAGGTCACCTATCTGATTTTGTGAAAAGAGATAGAGATAGATTTGGAGGAAGGAGAAGGGAGCCCGGAGAAAAGGGAAAAGAGTTGGTGGAAGCTCCTAGAAGAGATGGTTCGGTCCAAAGAAGAGGATTCATTCAGATGATAGTGGGAGGACCCACCGATGGTGACTCGAACAGAGCTAAGAAGGCATCGCTCAGAGGAAGTAGGCCTTGGGAGACTGGAGACGTTCATCAAGTAAGAATGGAGGAGGATATGCCTATAATCAAATTTGGAGCAGAGGATGAAGTCACAGGCCAGAGGACCATCCTACCCTTCTTGCTAAAGAGGAGGGTATAAATAGTTTTCTCTCTCTCTTCTTCATTTTTCCAGGACACATATTACACAATACATTATACACTTTCATTCCGGTTATTCTTGAGGAATTTTCCGAAAGCTAACTTGAGCGTCGGAGGATCGACGCCGGGATCCTTTTCGGCTCGATTTTGTGCAGATCTTCAAAGGAGGAAAGCGTAGGAGGATAGAAGGACATTGCAGAAGACAGGAGGAGGATTGCTGCTCAACGATTGTAGAGGATGACAGGTATTGATTTAATAACTTTGATATCATTTGTTTAATTTGCTGGACGAGTATTTTTTGACTCGATCAAATAGGATTTAATATATGTAAATATATTAAATATATATTTTTAGTTGTATACAACTCCACGGATAATAAAGAGGAAACAAACGGGTGTATTGATCCAAATGAGTGTTGTTTAATTCGACTGAGAAACTTACACTAAATTTTAGTATATACACCATTAATCAAAATATTAAAGATTGACAATGTTCATTCAAACTATCACATACTCAACACCATATTCTAATAAATACACCCATCTTCTGAAATGTGTAATTATCAATGGTATTCAATACTTGAAGGATTATTTCAATATGTGAATCTTTTAAATAATCTGAAATTAAATTATTAATCTAATAAACACGTAACAGGGTTGTGCTAGTAGGGGTACGAGGAATTCGACATCTATTGTACATCACTTTGGGACCCGGAGTTATCAGGTGGGTGATTCGTTATGCATTTAATTCGTTGTGCTGGTATATTCTGGACTTGACTGAATAAGCAAAATAATAAATAAATAAATAAATATTATACTTGAGGATTAAAATAGATTATATGTTATGTGATGTGTATATTTGTAATATGTGGATTGATCATATCTGATACTTATATGAATGCATGATAATAATATTTTTGTGTGCATGATTTACGAATTTAGTAAATCCTCCCCCACAATGTGAAATGACAGTTTTTACGAGAAAAAAAAAATAAAGCAGGTTACATGATCACATTTTAATTTGTAGCGAAAGGCTACCAGTGGTCCTGATTGATAGTGGACCGTGCGCGACCACAACAAATTAAGTTTCAAAACCACACTGCTGTGGTATTGGCCACCAGTGATCATGTATGTTATTATTGTGGTAGAAAGGCCACTAGATGTATATTTTGGGGAGATTTACATTATCTGAAAATATTTTTGGCAGATCATGTCAATACATGAAAAATGATCTTTTGGCAATAGCCCAATATGAAATGAGTTCTGTAATATTATGTGAATTGACTGTGCCTGGTTAATTATTTTATATAATTATTATCTATGTTATACATGTGACCTGAATTCATGAAAAATCCATATTTGGATTAATATTACATAAAGAATGAGTATATTATTATTATACTTCGGACGTACCAATCCCATGACGGTTTGCAAGTCATCCACAAGTGAGATTAAATTCTCACGCCCCTTTTCTAACACCTTTTGCAAATTTCGCATACGGGGAGCAAGGACAGTAATGATGACACAAATAATTTCCCAGTCCGATTAAAATTATGATACTACTTTATAATTAAATAAATGATATTGTGATTCCTATTTAGACAATATATTCTTATGCCGATCGACAAACTTTAAGTCATTCGATGATTATAATTTGTAAATTAAAGACTTATCACGTATTGTTATGAAAACTTAACTCTAGATATATCTGTCAGACATGTCTATTAAAATTACAACATCCACTTATTCCGCTGCATAAACTTCTCTTTTTTGTTATACGTGTTTCTATATACATATATATATATATATATGTGTGTGTGTGTGTGTGTAGTTTTTTTTTTAAAATATAGTTCAATTTCTGTAACAACAGTAGCACCTCGAATTCAAGATATTTATTTGTATTTAGATTTGGGGCGCTACATATTATCCTCATACAAAGTACAAAAAATTATTTTTTTTAACATGTAGTAGCACATATTTTGTCTTACAGTAGCACACATATGTTCATGTGGTATACATTTTGGGAGTGGCGAGATAGTAACACATATAAGGTATTATTACATTAACAACATATTATCAATATAAAATTAAGAGCAACACTTGTGTAGAAATTTCCACCGTAGAAATCTTACTAAAAAAAAATTAAAAGGACTATGCGGCCTTGTGCCAAAAATCGCTAATTAATGCTTAATAGCCACGAGGATGTGGCATATGCTTATCTCGCTGGTGAGTGAAAACTTCAATGTTCTTTCTTTTTTTTCTTTTTTTTAAATTTATGTTTATTTATTTATTTTAAATTATTGTATTAATTTAATAAAATTCAAGTAATATTATATTACAATTTTAAAAATTTGCTCTCAAACTATGTTACTATATAAACAAAATTTTTGTTACTAATCCTTAAAAAATTAATTTCTTTTACTTTTAAAGTAACTATAAAGAAAATATGTAGTTTTGCAAAAATAAAATATGTGTTACTTAATTTCTTTTTATTCTTTTTATTAATTTATGTTGATATATATTGTTAATATAGTAATACATCTTTTAATACCTTATATATGCTATAAAAGTACAATATATATTTTTCTAAGCACAAATCAATATTTATAAATAGAGTAGGTCTCCCGTGCAATATTGCACAGGTGCAATATATGCCAAAATAAGAAAATTTTGAAAATTCGCGGGTCAATAGGGTCAAAGTAACAAAATTCGCGGATCTTGGACGGGTCGGGTCAGATTTGGGCAATTTTCAAATTTCAGGATTTTCGCTATACTGTATGAGTAAATTTATGCTACTATAAGGTCAAATGTGTACTATTATAAGAACAAATGTTATTTTCTTTACATATATTCATTTGTTTTTGTAGAAAATAAACATGTTAATACAATGTAAGATCAATATGTGTATTATTATAAGAAAAAATATTCATTTTTTATAAATATTTATTGATTTTTATAGAAATTATTATTTTTTAAGATGTAGTAGCACACATTTTGTCTTACAGTAGCACACATATATTCATGTGGTATACATTCTGGAGTTTCGATAAAATTAATTTTTTAAGATGTAGTAGCACACATTTTGTCTTACAGTAGCACACATTTTGTCTTACAGTAGCACACATATGTTCATGTGGTATACATTGTGGAATTTCGATAAAATTAATTTTTTAAGATGTAGTAGCACACATTTTGTCTTACAGTAGCACACATATGTTCATGTGGTATACATTCTGGGAGTGACGAGATAGTAACACATGTAAGGTATTATTACATTAGCAACATATTATCAACTAAAACTAATAATAAAATGAAAAATAAATTAAGAAACACATATTTATTCTTGTAAATATACATATTATTCTTATAGTTACTTTAAAAATACAAAAAAATAACTTTTTAAGATGTAGTAGCACACATTTTTTCTTACAGTAGCACAAATATGTTCATGTGGTATACATTCTGGAAGTGGTGAGAATTTTCCTTAAAAATTTTATTGGATCCGCGAATTTTCATTTGGGGATATTGCAGGTGGTCGGGTTTTATGCAATATTGCATACAAGTTTTTGTGTTATAAATATAGTAACATACATTCAATTATACAGTAACACACACTTGCTCTAATTGTAACACAAATTTGCTTCCCAATATGTGTTATTATATGGACAAATGTGTGTTACTTTAAGGACAAAATAAGTTTTTATAAGAATAAATATGTGTTTCTTATTTATTCATCATCCCCTTAAAGTCTAGGTATGTTGAATTATGTAGTAATAATTTTTTTTACTATTTTATGTGTTATTACATGAAAAAAAATATTTCTATAAAATAAATAATATATTTGTGATAAACTAATATTTATTCTTATAGTAACACACATTTATTCTTTATATTATATAACAATAAATGAATATATGTAAAAAGAATAACATTTTATATGATAGTAACATACATTTGTTCTAATTGTAACACACATTTGTTCCTCATTTTGTGTTACTATATGGGCAAATGTGTGTTACTTTAAGGACAAAATTAGTTTTTATAAGAATAAATATGTGTTTCTTATTTATTCATCATCTATAGGTTTATTGAATCATGTAATAATACACTTTTATGTGTTAATAAATGAAAAAATTAACATTTCTATAAAAATAAAAAATATATTTGTGAAAAACTAATATTTATTCTTATAGTAACACACATTTTACTCTTTATATTATATAAAAATATTTATTCTATAAAAATAAATGAATATATATAAAAAGAATAATATTTTATATGATTGTAACATAAATTTATTCTAATTATAACACACATTTGCTCATCATTTTGTGTTACTATATGGGCAATTGTGTGTTACTATATGGATAAATGCATGTTATTGTAAGGATAAAATATAATTTTATAAAAATAAATAAATATATGTAGAATAACATTTAATTTGGATAATAATACATATTTTATTTAATAATAATATGCATTTGTTCATATAGTAATATAAAATTAAGAATAACTTTTCATCTTAAATAAAAAAAATTAAATAGATAAAACTTAAAAAGAAAAATAAAAAGAAAAAAACACATTACAAGGGAGAATATATACCTGGAAGGAAGTTAGCTTCCACGAGAATAGTGCATATAAGAAAGTCAGCCGCCGCATACCCGCGACAAATGCGGAAGGGCATGCGCATCATTTAAAAAAAATTAAAATTTATTTTTATAATTTTCTACGGTAGAATTTTTTATATAAGTTTTTGTCTAAAATTAATAATAAAATGAAAAAAAATTAAAAATTCATATTTGTTCTTGTAAAAATACATATTATTCTTATAGTTATTTTAAAAGAACAAAAAATTACCTTTTTAAGATGTAGTAGCATACATTTTGTCTTACAGTAGCAGTGGAAATTGCAGTTCTGGTCCCACAGGACACGGCCTTGATCGTTTTTGGTCCCAAGGTGTGCAAAACTAGTCCCATACACATTTTTTTATTGCATTTTTGGTCTCAACGTCAAAAAACTAACGGTTCTGTTAGTTTATGACACTTTTGGTCCAAATGTTAGTTTGCACTTTTGGTCCCAAAATTTTTTTATTCAAATTTTTTTACTCAAATTTGACTTTAGAATCATGTAGAAACTCTAAAAATTAATAATATAAAGCTAGAGTATTTTAGAATAATTTTTAAAAAAAAATTAGTATAAGTTGAGAGTTATTGAGAAATCAAGAGAACTCGTCCCAACCATTAATTCAAAATAATATTCATAGTCCATTGTGAGGGTGAGTTACTATAAATAGGAGGATATTGCTAAAAAATTTAAAAGTTGTAAAAACTTTTAAACTATAAATAAATAATCATTATCCTAAAAAAAATTTGTACTCAATATTTACTTCTTAAATCATATAATTTCGTGCTAATCACTAATTAAAAATAATATTCATTAATACTATCAATTGAAATAATTTATCAATGTACAAAAATCGAGCTAGAGAGCCCTCTCTCGATCCAATTTTTGCGAGATCGACAAATTTAAGTGTTTTGAGCCTAGGCGGCTTTTTATTTACCAGTAATTTTTAAAAAATATTAAAAAAAAAGTTAGGCAGCGCCTACATCACCCTTTCAATGACAATTTAAATAAAAGAAACAATATATGTGCTACGTCAGCAGAATGCGGTGGTAAATGCTTCTACAGTTGTGGCTTTAGCTGCAACCCATAATGCTTTCTTGAATGCATCACCCTTGAACTCAGCTCTCTTCATATTTCCATGCAAATGCCTTACACAAAATCTATTATCTACTCTAGGCAGAATACTCTCAAAAGCTGGGAACAAACCCTTCTGCTTATCTGACATGAAAGTGTATGCATCTTCTCTCTCTATCTGCAAGTCATCCTTTAATAGCTTCAAAAACCACTCCCAAGCTTCAAAAAGGCACGTGCAAGGCATGAGGTTTATTTCCGTCAAAACCATTAGCTTTTTGACGTTGGGACAAAAAATGCAACAAAAAAATGTGTATGGGACTAGTTTTGCACACCTTGGGACCAAAAGCGATCAAGGCCGTGTCCTGTGGGATCAGAACTGCAATTTCCTCTACAGTAGCATAAATATGTTCATGTGGTATATATTCTGGAAGTGGCGAGAATTTTTCTTAAAAATTTTATTGGATCCGCGAATTTTCATTTGGGGATATTGTACGGATTGGGTATGGTGTAATATTGCAAATTAGACTCTCTCAAAAAATACATTTATGAGAATTGAGATGGCGGATGGGAAAAAGAAAAAATAGCGTTGGAGTTAAAGGGTAATTAAGGCACATAATTTAATGAAAGTGGCCAGCTAGTTGACAATTAATGGACTGGTAGTTGAAGGGAGTGCATAAATAAATAGTAATAGTGATGTGATGAAGTTGTACAGAGTTTGTGAGATTAATTAGAGAGAGAGAGAGATAGAAATGGATATGGAAAGAGAGATGAGAGAGGTGAGAGAAGCATTCAATAGTGGCAAAACCAAAGAGGAATCATGGAGGAGATCACAGCTCCAAAATTTGCTCTCTCTCATTGTTGAGAAAGAACATCATATCTTTACTGCACTTCAACACGACTTGGGCAAGCATCCAACTGAATCCTTCAGAGATGAGGTACGCCGCCCTGTTTTAATTCTATCAATCTAACTACTGATATCATTAAATATATTTATTTGTTAATTGTGATTTTAATTTATAAATTTAAGCTTATATTAGCTTATACAGACAATTTTATCCGTAAGTATTGTATCATAGGAGACTTTGTATTATTTTATTGCACTTTCTTTGACTATGCAATTTCTTTCTTCTTTAAATTTTATATTAAAAATAATAAATTTAATTATAAATTTTAAGACGATGACATGATAACAGAGCTTTAATAATAATTGATCATCAATAAGGTGGGTTGGGTCGTCGCCCTCATGCTAAAATCATGGGCCCATCAATAAGGAGGCTAGGCAATCAAACACTTGGTCCAATTCACTCTTTAGGTCCAAATTACATGCTCTCACTTTTGTTGGTACTACACCCATACTGTAATTTTATTGTAAATTAGTATATTTTTAAACTACTATTTTCAAATTATTAAAAAAATTTACATAATAAAGTAAATATGATTTGAATAATAGAGTTTTTTATTTACATATTGTACGAATTTGAAAAATAATTCTCTAAAATGTTATGATAAACATCTGAATTCTTCACTTATACGTACAACAAGTATTTAAGATCCGCAAATTTTATGGAATGACAAAAAAAATTATATATATATATATATATATATATATATATTAAAATATTTTTTTATTTGTTTACATATTTATATTTAATAAGAATTAATTTTTATTTGTAGGATAATATTTTTATATAACATTTATATTTTCATATGATTTGAAATATATAACTGAGATTAAAATATTAAAAAAATAAGGTGTAAATTGACGATTAAAAATTAAATTTTATAAGAATAGATTGTAACATAAATTTTCACTAGGTTTGTCTATATATATATATCGATGAAATCAAAAAAATTTAATTGATTCTATTCAAATTGATAAAATCTAAATTTTCTAACAAACTTATATTATAATAATTCAAATTTCTTATTAAAATTAAAAGATAGTCAATTTTAAATTTACTAATACACAATAAAAATTCAAAAATCTTATTAAAAGTTATCAATTTATAACGTTTATAGGATAATTAAAACTATATTCAGTGTTCTATCGACATTTTTTAATAAAAATAATATCAATTATAATAATCCATTTAAGGATGATTTACATATAGGTTCAAGAAAGTCACTATATTTACAAATAGGTTTAAAATATTTGCACAAAAGCACTTTTTTTTTTTGCACAAATAGGTTCAATTATAATATCAATTTATAACATTTTTTTTCTGCACAAAAGCACTTTTTTTTTTTTGCACAGCACCACCTATTTGTAAATGTAGTGACTTTTTTGAACATATATGTAAGTCGCCCTTGATTTAATTCGAATGAGTTAATAATTTTGTATTAATTAGATGAAATATTATATAAACAAATTGATTAGTTCAATAATATCATTATCTTATTTGATATAATAATTTAAATTTATCAATATTCATAAATATTAAATAATTCTAGATATTTAAATCAAACGTACTAGATTATTTTTACGATAAATAATATTATAAAAATATGTATTTCATAAAATTATGTCAAGTTAGTCAAATATTTCAAATCAAAGCTATTTCTCTTCAATTTTCAATTAAATAAATTCATAAATAATATATATTTTATACACATATATATAAATTTCATTAAAAATAGCAATTTAAATATTAAAATATATTTTATTCAAATGTAAAAAAGTTCAAAATTTACAATAGAAAGTAAAAATTACAAAATTCACTAATATAAAGTAAATATAAGATATATCTTGTAGCACAAATTAAAATTATTATCTTGAATTGTTCGGAAAAAAATTTCAATGAATTCGAGCAAACTGTTCAGTAAATTTTTTCAATGAATCCGAGATAACTGTTTTCAATCATTTTCATGTGATTTAGCAGACCTTTGACATTCTTTGTCACATTTTGCATCCAGTATGTAAAATTATCTCGCCAAATTATTAAATATAAAAAATAAATCAACAAAAGAAAAATGGGACATAAAAAGATAAAGTAGGTTTTATGTAATTAGAACATCATAATATTAATAATATGCAAAAAAAAAAATTGAGGCGTTTGCATATTTATTCAAAAAAATTACTATATTTATAAATTCCTTCATAATATATACACAGTCGCATAATATATATATATATATATATATATATATATATATATATATATAATAGTGATAATTGAAAATTTAAATTCACATGAACTTGGGTTCATATGAAATCAACTTTTTTAGATAATTTTTTTTTTTTAAATTATAATTCAACATATGAGTTGCAACAATCTTAACAAAAAAAAATTAGGATGATTTACATATAGGTTCAAAAAAGTCACTATATTTACAAATTGGTTCACAATATTTGCATAGAAGCACTTTTTTTTTGCACAAAAGCAAATTTTTTTCTCCACATAACCTCTTTATAAATATAGTGACTTTTTTGAATCTATATGTATATCACCCTAAAAATTACTATTTTGTTAACAAGTTTAACTGTAATATTAGTTTACAATCAATGTCTTGCAACTAAATAATTAAGATTTTTTTTACACCTCAATTTATTTTTAAGCGTTGCAACAAATATTGTACAAAATTTAACTGTGTATAAATTAGATAACATATATAATCAGTTGCCTAAAACCTAATGTTTAATTTAAATTTAATTTTAATATATTAGAAACTATATAGATAACAAGACAAATAACTAAGAGTAAAATTCGTTAACTAAAATGAGCGAAATTATCTTTTACTAAATAACAGATATTGCCAAAGTACCAAATAACGGATAATGAATTCAAAACAATCCATTATCTAAATTTTATTAGAGCAAAAATGTAGTAGTCATCTCAGAATCATTCTAGGGACATGTTAACTAAGTAACATGAATGCTAATTATGAAAAGATGAAATGATCGAGATTACAATATTCTTTTCGTCTTTGTTTTAAATTAATAATTGCAAAAAAATATAAATTATGTACAATGAATGATAAATCCTAGGTAAAAAATTATGTCAAACGGTTTCATAACGTGAGACTAAATAAATTAACACATCCTCCTTACTAATGTGATAATAAATTATACTTAATTCATATTTCATTTATTTAGCTCGTATCATAAGACAATCACATACAAAACTTAACTCTATGTCTTATTAATTGTGATTCCATGATGCAATGACTTATGCAGGTAGGAACCTTGATTAAATCTGTAAACTATGCTCTCAAAGGCCTGAAGAAATGGATGGCAGGCAAAAAGGTTTTTGTATAGCTTCATTCAATCCTGTACGTGTTTGCAAACTCTATTTTTATTGCTGGAAGCGCTTTTTTTCAAAACTGCACTTTTGGCTATAAAGTAGAGATTGAAAACATACCTCTAGTTTTATATATTTATTATAATATATATATATATATATATATATATATATATATAAACTAATGCTTATTTTATTTTTTATATACAGGCAGACTTGCCACTTGCTGCATTCCCATCAAGTGCATACTTAGTTCCCGAGCCCCTTGGAGTTGTTCTCATCATTTCAACTTGGAACTTCCCTTTTGGTACGTACTTACAAAATGTAACTCTATTTTTATTTGTAATAGAAAATTTATATTATTAAATATTATTTATTAATATCATAATATTTAATATTGTGATTTTAATTCATAAATGTAATGATATCAATGAGTAAGAATTTTTTTTATATTCACTCACTTTTCTATATGTTGTTGATGAATGAATGGAAGATATATATTAATTAATTTGTGGACGATTAGGACTATCACTGGAAGCATTGATAGGAGCAATTGCTGCGGGTAACAGTGTTGTTATAAAGCCATCTGAGCTGGCTCCAGCATCTTCTTCCACCTTAGCCAATTTAATCAGCACTTACCTGGATACTAAGGCCATTAAAGTCATTGAAGGTGATGCTTCAGTTGGCGAGCACCTATTGCTCCACAAATGGGACAAGATTTTTTTCACAGGTGATGATACTTCATTTTACAAAATAGTTTATGTGAAAAAAAAAAAACACTTCTGTGCAAATATTTATGAACCAATTTGTAAATATAGTAATTTTTTTGAACCAATATATAAAACACCCTAATTTCTTTTATCTGTCTAAATTTATTTTAAATTTTATAAATTATTTTTTAAGTAGTTTACAACTTATTTAAGTATTTGACTACTTATAAGTCCTATAATATTTTATCATTATTTTTTTAAGATTTAATTTTAATAGAGAATATTTTTTATTCTATTTTTTGTGGTGAGATAGAAATGGGGAATGATGGCGGTGTCCGGGGTAGGATGGGAGATTAAAATAAGTTAGAATATTCTAATTTTTTTTTTTGTAATTTATAAACTGTAAAGACTAAAGAGCTTATTTTAAAATTTTATAAATTATCTAACATCTTTAAAACAGTTTATATGTTGTGTAAAAATTTATAAGGTCAGTCAAAACCGCTATTACCCTAGGATATTGCATCATTTTTATGTTGCGCATGACATAAAAATTAGCTGATTATTTCTTATGCATTTTTTAAAATAATTAATTAATTTGATGGTCTCACGTGAGTGTTACCGATATTTATCTACTTTTTTAAAAGCTTGTGTCAATTAATCAATGGTGGATTCTTGAGAGAGTAAAAAATATATTTTTGTGAGTGGATATTAATTCCATTAGGGATGAACTAATTGTATTTTTATGCATGATAGGTAATTGTAGGGTGGGCCGAATTGTGATGAGTGCAGCAGCCAAGAATCTCACACCCGTTGCTTTAGAATTGGGTGGAAAATGTCCTGCAGTTGTAGATTCCCTTGCAAGTTCTTGGGATAAGCGGGTAATTTTCATTATCTTTATTTTAATTTCAACTCAACACATAATCTGATTTAATTAGGTGAAATGACTTTTTTTAAATTATACTGTATTATTTCATACCTCATAAAGTGAGAGTTTTATTGTGGAATGGTGTTTACGGGAACTAATCCGAATAAAATAATTCAATGTATTTTTATAAATTTGAATTTTTAAATGAGATGAATATTTTTTTTTTTTTGAATAATTGTTTAAACCTAGTGATTATTAATATTTTAGATCAATGCAACTCAGTTTGTCCAACTAATCCACAATGGTATTTTCCCCTTGACACACTCAATCCATTTTGATCGATTACAAATGGAAAAAAAAATGCACAGATTAATTTCATATAAGAAACTACTTAATTATTACACTCACAAATATTACATTTATAATCCATTCATTTAACATTTTATTTTATTTTAAACATAATTAATTACAACTATTTTTAAGCACTTTAAAAACAATTTGTTAAGTAGGTTTCAACTGATTTTAGAGAAATTTGGATTTTCTAAAATCTATCGCATGAGAAGAGGAAAAAAGAAAACATAAGTACCCCACAAATAACTAGCCACTTTTGATAAAAAAAAAAAAAAATCCAAACAAGTCACTCCCTCCAATTTAACTTAAAATCACTCACTATTTTTATTTTACGCAAATTCATAAATACAATATTGCACACCGTACAATATACCTAGATAAAAATTCGCTGGTCCTTACCAAGTCAAATCGAGTAAAATAAAATTTTTTAGAAAAAATCTTGACAGTCCCAGGATGTATAATATATGAACATATGTGTGATACTGTAAGACAAAATGTGTGTTAGTACATCTTAAAAATCAATTTCTATACTTTTAAAGTAACTATAAGGATAATATATATTTTTACAAGAACAAATATGTGTCTCATAATTTATTTTTCATTTTTTTATTGTTTTTATGTTAATAATATGTAATTAATTTAATAATATCTTACATGTGTTACTATATCTCGGTATTCCCAAAATGTATACTACATGAACATATGTGTGTTACTGTAAGAAAAATGTGTGTTAATACATCTTTAAAAATTATTTTTTTGTACTTTTAAAGTAACTATAAGAATAACATGTATTTTTACAAGAACAAATATGTGGTTTTTAATTTTTTTTTATTTTTTTATGGATTTTATGTTGATAATAATGTTGTTAATGTAATAATACATTACATGTGTTACTATCTCGGAAGTCCCAAAATGTATATTACATGAACATATGTGTGTTATTGTAAGACAAAATGTGTGTTTCTACATTTAAAAAAATTAATATTTTGTTTTTTTTTAAGTAACTATACGGATAATATGTATTTTTACAAGAACGAATATGTGTATCTTAATTTATTTTTCATTTTTTTATTGATTTTATGTTGGTAAAATGTTGTTAATGTAATAATATCTTACATGTGTTATTATATCTCGGCAGTCCTAGAATGCATACTACATGAACATATGTGTGTTACTGTAAGACAAAATGCGTATTATTACATCTTAAAATATTAATTTTTTGTACTTTTAAAATAACTATAAGGATAATATGTATATTTGCAATAACAAATATGTGTTTCTTAATTTATTTTTTTATTTTTATTGATTTTTATGTTGATAATATGTTGTTAATGAAATAATATCTTATATTTGTTATTATATCTCGACAATCCCAAAACATATATTACATGAACATATGTGTGTTATTGTAAGACAAAATGTGTGTTACTGTAAAACAGAATATGTGTTACTGTAAAAAAAAATATGTGTTACTACATCACAAAAATAATGATCTATCAAAATCAATAATATTAATGAAAAACTAATATTTTTTCTTATAGTAACATACACATATTGCTCTTACATTGTATTAAAAAAATTTGTTTCTACAAAAATAAATAAATATATGTAAAAAAATAACATTTGTTCTTACAATAGCACACATTTCGCCTTATTGTAACATAGATTTGTTCATACATTAACACCAACTGAGAGCGAAAATCTTGGAATTTGAAAATTGCCAACTCAATTAAAGATCCGGAAATTTTGTTATTTTGACCTTGTTGACCCACGATTTTTTAGAATTTTCATTTTTAAATTAATATTGCACTGTGCAATATTGTATACAAGACCCACTCTTTATTTTATAATAAAAATCAATTAATATTAGTTTTTAAAGCAAGGTGAATAGACTTTTAAAACACACGCTAAATATAATAAAATCTCTATAAACTAATAACTTTGGGACCACGAAATTTTATTAATTTAGAAAGATATTAATATATCGATAAATTAATATTGGAATAACTAAAAAGCATGACCATTTTTAAATGCACTATTTGCATAAAAAACACAAAAATTTCATGTTATAAAAAAGGTCGACAAGTGAAATCCACATACTTAAAAGTGACAGTAGCGGTCACTACCAGTTTTAATAATAATTTTATTTTTTTAATTTTTTTTAGAACGTGAATTTGAATATCAGCATTGCTGATTACATCTTTTCTTCTTCTTTTTTTTTTAAATAATTTGAGTTTTAAAATTTTATATTCTTATTTATTAATTTTTAATTTTTTTTAATTATAATATTTTTTTATTATTTCAATTTTTTTATTCATTAATATGTATAGCACAATATATACACATATTCAAATTAGGGTGATGATTTGAATATAATCGGATGGGGTGGGCGCGAGGGGAGTTGGGTGAGGTGGGGCGGAGTTTCATTTTGATCCTTCTTGTATATGCAATTGGGTCATTATATTTTACTTTATATATAATTTACTCTTTAATTTTTTATTATTTAAAAGAGAGATTTTTAAATTCAGCAAATTTAGTACATATGTATTGAAAATAAATGAATTTATATATGTTTTATTGATTATATTTGTCATCAACCAATTCTTTATTACTAATTGTTGGTCCCAAATATAGTATACATGTGTATATGGGGGTGGGTGGGGGGAGGGAAATACACCTATCTTGAAAACTTTTTGTTAGAAAATAACAGACACAGTGAATAAGGTAACTAACCAGGTCGTCTGTTGTATTTCAATAGGGGACTTAGAAAGTAGCCTGTCAAAAGTTTAGAGAGACTTAGTGATTGATACTTCTCAACTCAAAGTTTAGGTAGCCTGTGAGTTGAGTGTTTATCAAAATAAGTCTTGTTAGCAGCGTATAAAGTATATAAAAAGACTTAACACCCTTAAAAAGATTTGTCCAAGCAACACACACAAAAGAACAAAGCAATAAAAGACACAGAGGATGTATAGAGTTAAACTCTCTTGCATCCGCTTTTCCTAAATTAACAGGAGAATTCATTAGCTTAGGAATTCCTTGATTTATAGTGGCAAGCTACACTGATCAAGAACACAACTTTATCTTGATCCCTAGTATTTACATGATGTTCTAGTTCTCTCAAGATTTCAGACTGAGAGCAGACCTCAGCTTACTCTTAGGTTACTCTCTACCTTAAACTTCACAGTTTAATGACTTTGAGTGGAGTCCAACTTGGTTTGAGATAGCCCTTTTCAATGAAGAATATTTCTAGGTTTGGACTATCTCAGTAGGCTTTTCAGATATTACAATGTGAGCCTAAAATAAAGTGTAGAACTCTAAGTATGAAAACACTTGGGAAACTATAGGATTTTCGAGTACTTTCTGAGAACTTTGAAAGTTGAATGCTTGAGTTCTTGAAGGTTTGTTTATTTCCCGTGCTTCTCTTCATTTTCAATTTGAAAAACTTTTCATTGGAGAGAAGATTTTCAAATTATGCTACTTTGGTACACTAACGTTCTTCAAATCTTCCTTCAGATCTTCATGCAGTTAATCCCAAAACATTAATTAGTGATAGCTCATTCAATGCTTGCTTGGAATTAATGCAGTCACCCTTGTAGTTTGTGTCATTCTAGGTTGTTGGTTGCTTCTGACTTTGGTACTGTCAGGTTAGTCAGCTTTGTGACAGGTCCGTACATAGGTGCCAGTTTCTTATTGGCTTAGGTCTGAATGTTTCCAGACCAGTCAAACAACTCTCTTCAAGTCTATTGTCACTTCTTCAGGTGACTTGGAACATTTTTTTTGTTAACACTTCATTAAGTATTGCAACCACCTTCTTAAATGATGTAGAAGCATTTAAGACTTCAGGTGACTTCTTCACAGTGGGGTTGCAACTTCTTTGTGTATCTCAAGTTAGTTGTACTTAGTCTTCTGAGGTGAACTTCTCCTTTGGTGGGTGTATTTACTAAATAGGCATCAGTGCAGTTGATCTTCACAGGTGAGTTATTCTTTATCTTCAAGTGGTCTGTTGCCTGTCGAATTAGCATGTCAACTAGCATGCTATTTGCAACTACTTTACATTTATTCTAAGGGGTTTTGGGATTAAATCAAAGCATTCTTCATCTATTTCCCAAGACTAATTAAATATATTCATGTATAATATCAATTCATTGTATATAATTTATATTCATGGACATATGTATCAATTCATTGGAATTACATAAATATACATGTTTACATTAATTCGGTGGACTTAAATAACTATTATAGCCAATTAAATATGCATGATGAATGAAACATATACCATATAAATATCAATAAGGAAATATAATAATTCATAACATCCAACCATGTCTTCTCATCTAAAAAGTATCACAATATTTATAATTTTAATATTTATGAATTATTAATTTAAAGTTTTAGTGGGACCTAATATTTATAAAGGATTTTATTAATTTTTTTTATTATAATACCATATTGAATTAGATGATTTTAAATTAAAGTTTGATTTTGTGAGTTGTGGTTGTTGTGAAAATGGTTTACTCAGATTGCAACTGATCGAATCCTATCAGCGAAATTCGGGGCATGCGCTGGACAAGCCTGCATCGCCATTGACTATATCCTCGTCGACAAGAACTTCTCTTCCACTCTGGTATATCATGATTCATCAATATGCAAATAATGTTGATTAATTTTTTTATTATTCGAAAAAAATTACATTGACTGCATAATAATTATAATAATGTATTGTGTTACATATACACACATGCATTAATTGTTGGAAAGTTAATTCTCAAGAGAAAAACAAATTGAAGAAAAATAAATGAATTTAATGTGAAAATCACATATTATTATATTATAAATTGCTATACTCACATAAAATTCTTCTCTTTCATTCATTACACTTTTGCAAGTCCATAATGACTCTCACCTTTTCTCATGACTCTATTAAAGAGAATATGATAATTTTTTTTTTACTAAAATCAAAGTGCAACATTATAAACTAATATATTGATTGTTTCACTTGTAACCTAAACGCTATACTTCTTAAATAACAATAGAACGTTTTCTTCCGTTATGTACGTGGGGAAAGAACAAAAATAACTTTTTATTTTATTAATATCCCCAGTCCAACATCAATTAATTGTAAAGGTGAAAATTATTTATAGTATGAAATTTATAATTAATTAAATTCATTTATTGATATTATTTGACGCATTAATTAATATTTCATATTTTCACCACAGTAATTTCAATTAATAAATCTAATGAAAACAGTGAATATATATAACGATATTAATAAATATATTTAGACTTAGTCTTATATATATACACCAGTTGCACCGTGCAATTCAAATTCATTTTTAAAAAGTTATACAAAATACTATTTACACATGTTATTACTGAAAAGTGTATTTTTAATAGTGTAACTTTTCGGTAATAATTTGTGTAACTTTTCAGTAATAAATAATGTAACTGTTTAAAAATACACTTGAATTGCACAGTGTAACTGGTGCACAAGAGACCTACTCATATATTTAATGATATTAAGTTCATGAAAGATTTTGTGTTTGTTGTAAGTAATAGTATGTACTTATGGTTGGAAATATTGTATTTTTTGGGCATGCAATATTTTAACGCAGGTTATTTGACCAGACGAGGATGTAGGTTGACATGTTTTCCCTCGAATTTAAAATATATAGTTAAAAGAAGTTAACTTCTTATTATATTTTATATTAAGGTAAAGTATTGTATGAAAATGATTCACGATAAGTTTATATATCATGAACAAGTTTTAAATTATCAAATATTTAATTAGGTGTATAAAAAATCTTATCAGGTGTATCAAAAGTTTATGTCAATAAACACCTGATGAATATTTTGCTACACTTGGCTAGATATTTGGTACATTAAGACAATTTCATGATAAGCTTAATTAATAAGTATTTAATTATATATATATATATATTCATGGAAATAAACTTACTTTATTGATCAAGAGTCGATGATCAAGTTAATATATATATATATATATGCATGCAGGTAGAGCTGTTGAAGAATGGGATAGAAAGAATGTTCGGAGAAAATCCAAAAGAATCGAAAACCGTGGCGAAAATAATCAACAAAACTCATGTTGCCCGTTTAAGGAGTCTTCTTGATGATCCTATGGTTAAAGCCTCAGTTATTCATGGTGGTTCTGTTGATGAAGATAATCTGTAAGATTTCCAAATTATAAAGTACCCCACTCATCAAACCATGCATGCATCAATTTTATTATTATTATTATTATTATTATTATTATTATTATTATTATTATTATTATTATTATTAAATTTAACATGTATGTATTTATAATTTTTTTAATTGCAGTTTCATCGAACCAACTGTGTTATTAGATCCTCCACTTGATGCTAGAATCATGAATGAAGAAATCTTTGGCCCATTACTTCCTATCATCACTGTGAGGAGTTACTTAATTGAGTATTTTATATATAAGCATATGAATACATGGATTATTTAGTATTATCGTAACACAATAGTACCACTACTACTCTTATAAATTAATACCATAATATTTTATACATACAAATATGCTAAATTGATATGAAATTATTATTAATTAATAAGTATAATAATATTATTGAATTAGTGTAATTATAATATTGATTTATTTTAAGTTATGGTATTGGCAGTTAGAGAAGATTGAAGATAGCATTGAATTCATTAATTCAAAGCCTAGAGGACTATCCATATATGCGTTCACAAAAAATGAGGAATTGAAGAAGAAGTTATCATGTCAAACATCTTCGGGAAGCATCGTTTTTAATGATGCCGTCATTCAAGTAAGTAGAATTAATATGTAGTATTCCTTTACTTTCTTTTTTTTTTGAAAAAATAAAAAACTTTTTTTATGATATATATAAAGCAGGAGTTTATATATATATATATATATATATATATATATATATTATTGAATAATTAATGAGTAAGTCTCCTGTGCACCAGTTATACAGTGCAACTCTAGTTTATTTTTAAAAAGTTAATCAGTTTATAACTGAAAAGTTAAACAGTTTATTACTGAAAAGTGTATCTTTCATAGTTTAACTTTTCAGTTATAAATTATTTAACTTTTAAAAAATGAACGTTGCACCGTGTAATTGGTGTATACAAGACTAATCTATAATTAATATATAATGTAGTATGCTGCGGATAGCCTTCCATTTGGAGGAGTGGGTGAGAGCGGGTTCGGAAGATATCACGGGAAATACTCATTTAAAGAGTTCTCCCATGAGAAGGTGATCGTACGGAGGAGCTTCCTCGTTGATTTCTGGTTTAGATATCCTCCATGGAATGACCACAAATTGCTGCTCTTCAGATCTGCCTACACATTTGATTATCTTGGTCTTCTTCTCATCATATTGGGCTTCAAAAAATGTTAAAATGCATGTTTTTCAATCAACAACACACATTTTAATTATAAGCTTATTTCAAATATTATATTATTAATCATTTAGCTACTTAATCCATGATGGTTGCAAGAAAACTTGTCAAATTTCATTAGTATTGATGGATAAATGCAACGATGTACTCGCTCAATAGTTGAGTTTGTTTTGGGCTGCTAATAATAAAAAGTGGTTGTTTAATTACGTCATAATGCTTTTCAGTGTAAACAACCTCAACTGTTGAGTAAGTGCACTGTGCAAATTATAATGTTCTCTTTTAATAGATTGTTGTAATTTTAATTTTATTTTTTGAAAAGCTAAAATTTTGTTAGAGTGAGTAAGATCTGGAGAATAAAGCATTTTAGAAATTAGAATTATTATTTATTATTATTATGTTAGATATTATTTAATTAAATTGTCTCCATAGATTAGTTATTTCGTTTGCTATTTTAATTGTGTATTATAGAGTCTTCCATAATACAAAATCATATTATGAGATTAAATGCTATTTGCACTATGCCAGAATCAGGTGTCGTAGGTGATTTTTCCCCATTATTTATCGACTCGTTGTTGTAACTCTAGACATTTGACAACGGGGAAAAATCGTTGTCATAACTGTTTAAGACAATGGTGTTTCACCGTTGTCTTAACTATTAAATAAACATTGTCGTAAGTTCAAAAAAATGGTTTAGATACGTTGTTATAGAATGGAGAACCACTGTTATTTTTTTACCGTTGTTATAAGTTATCAAACATGTTGTAATAAACCACATAGGACAATGGCTTTATACCGTTATTATAAATTTAGTGAACCATTATTGTAAATACTTGAGACAACGGTACTAGACCGTTGTTATAAATTTAGAGGACCGTTGTATTAATAACTTAAGACAACATATTTCACCATTGTCTTGTAATTATATCCCCGTTGACATATTTACTCTAAATCCACAGTTTATACTCGTTATCAAAATTATTTTTGAGTTGTTGTCTTTTCTTTCTATATTAATATTTTTTTTTTAATTAAAATCATTCTGACTAACAATAATGCAATTTCATAAAACCTTACAAAACACCAAAATCATAGATATCCTTATAAATCAATTCATACATTAATTGTTTGAAATAATTTATAAAAGTGTAAGTTTTATCCAACTTTAACAATATGTTACAAATCACCAAAAATAAACAATAATCTTTTAGGTTCCCATTTTTGTCCGTTCCTAATACTGCTGATTAATTGTCCATGTAATTTGAAAAGCAGTCAGTCCACTCCTCCAGCACATCATCAATTTCTTTTTCAGAATAGTCCATTTTTTAGAATTGTGAAAGTTCAAACAATGGACTAAAATAAGAGAAGTCACTTGACAAATGTAATTACTATAAAAATCTAGCATAATCAGTTAAGTTTACCGAAACTTTTAACTAAATCAACTCATTCACAAGCTTAAAACCTCAACTTAAGGTATTATTTAATATAAACCAAGAACTATCTCATCTCATCTACACAAGCACCAACTTCAAGACACCATGTAAGACATAAAACACAATAACTAAAATATCATCGATTTAAAAATCTCTATATTCGGCCACCAAGTCAACCAATTAATTAAACAACCACCAAAGAGACACATAACCATCATCAATATAAACTACTCTTACCACTGATTGTATCGAATATGTTTTCACAACTCCATCAAACTCGATTATATTTTTCATGTAGAGTAGTACAAAGTAACCACATTCCAATCCATCAGGTTGTTTAGGTGCCTAGATTAGGAAAAAATTCATTTAACCTCTAATTCATATATTTGTGAGAACACAAAATAGATTAAAAAGAAAGTTATACCTTGTTTTTATTCCATGCATTATTTTTCTTTAGCCTCTTACTCGTGACATTAACATTAAAGATTATCAAGGCTTTACAATTATAAATTTAAAAGAAAAGTTTCTATTTAACATAAAATTCACAACTAGCTCATTGAATATGAAAAATAAAATAAACTTATATGTCCATTTTTTTTTCCATTCAGGATCAATGATGTTATTAAGAGGATCAATGCAACAAGCTTCTCCTTTCTGTGGGGCAATAATCGTAAGAACCCAATGACCACTACATAAAAAGACATAATAATGTGTAATTATATGAGTGACGTCATATTAAAAATTATTTTGCATATCATACTTACCCAATAAGATTGCATGACACAAGAACCAGTTGATTGTTGGTTGTACAAGTCAACACTTTTTCAAGTGATCTATTTTCATTGTATGCTTCCACAATTTTTGTCCTTGCTTTGTGAAGCAGATGATATCCATGGATTCACATATAAAAAAAATTTCTTCTTATTTAGGGTGATCAAATGATTGTACAGTTGCCTACAATAGTAAAAAAATATCAATGAAATATAGAAAAATATAATTCTACAATAAATTTATAAGCTATTCAAATATAATTACCAAATATAAACACCAACACGAGTGGCTGAAATGGGCTGCAATCTAGTAAATGGATCAATGTCTTCAAAGTGAACAAACAATGAGAATTCCATGCCAAAGACTTCAGCATCCAAGGTAATTTCTATGGTTTCTTTAGCACATTTGGAAAAGCAGTACACAATGGCACACTTTCATTTTTCAATACGGGCTTCAGAACTTCAACATTTTTTTCTTTTTTTGCAGATCTCTAAGAATTGAAATACATCAAATTTTACCATATATATACACATATACTTAAGTTATATCAAATTAAGTTATAAATATAAATCTTACTCATAATTTGACCAAGTGCTTTGGCCAATCCACATGTGAACCTAGCGTATCCCCAACATACTCGAACTCACTCGTGGGAATTAGTAGTAGGGCATTCTCATCTAATACTTGATCAATAGAAACACGTACAGAAGCTTTGGGATATGATATACCATGAATTACATCCTTGGATCCATTTTTTTCGTATAAATGTCCTAAATTCCACTGTAACATTTGTCCTCAATGATAAACTCAGTTCCACAACTTTTCTCTAATAAAAATATTCACAAATTCAATCAATTTAATAATCTAACATTCTTAATATTTTAATATTGTAGATAACAATTCTTGTGTAATAAAATATTATTAACATTTGATATTGATATACAATGTAATTTCTTTTGAATTTTGGGTTTTTCTCTCTAGCTATGTTCCTCTGATTCTCCTTCAACTTTTGACTCGACTTTTGGTCTTGACTTTGACTGGCTTGACTTGTAACACTTACCCAAGGACAGAGTCGTCTTGATTTGGATCAAGCGTTGGTCTTGGAAGGTTTGATGAAGAACGTCGAACGCTTTTGAAGACGGTGATGAACACTTGAAGTCTTCGAGGTGTTCTTGGACGAGAAGCGTCTGATCAGAGGGATGAAGCTCCTTGTTTCTAATCGAATGATGTTTCTGGCTGGATTTGATGAAGAACGTTTGAAGACGGGGAAGAACGCTTGATGATCTTCAAAGTGTTCTTCAAGAAAAATGTCTGATCAGAGGAATTTGCCCTCTTATCTTGGATCAAGCGATGTTTCTGGAGGGTTTTGACGAAGAACGACTTAAATATTCGAAGAACTTTTTCAGATTTGGTGAAGAACACTTGATCTTTGAAGACTTAAATCGATGGATCTTCTTAGCTCGCAGTTTTGCTCATCGAGGGAATTGCTGCTATTCGTTCGTTGCTCGTCGGAGTCTTCGTTGGGTGTGGACCACTTTGAATGATCATGAAGCCACTATTTATAGGTTGGGAGTTGAAGACCTTCCTTTCTTGCGCTGGCACGTGGTGTGATTCAGTTGGTTGATGCCGATTTGATTGGTAGGATTTACGAATCAACCAAATTTAGCTTGATTGATTTCCGCCATCTTAAAAAATAGGACAAACCAGCCATTTATTACCATTTACGAGTACCGGGAGACTCGTAATTTAATAATGATGTGTACCGTGTATAGTAAATATCATTTTACTATTTAATTAGAGACTTAATTTGATAAATCCTCAAAATTAAAATAGTAATATATGTTGATATTTATTTAATTTATACACGTGTCATTATTTATTTGCTTACAAATGCTCCCTCGTGCTTTGTTCAGGGTCATTTCTGGAGTTAGAGTGAATTAAGCACGAAATCTTGAATTCTCACTTGAATTTGAACTATTGGAGGAGTGTCTATGTGAACCGGTCCAAATAATTTTCTAGGCAATTTTTGTCCAAGACTTTGTTTTAATAAAATTGGGCAATCTCTTTTAACCTGGCCCAATCTTATCTTTTTTTTTTAAAAGCCCATTTCATTTTACTTGACCCAAATCGTATTTGTGAATTTGTATATTATTCAAATTGGACTTTTTCTCTTTGGCCCAATAGAATTTGAATGCTGGTCCAATTTCTTTAAATCAACGTAATGCCTCCTAATTTGCAGAGATTTGATCTTCTATCAAATATATAGAAAATCAATCTAATTCCTTCATTTAGTTCCTCATTTGATAAGGAGGGTCAACACTTCGGACGGTGGTTTCATTGAAGAGGAAAGACATTAGTGAAGACAATTTCCAGATCAAAGAAGAGTGGCGATGGAGGTAAAACATCCAAACGATGGTGATAATATCCAATGGCTTCGGTCAATCGTGAAGAATGAAGCAATTTCAAGCGATGACTTTTAGCGATTCTGGATCGGCACTGAGGAATGGCTTCCGGCGACGGCAATTTTTGGTCGGCGGTTTCAAATTTCAGACAGAGGGTTTGGCATCTTTGCAGTGGCAGAAAGAAGCGACAATAGACGATGGCAACAAGCGACGACAACTTTGCAATGGCAGAAAGCAGTGCGTGATTTGCGGCAATCGGCGGCAGGGCCTTGTCAACGAGACTTTTCAGATCGGCGGTAGGGTGGCGATTTTTTTCAGCGGTCGGCGATGGTATCCGCAACTTCCGGCAGTGGTTCTTGGCGATTGGCAGAGATCTTGGCAGGGTTTCGAGACGGTGGTGATGATGCCGTCTGTTTGTGGGATGAAGTAGCTTCCGAGCACGCGGCGGCGATGATTCTATGCTCAATTCCAGCGGGCGAGATTTGAAGGGCAAGGCGCGGCGGCTTCCAGTTCTTGGTTCAATAGCGATGGGCGGATTTTTCTGTATCAGCAGTGAACGGCAGGAAATCGACGGTGATTTTAGATTTTTTTGAAGGCCGGCGGTTTCCAGATTGAAGGGCAGATGGTGCACGATTCCAGGGCATGGCGAACGGCAGATTTAGAGGCAGAACTGGTACGGGCAGAGATGCAACAGCTTCTGGCGATTCAAGGGAGCAAAACCGGTAAGAAGCAGCAGCAAGGGGAAAGATGCGATTTTCCGGTCGATGGCGCAATCCGACGCAATTCTGATCCGGCATTTTTTTAATGCACAATTTTCCGGCTGAGATCAGAACTTCGGGGCATAACCGGCGTTGTGCACGTGACTTGCGGTTGACGGCGGGCGCGTGATTTCCGGCTACGATGGAATCGATGGTTGGGCGCGCGAGGAACGGCGAGGAGCAGGTTCAGCACCCTTTCTGATCGATGGCGATGGGCTCTTCAATTTCTAGATATTGGAGCGCGAGACAATTTGGCGTGGATTCTCGGCAGCGGTCAACGACGATATTTCCAGCGTGACTTGCGGCCATGATCGTGACAGCGCTTCAATAGCAATTCCGGCAATAAAGGCGCCATTCCATTTGAAGGCAACAATCTTCAGCTATGGTGGCTTCCGTGGGATTTGGGGCAGATTTGACTGAGTACAGGGGCTTGGCTTGAATTAACTTGAACTTGGCCCTTTTTTGAATTGATACATAATAGGGGCCTCCACATGATTTAAATTGGGTGACTTACATATATGTTCAAAAAAGTCACTATATTTACAAATAGGTGCAGTACAGAAAAAAAATGTGCTTCTGTGCAGAACAAAAATGTGCTTCTGTGCAAATATTTTGAACCTATTTGTAAATATAGTGATTTTCTTGAACCTATGTGTAAATCATCCATTTAAATTGGATTCAATCTAAATAATAAATTAAAATCGGGCTTCATAATAAAATGAATGGAAACTTGCGCCTTTAATAGACTAAAATAAATTTAATCCATCAAATTTTAAATAATTATAGGCTTTTAGAGAAATATCACTTAGCCTATCAAAAGTATTGAAGACTGTGGTGACGCCCCAAAAGTCTGAAGTCTGAAGTATTTTCCAACCCAGAAGGTCCAGATAATCCTGAAGATGGTCGACCTGAAGCTGAACCAGAGAAACCTGAAAAGAGTCCTGAAACTGTGTGGAAGCCATCTTGAAGACAACCACTGATGAGGTCCATACTGAGTACACTAAGCAATGCTCAGGGCAGGGCTCCATCAGTGAAGGGCAAGTGTAATCTTGATCAGGCTGAACGTCATTTCTGATGTTCATAAGTCCTGACTTGGGCTTAATATCAGTTTATCTGATACTTGTAAGTTCTGACGAGGCAAGGTTACACGTGCAATGGAGTCTGAGGAACAAAGAGAATGTCAGCATCTCAGTAATAAAGACAAACATTTATTCTGAGTAAAGAATGAAGAACTCAGAGTTATAAATGTACAAGTTTTCAGAAAGTCAAAGCCGACAAACTAGCCATTGGACAACCGACCAGTGAGGAGGCGACAGTAAGTACGGAGACTGCGTAGCATTTAATGATCCTCAGAGCTGTAGGCGGCGGATCAGAGAATTGCCATACTTAGTACGGAAAATGTCAGTCAAGGACAACCAAAGTCTGCACCTACCTAATATAGGTAGATTTGAAAAGATCTCCTCCAACGGATCTTTTCAAATCTCTCTATAAATATAGATCACCTTGCACCCATTCAAGGTTACGGGAAATTTTCAAGTGAAAGCATTCTCAAGATTACAAGCACTCAAAGCGTATTTAAAGCAACACTCTGAAGTTCTAAATTTCCCTAGTGTAGTAGTTGGAATCTGATCTGTATATTGCTTAGAGTGTTAATCCTATCCTTAGAACTGTTTTGTTAGAAGGATTAACACACCCTAGTTGGAAACTAGAATACCAAACCCCTCAATTTGTGAGAAGGTTGGTTAGAAGGACTGAGACTTGTAAAATGCCCAGGGGTCGATTCACAAGAGAGGAAGAAGTCTACTCGTGCACCTTGGCACGTTAAAAACAAGTACCTATCCTCAGTGGTAGAGGGTAGCTTCATGTTCGATCAGGTCGTGGATGTAGGAGTTGGTTATCTTCGAACCACGTTAAAAAGTCCCTTGTGTGCTGATTTACATTATTGTTCAGGATCATATCTGTCATCATTATAAACTGAACATACTTGCATCAGTTTTAAAACTGTCAGGAGGAACCAATTCTCTTGATACTTAAACTTGTGCACCAGCCTTAATCACAGTTTCCAAAGTAATACTGATCAAAGTTTTCTGGAATTAAAAACGGGTAGAAAAACATAAGGGCTCACTTTCCGAACGTACTCTAGCTTACTGAGATAGCTATCCAACTGACTGGTTTGTCAAAGCGGTCAGTAGGTGGGTTATCTCTACTGAGCTTCTGAGAGCACTTTACTCAGACTTAACCTATTTGGTTCCATACTGATCTGTCCCTGCTGCCTCCGTTGACCATCAGTTTTGTGAACACATCATGATCTTCCTGACTAAGCTTGAAAGTGCATTTTCCTGAGGATTTTTGGGAAAATCTGACATCAGTGTATTCCCCCCATACACTGATTTACTCGTTTCAGGACCAACAATATGTCTTCACAAATGAACTCGTAAAACAGCTCACTTCTGAAATGTTATCATCTAATGTTGGAACATTTGGTTCATCATCAGAATAATAATAATAATCCAGATGATCATCAAAAGTATCATCATACTCAATTTTTTTAGAAAAAGCATATTCTTTATTAATTTCAGAATCATTTTCATCTTCAGATTTATCACTTAGAGTAGCATTAAAACTATGTCTTTTTTCTCAACCTTGTATTAGCAGATTCTTTTGCATAATGACCATAACCAGTACATGCATCACATTTAACAGTTTTTCTATATTCAGGATCATATCTTTGTTTATTACTACAGTTAAACTGCCTAGGTTGGTTAGACCTATTTCTTTGATCTTACATTTGTTGAGTATTATTGATCTCCACTTTCGGTTGACTTCTATTTTTAACCTATTAGTTTTATTCTTTAAAAAAGAGTTAAACTGTATGGTTAAAAGAACAATGTCGTCAGAAGTGTTGGAACACAAATCAACAACATCAGTATCCGAATCTACTTCAGTGACAAACAAAGATTTTTCAATATTAGACGAAGATTCACCTTTGAAAACTAATACCTTTTTATCATTTGAAGACTCTTCTTTTTGAGTAAAATTCATTTCATAAGTTTTCAATGTACTTATAAGTTCATTTTGACTCATAGAATCCGTATCTTTTGCTACTTCTATAGCATATATTTTAGCATCAAAATGCTCAGGAACCGTACGTAATATTTTGTGCACTAACCTTGTGTTGGATATGGGATCACCAAGTGAATGAGCTTTGTTAGATATCTCAGTGATTCTCTCGTTGTATGATGAAATGTCTTCATTTTCTTTCATCCTAAGATTCTCAAACTTGGTCCCTAGCATCCGAAGCTTTGTCTTTTGAACACTCTCTGATCCTTCACAATGCTCTTGTAATCGATCCCAAGCATCCTTTGCAGAGATACAATTCGAAATAATTTTGAACATTGATACATCCGTAGATGTAAAAATGACATTGAGGGCTTTCAGATTGTAATTTGCTAAGACTACTTCTTCATTCGTCCAATCTAGCTCTCTTTTGATTCTTGACTCATTGTCATCATCAACTGGAGTTCGAGGTTGATTCCATCCGGACAAAACACTTCTCCATGCACGTTCATCAATAGATTTGATGTACATCATCATTTTATGTTTCCAATAAGCATAATTACTACCGTCTAAAATAGGAGGTTTAAGTGCTGGGGTTAATGGATATTTCATTGCTAAAAACTATGCTAAAACACACTAAATGACACAGGATCTAATCTAATGGTATCTAGAATAGGCTCTGGTGCCAATGAGGGTGTGTGAGGGCGTGAGTGTTTCTTCTATTTTGCAGAATTTTAAGAATGTTGGAACACTTTAGACAACATATACACAGTGGAAGACATAAACAGAAATTACAAACGGAATTCAAAACTTTTCATACACTATAATAGTGTATGCGTGCCGCAGGGCAAAATTTCACTAATAAGAATAGTAACTACAAAGAAACAATCAGATTTGACACATGAGATCTACACGAGCGAACATACGCCTTAAATACAATCTGCGGAGTTGTATGTCTAACCTATTTCTAGGATATTCAAACTCTATAGAAGGTTATGTATTGTAAAGCGTGAAAAGTTATTAAATAATACTGTTGTGAAGCGTGAAAAGCTCTCAAACAACATGAAAAAAAACCCTAGACCTAGACGTGTGGTATCGACTGGACTTATTTTTCTTCTCTTAATTTGTTCTTCCCTTGCATCCACTATTTATAGGCAACATGATATGCAAGCTCAGCAATCTCTAGATCACGGTAGAGGGATCTAGAGTCTTCCTTTCCACTAGCTCCACTAGCCAGTAACCGCCCATGATGTCTTCCAATACTCACTTTAAAAATTCAACCACCTGACCTTTTCGGACTTGGTCTTCAACTTGCATGTTTAAACATTGAAAGACAACATTTGATAATCAGAGTTAGTGTTTAGTAGTAAATGACAAATTTTGATATTGTCGGACAATGTTGCAATATATTACACAACATTAGGCAAACATCAACATTTATACCAACAAATCACCAATGACGCTATTTGACACAAGGAGGGGGGGGGGGGGGGGCCAAAGACTAATCCCCAAAAGAGTGGCCCCTATGGTAGTTAGGGCAACCACAATGAGAAAAATTTTATGCCCTTGCCTAAAGTGAGAAAGTATAAAAACATTCTTCTTCATTTTATGGAGGACACACACATATTTACACATTGATACTAATTCATAGCTCTCTTAATATTAGTGAGTTACTGACTTGGGCGTCGGAGGAACAATAACAGAGTCCCCTCCAGCTTGATTTCAGGTATGATCCAACGAGGATCAATTTAAAGCCAGTGGATCAAGCTCTGCAAAGGATGAAGCAGAGAAGTTAGCACAATTTTAACTAAGAACATATGTTATTTGCTATGTTATAATTTGTTTATGATGTTGTTAATGAATGCATCTTTTTCACACCTATAACATAGATATTTTAAGCATACAGTAAATCATTGTAGGACAAAAGGAATACAGAGACCTAAAAAGTAGTGTTGCTTCAAAACCCCACACATCACTTTCAGGAGGGATGGTTTGCATTTTAACATTCAAAGTTATGATTGTTATGTTAAAATATTATTTGAGTAATATATGTCATGATTATATAATAAATATACTAATGCCCCATTATATGCAAGCCGAGTGATGCCCATTTTATGCAAGTAGGATGATGTCCATAATTCTTACGCAAGGTAGGTGATTGCCGTAACTCTTATGCAAGTCGGGTGATGTTCGTAATATATATACAGGTCGGGTGATGCCCGTAAATTAATATACAAATCAGGTGATACCCATGATATGAGAATCCATTCAAAATTCTTCCAAATTACATTTTTATGTTAATATATTACTTGCATATGCCTTTTAATAGTGCAATCATTGAAGCCGTTCCACTAAATGTACTTGAAATATGCACTCCTCTCCCATATATATAATTATTTCAGATCTCAAGTTTAGTGCAAAGAATAATAAGGATGCAGTATAGTACTTTTTGGAAAGGTTCGTAATAAATAAATATGATAAATTTTACTACTCGATAATGGAATAGTGATATTTCCATTTAGTTAGCATAAGAATATTGGTTTCAGTCTGTTGTTATAAAATTGGCATTTACTTTTATTGCTTCTTATGTATAACTATTGCTTGTGAGCAAAGTTCTTAGTCTTTTTTCTTATATATGTAACATTAAACTTTGATTGTTTTGGGTTTATTCTTTTTTTTATTAGTTATAGATTCTGCTTGTAAAAATTAATATTTTAATTTGCTAGTTTTATTTGGTAATCCCCCAACCCTAAGGAAACACCCTTTCAACGTAAATTTTCAGGGCGTTACAGTTAAAAGAAATATTTGAAAACAAATAAAGAAAAATAATTTCAGGGTGTTGCAATGAATGTGTCTAAAAGTCCACAAATAAAATGGAAGCACTGACAATTCAACCCTGATGACTGGAGATCCCAATAACTTGATTCAATGGAAAACTAAATTATGAAAGTTGGAAAAAGAAAACACTTGAGACCAACAACCATTCCTTGATAGCACTTGGTGTTGAACTCGTATAATGTGATAAAGGTTAAGTATAAGATTTTTAATAATTCATATAGCCTTGAAGAGGTTGAGTAAAGAGATCACTTATGTAAATGAGAAGTGAGTGTTGCTTCAATCATACCCTTATGAAAAAAAAAATTCATGACCAAAATAGGTAAAAATATGAAAATAAGAGGAAATCGAGACTGTATTGTATTTTCACTATTGTTTAAGTATACATAAAGAGAGATTAGTTCAAGTTATTGTGTCCACTAAGTTGGTGAACACGATAGTGCTAGGTTACAAAGAGTTCAAAGCCTCAAGCTACTTATTCCAATTCAATAGAGTCTCAAATGAGTTCAATGGTGGGTGTGAATAAACTATATGTATAATTTTCACTTATATGGGGGGTTATTTGACATTTTTTTGTTTAATTGAATAATTTAAAATTAATTATTTTTATGAGATGTATGAGACACCCATGTTAGACCAATTAGTGAGAGGACTAAAAATTAATCGATATAGGATTATTATACTCATGGAGTAGATGATATCATGATATATTTAAAATCTCAAAACTAAATTTTAATGAGTGAGAACTTAATACTGGATGATGAGACGTCACAACCTCTAGTGAGAAGTATTTTGATGGGTTTATGGGAAAGTGAAGAGGCTTATAGCATCTTTTCCCACATAGAAAAATTGTAAAGAATTTTGACTCTTTATAAGTGTTGGTCCCAGATAGACAATAACAGGTGTATGGGGGGGGGGGGGGGAAGACACCTGTTAGTACAAATTTTTCATAATATGAATCTTTCAGAGGACTTAAGAACACAGGTGACCTGTTAACACAATCAGTGGACTGAAAGGTCCCCTGATAGGTAACCTGAGTTTTTGATCAGAACTCAAATTTAGCAGCAGATTAAATGAACACCTTTTCAAAGAATTTTGACAACTCACATAAAAGAAATAAAGCAGTAAAAACACAGAGGATTTATAGTAGTTCGGAGTTAAACTCTCCTACATCCACTTTTCCTGATTTAACAGGAGAATTCCTTAACCTCAGGAATTCCTTGTTTTAGAGTGCCAAGGTGCACTGATCAAGAACAACTTCTCTTGATCTCTAGGATTTTCCCTGAGTCCTAGTCCTCTCAAGATTTCAGACTGATACACTACTCAACTTACTTTCTTCCAACTCACAGCCTTGAACCTGTTATAGTTTAAGGGCTTTGAGTACTCCAACTAAGGTTGAGATAACCCTTTATAGTGATGATCTATATCTAGGTTGGATTATCTCAGTAGGCTTCTAATGATAGTACAATGTAAGCCTAATTACAGAGTTGAGCTCTAAACAATGTAAGCACTTGGGAAACTAGTGTGATTTCGAGTGCTTGATAATGGAGATGGACTTTGGAGAGCTTTAGAATTTTAGATGAGCTTGATAGTTTCCCGTAATTAGCTTCTTCTTCAAATGCTGTATTTGTAGACATAATTTGAAAGACTATCCGTTGGAGAGATAGTTTCAAATTAAGCTATTTTGGTAGTCCAACGTTCTTCAAAATCTTTCTCAGATTTTGGAATGGTCAAATATGTTAATTGTTGTAGTCCAACGTTCTTCAAGACCTTCCTCAGATTTTGGATAGTCAACTCTAAAGTATTAATGGTTGAGAGCTCATTAAATTTCTGCTTAGAGTTAATGTAGCCGCCTTTGAAAAGTGTGCTTTCCTAGGTTGTTGGTTGCTTCTGAACCTAGTACTGACAGGCCAGTCTTTTGTGTCAGGTCCGTGCATATGTGGCAGCTTCTCATTGGTCTGTCTTTAATTGTTCCTCAGTCCAGTCAAACGGTTATATTAAAGTCTTCTGTCTTTTCATCAGGTGACTTGAAACATTCCATTTGTTGCATTTAAAACTTCATTTATGTGTTGTAACTACCTGCATTAATACTAAAGAAGTGTATTTAATGCATCAGGCTTGTTCTTCTTAGGGGAGTTCTTCAGGTCACCTTTACTTAGTCTTCTGAGGTGTCTTTCTTCAGAGGTGGGTGTATCTCCTAACTCTTCATCAGGTTAGTCTGATCTACATCAGGCTAGTTCTGTCTATGGCAGCCTGATTTTTGTAACTTAGTTTTTCTAAGTTTTTGACATAGCCTCCTAATAGTTAGGCTATTTTTCTAAGTTTTACAACTCTTTAGCTTATTTGGGGAGTCTTTGGGATTTTATCAAAACTTTTTATTAATCATTTCCCAACAATTTCCCCCTTTTTGATAAGAACAAAAACTTATCTGACTGACTATTATCAGTGGACTTATACTTAGAAAAAAAATTTAATTTGAAGATTCCCCCTGAATGTGTACCTGCAGGTTAGTTAGACATTTATAAAGGAATGCAAAAGGCCTAACAGATAGTGAGATATTATCTTGGGCACAAGAAGTAGGCATTTCCATTAATTGAAAGGTTGATTACAGTTTACAAACTTTCATACTGTAATCAGAACTGATACTACCCTGCCCAAAAACAAAATAAAGATAACAAAAGATCATCTTCCTTCTTCTTCTGACTTCATCTTGACAAACTACTTCAAAGATTTGCAAAGGTTGGTTCCAAAAACTATACTGACTGAAAACCCTCTTCTTCACTTCCATCTTCTTCTGCATAACATCAGGAGAGTACCCTGACTTGTTCTACGTTTTGCAAATAAATAAAATCCAAACCCTCAAGAGGAAGGGATCGTGTAGTATGAGCAAGTATATGGACAAGTAGTAATTAACCCACAGGAGGTAAAATAGGAGTGTGTGTGTTGCAGACGGCGTCGAACAGGCGGTTGGAGGACAAATTTCTGGTGAGTAGCAGTGTTTTCCGGCGTCGATTGAGCAGAGGCGCGGCGGTTCTGGGTTCTGATTTCAGCGGTGATGTGCGTGTTTGCAGTTCTGATTTCTGGTGAACAGTGTATTGCAGAGGTGCAGAGGCGGTGAAACTCCATGTATTCCGGCGAATTCTTGTTGCTGTGAATCGACTGTTGAAGTGAGCAGGGCTGTTTCCAATTGAGGCGTAGATCGGCTGCTGGGAGAGCAACAGTTTTGAGCGACGTGTATGTGTGTCTGAGCTGAGGCGGTTTCCATGAATGTGTTGGGCGGAATTGTGGCGTGATGGAGGTGAGACGTACGAAATGGTTGCTGTTGGCAGAGTGGCTGCAGCTGTGGGCCCATCAATTGTCTCAATTCAAATTAATACATGTAATGCTTCCAAAAATGCCTAATACCTGCAAAATAAGCAAATCACATGCCCTTCTCGACAAATAAGCTCAAATGTTATAATTAATGTGAATAATGCACGAAAATTAATCAAAATAGGCAATTAAAGCACATTAAATTCGAGCAATTTTCACACCAATCATTCCCCCAAACTTAAAGTGTTGCTCGTCCCGAGCAACGAAAAGAAAAAGATAATGGTGGGAAAATTATGAGAAATCAATTCAAAGCAAGAATAAGAAATTATCAAGTCTCATCAATCCAATCAAGCCCTAAGGAACAAAAATCAACTAGCAAACTCAAAAGTCATGATCAAATTATTGCCAAGTGAAATGCTCAATTCACAATCCTCTCAAGTGTTTCGCTCTTCTCTCAAAATTGTATAAGGACGTGTATGCTCTCAAAATCAATTCACACAAATGCACTACCATATGCTTGCCAATAGTCTCAATTCTCCACCACAAAGTAAGTATTCAATTCATGAATCAAAGAGGACTTTACTTTTGGTTGTAACGTAGGCTCTTTGGTAGGGGTAGGGAAAATCTGGATAAGAGTGACTCATAAACTAGTGGAGCGAGAGGTCAAGACACCTATAGGAATATCTCTACACTCTCAAAAGAAAAGTCAGAAGTGATCAATTTGCAACTCATCATCTTATCTCCATCAATTACTTGCATCACTTTAGCATTATTATCATAAACTCCTCATGTCATCTCAAAGCATCTTAAGGTATATGAAGGCATCTCAAAATCATCTCAAGTACGATCTCAATGCACATCTCAAAGAGTCTCAAGGCCTATCAATTTACTTCTATCATTTCAATGCTCAACACAATTCACCTTCTCCCCTTTTTACACTTTTTTTTTCTCATGCCCAACCAAATTTTTTAGTACACAAGAGAGTTCTTTTTTTTTTTTTGAACTCGATTTTTTTTTCTCATGTACAACTCATCTTTTTCTTTTTTTTCTCTTTCACTTCTACACCAACTAAGCCCCCAAATTCACATTAAAGTTCAATTCAACCTCAATATCCACTTTGACATTTAAGCTCCACTAGATCATAGGACAAATTAAGGCTCATTAAGAAGGGATAAATTGGCTAAATTTGTAGGTTGCCAAAAAAATAAGTCAACAGGTTGAACAGGGCTAACTACGGAAAAAAATATCATTTGGTAGGAAAAATTTGGCTAAGTGACTAATCAAAACAAAGATGGCCTCTTATCATTTTCACAAATTTCACACTAAAAGCAGTCTCAAACAAGACACAAGGCAAGTTCTAGAGCACACAAGCATGAATGATTACTCATAAGAAAGAATCAAGACCTATAATATGCAAGTCTCAGCAGGCTCTAAAGCTCACGGGTTTATCAAATCATGAATATGAGCACAAAAGCAGGCAAAAATTTCACATAATCAAATGCCCAAGCTAGCATCAATTCACACCATCAGGCTCAACCAAATCTAAAAAACTATCAAACAACAAAATTCAAGCCTCAAAATCAATCCCACAATATCTCAACAACAAGACCTCAACACAAATGAGACAGGTGCGCCTGTGTAATGTACAAGAAGATCAAATCAAATAGAAATACACTCCCCCAAACTTAGAGCTTTGCTAGGAAATTCTAAGTTTGAGCCAGGAGTGTCCATCTAAATCTCACATTCAGGCCTAACCTACTCAACATGCACACAAGAATATTCTCCCAACTCACAGAAGGCAAAACTCCAACAAGAGCAAAAGGCATAACAAAATATGTGTGCCTGTGCAGTATAGGCATAAAAAAATATCAAATAAAAATCACTCCCCCAAACTTAGAGATTTGCTAAGCAACTCTAAGTTTGGGTTCCTGGTACCTCAGCCTGCACCAAATAACTCATTCTTTTCAAAACAGCACAATTCACTTCCTCTTGTGTCCTTTTGCACGCAATCATCTCAAGCCTACATAACAGACACTCGGAGAGAAACAGAGATCAATAAAATCAAATCAAAAGAAAACTAACAGAAAGAAAGAAGAAAATGGGTTGCCTCCCATTAAGCGCTATTTTTATTGTCCTATGCCGGACTTATTAATTAAAACACAAACTTCCTCAACGGAATGGCCAAGGATAACGGTCCTTCTTGCCATTGTATTTTACTCGTTGAGGTTCACGGTCCAGAAGGCTCTCATTAGTAGTGCACCATTCACCTAACTTTCTCTCCATATGCTCTCTAACAAACATCCCTCCTCCTTTCTTCTCATCTCTCTCCACCTACCTTTTCTTTGATAAAAAAGACCTAAGAAAATCTTCAATTCAATCCTATGGTCAAAACGGTCAAGAGGCAAAACATAATTAATATCAATATCAATATCAGAATCAAATAAAATGCAAGTAGAAGAGTTTAAAGGGTTAGAAATTCTCATTTCACTCTTCAACTCTACTTCCACTTCTTCTTGATCTTCTTCTATTTCTGAAATGTCCTCTTCAACCTCGTCTCTTGGTATCTCCTTATCCTCTTCACTTGGATCCTCATTTTCTTCTTTCCCGTCTTTTTCCTCTTGCTGCCATACAATAGTGAAAGATGAAGGAAAGCAAGAGTCTTGATCGTAGTGCATTCTTATTGAGAAGTTTTCACCAGGATTTTCTTTAACAAATCTCTGAATACGATCAATACAATCTTCTTCCGGTTCAACTTCTTTCTCTTCTTTGTTCAAAGGCATAGGAGATGGAGAAGTATATGAATGTGGATCTTGATAAGGACAGGGAGAATACTGCTGACCAGACGGTGGATAATATGGCTCTGAAGGTGGATATGATGAGTATGGCTGGTAATTTTATGGAGGTGGATAATATGAATCTGAGCGTGAAGGATGGTAATTCAGAGATGGAGGATAATAAGGTTTTGGAGATGAATATGGAGAATAGTATGGATCAGAAGGAGGTGGGTAATAATCGGGCAGATATGGATCAGGAGGAGGTGGTGAGTAATATGGATAATATGGAGGATAATAGGGCGGCAACTGCTGATTTTGAGGCTAGAAATCGCCTCCTTCTTCCTCGTAATCGATGAAATCGTCATCCATCAGCGGTGCTCCTGAGACAAAAAAAAATTAAATATATTCAAACAATTAAACAAATACTCGTTACCTCCCCGACAACGGCGCCATTGACTTGTTCTACGTTTTGCAAATAAACAAAATCCAAACCCTCAAGAGGAAGGGATCGTGTAGTATGAGCAAGTATAGGGACAAGTAGTATCGAACCCACAGGAGGTAAAATAGGAGTGTGTGTGTCGCAGACGGCGTCGAACAGGCGGTTGGAGGACAAATTTCTGGTGAGTAGCAGTGTTTTCCGGCGTCGATTGAGCAGAGGCGCGGCGGTTCTGGGTTCTGATTTCAGCGGTGATGTGCGTGTTTGCGGTTCTGATTTCTGGTGAACAGTGTATTGCAGAGGTGCAGAGGCGGTGAAACTCCATGTATTCCGGTGAATTCTTGTTGCTGTGAATCGGCTGTTGAAGTGAGCAGGACTGTTTCCAATTGAGGAGTGGATCGGCTGCTGGGAGAGCAACATTTTTGAGCGACGTGTATGTGTGTCTGAGCTGAGGCGGTTTCCATGAATGTGTTGGGCGGAATTGTGGCGTGATGGAGGTGAGACGTACGAAATGGTTGCTGTTGGCAGAGTGGCTACAGCTGTGGGCCCATCAATTGTCTCAATTCAAATTAATACATGTAATGCTTCCAAAAATGCCTAATACCTGCAAAATAAGCAAATCACATGCCCTTCTCGACAAATAAGCTCAAATGTTATAATTAATGTGAATAATGCACGAAAATTAATCAAAATAGGCAATTAAAGCACATTAAATTCGAGCAATTTTCACACCAATCATCTTCCTTCTTCTTCTGACTTCATCTTGACAAACTACTTCAAAGATTTGCAAAGGTTGGTTCCAAAAACCATACTGACTGAAAACCCTCTTCTTCACTTCCATCTTCTTCTGCATAACATCAGGAGAGTGCCCCTTGAGTCCAGTCTGCTAACAGATCAGTAGCCATTCACCCAAAATCTCCTTAAGATTTATTTATCTACTTGCATCCACTGGGGGCATAAGGAGAATGGGTCCAGGGGCCTTAAAGGGCTCTCCACAACTATGTTCTTCCCAAGCATTCAGAACCCTGGGATATTGCACAGGCCAGTTCTCCACCATCTTCTGATGGAACACTTCATCAGCTTCAACTCCCTCAACTTCCCCTGTCACATAATAGGAGTAGACAAACTCTCTTTTGATCTCCTCCCATTGATCATTGAGATCCTTGGGAATCCAAGCATCTATGTGTGGGAATTTGGCCACTGGTTCACTAATCTGCCTCTGGTTTCTCGTAGCCTTCATCCTCCAGTATGAGTTCTTGGGTCTCCTGGGTGGTGGAGGTTTCATTACTTGACCACTCTCCATAAGCCTCCTCTTCTCCTCAGCCTTCTGTCTGTTGTGCTCATCAAGTGTCTGGCCTGTCTTCACAGCTTGAGCAAGAGAGCTTAGAGTAGGTGCCCTGAACAACTCCTCAGTGGACTGGACTTGAACCACTTTGGATAGTGGAGGTGGATTTTCCACAGCCAACTCCCTGACATCTTCATCTTCTTCCTGTCCCACCATGATCCTCCTCTTCTTGGTCACCTGAGTGTCAGATGAACCATTACTTTGGGCACTCCTCTGCCTTTTCTCTTTCAAAATCTGATCCTTAGCCTTTGACAGCCTAGTTTCTCTCCCTTTCTCCGCAGGACCCTTCCTCTTCTCATGTGCAGTTGCTAGCTCTCCTTCTTTCACAAGAGAATCAATCTCTTCTCTGACTTCAGACACAACTTTTTCAGGGTCAGGTCCCTTTGCTCCAACAGCTGGTCCACCCAAGGGTCTTTCCTGACCACTACCCTGTCCTCTTTCCCCCTTCTTGCTAACTTTCCTAGAAAGTTCAGCAAGAGCCACAAAGTGTCGAGCGGTGTCCCGTTCCACTACCCTGAGATGAGTGAGACAGTGTTCAGTTTCTTCATCTAGAGCTTTCAGATGGTAGGCAACATCCACTCCAAAGTCAGTGAAGGACTTCAACTTCTCTTCAATGATCAGATTTGTAGCAGCCTGAGTGGGAAGCACTGAAAGTGCCTGCCTAACCTGAACCTCTACTTCTTCTTTCAGGGCATTCTCCCTCCTGGTTAAGTATTCATCCATCCTATTCATCAGGCCACCTGCCACAACATTGATGGTAGTCTGAAACAACCTCTAACTTTCCTCCACATTTTCTTGCCTAACAGCAACAACAGCCTGTGCATGAGCCTACCTCTCTTGCTCCAAACTAGCCTGTCATTGATTTCCTTAGAGAGGTGCATCTCCATCTGATCCACATTTGGTAAGAGATTGGTGATCAGAGTCAGATTTGATCCTTGGACTTGATCAAGATGCTCATCCAGCACAGCTGTCTCTATGGACTGCTCTTCCATCACTAGTTCAATGTTTTCTACCTTTCCAGTTAGACTTGCAATCTCCTTACTTTCAGTCTTAGGCTCAACACCAGCCTGAACAACACTCTGAATTACCCCTTCTATTTGGGCAATATTGGTTTCATCATGGGAAGGCACAGCTTCCTTCTGAGTCCCCTGAGACTCAGGTTGGTTGGGGATATCCTGACCTTCAGTGCCCTGACTCTCAATCGCCTGAGAGGTCCCCTGTTCTGCATCAGCCTGACCCTCTGTAGTTGGGTTGGCTCCCTCATCACCACCTTCTTTGTCCTGGTCTTCCCTTGCCTTTTCTTGAAGCCCTTCAATTAACCGTGCCTCTTCCATCTTCTTGGCAACAAGCTTGCCAAACTCCCACTCAGTTAGAAGTAGACTGACTTTCTTCACCTGGGCAAACTCCAGTACTTCCCTCCCTTCCTTCCTAAAAAAAGACTCACTCTTCCCTTTTAGTACCTCCAGCAACTCATACAAGTACCCATCCTTCAACTTCACCAGTAGCCTGACCCTCTCAAACATTTATTTGAGGGTTGGATGAGAGTTTAAGGCAGGATAAAAGTTCTCTATTTAGTAGCTTGCCTCCTCCTTAAGAGAATCCAGATAAGTGTACTGGACTTCCTCATCAACTTCTACCTCAAACATAGGCGAAATATCAGTGCCCTGTATGATGGGGGGGTATGATTTGGCTACACTTTCAGGCTGTTGAGAGCCTTCAGTGGGGTGTTCACGAGTTATGGGTTCAGGGGATGTAGTTTTGGCTACCTCTTTGGACTTTTGAGAGTCCTCAGAGGCTTCTTTCCCTCCATCAGAGTCTGTTTCTTCATCATCTTCTTCCTCATCACTTTCCTCCCCCTCCTCCTCCTCCTCCTCCTCCTCCTCCTCCTCACCCTCCTGACCTTCTTCTATTCCCTTCAGGGCAGTAGAGGCAAGGAGATGAATGGGGGATTTTCAGCAGATGAGTGAGTGGTGGAGGTCTCAGAGCTGCTGCTCATGGCTTTACTTTCCACAATGGCTTTCTTCACAAGCCTTCTTTTCTTCTTCTCCAGTTCTTCTTCTTTGTGAGACTTCATCTTCTCACTTGGTTTCAGAGCTCTCTTCTTTAAGTCCAAGGGTGGACTATCTTTAGTGGGGTCAGTGGAGGGGGTGGTTCTCTTCCTTGACTTCACCTTGGTAGGGCCCTCCACTTTCATCTTCTCCAACAACTTCTCTGAGTTGAACAAAATCTTGGCTTTGTTCCAGGGTCTGACATCAGGGAATGGGTATTTCAGGTTGAGCTTTTCCAATATCAGACACACTTTTGTGGCATAACACAATTTGTGCTCTACCACCAGCCTTCCCTTCACCTCCTTTAGTTTGTTTCTCTCCTCCCTCAGGTTTGAAATGAAGAATCCATGCCAGTTAAACTTTGTCCTCCCACTAGTATAGACAATGGCAGCCATCAACCACAGCTTTATCTTGCTGACTTGCTCTATACTCCCCTGATTGGCCAAGATGCATTTCCCAACAATCTCAGTCAGAACCTCAAACTCTGGCTTCAACAACTTCTTGTTGAGGTTGGGGACATACTGCTCCTTCTTCTTGGTAATGACATCTAAGAACTCTTCTTCTTGTCCAGCCATGAAGGTGCTAGGATCCAAGCCCTCACTTGGAAGCCCTAGAAAGTCATGAAGATCCTCTTGCCTAAGCACAAACTTGTGCCTCTTCATCACAGGCACAGAGATAACTTGGCCCTTCTTATCTTTCTTGGTTTCACTCCTTTCCATCATCACAGTAGACCTGATGGATGTAACACTCTTCTCCATCTCCATAAAGAACTCCAAGACTTGTCTTTCATAGCACTTGTCAGGACTATTTGACAAAAATTTGCTAAGTCCAACATTCTTGACATATTCAAAGGCTTTTCTGATATGGTGAAGATTTGGGTCATTTAGGACTTTCTGGTTGTGAAAACATACTATAGGTTCATACCAGAAGTTTTTGTTGTTAGAGAGTTCTATGAAATCGATGTAGGGTTGAGACATTGTGTGAAAATAGGATGCAAAGACACAAGGGTTGAGAGAGTTGAGAAAAATAAGGAATCGTGGGTTAAACTGTTAAGTATGAAAGTTATTTATATAGGTAATCAAGGGTGGAGATTCAATCTTGAGGAAACTGATCTATGGTTGGGATGAGAGTGATAATTGGAAGATAAAGTGATTTATCTTCCCAAGTGTTTTGTAATTATTACCAAAAGTGGAAAGTGGGATGAATTTTGACCAAGGGTCAGGATTTAATTAAATGGCGGTTAAAATAGGGCTTTTCTTGAGAAAATTCTTTCAAATACATCCCCCGAGATTTTACTGCACACTTACTATCACATTAAATGCGCCTCAGGCATGGTTATCAATAAAGTAACCGTTAGTCAGAGGATGTCTCAAGCTTGTTGACAGTGGACTTCCTCAGTCCAGTTTCTGTCAGTCGACTTTTTTTCTATTCAGTGGAGTAGGTTCCATTGACTATTAGGGGGCCTGAAGATGTCAGTGGACTTATCAGCTGAGTCCACTGATACCAGGTTGACCCTTCCCCCTTGAATAGTGGCCTGTGAATCTGTCAGATTAGTAGATAATCCCCCTGACTTAGGTCTCCTGATCAATTTCCTGACTCAAGATCAAGTAGTCCTAACTACACTGACAACTCATGAAACCTAGCTTTAGCCAGAGGTTTTGTGAGTATGTTTGCTCTTTGTTTATCAGTGTGGATTTTCACAAGGCAAACATCCTTCTTTTCCACATGATCTCTGATATAATGGTGTCTAATATCAACATGTTTGCATCTTGTGTGAAGTACAGGGTTCTGTGATATTGCAATTGCACTGTTGTTATCACAGAAAATAGGTAATTCATTGGCTTGAATGTTATAGTATGTTAATTGCTGCCTTATCCACAGGATTTGAGCACAGCAACTTCCAGCTGCCATGTATCCAACTTCTGTGGTGCTTGTTGCTACTGAGCTTTGCTTCTTTGAGAACCATGAGATCAACTTGTTTCCCAGGAATTGACAGGTTCATGTTGTTGACTTCCTGTCAATCTTGCATCCTCCATAGTCAGCATCTGAGTAGCTTGTTAATTCAAAGTTATCATAAGAGGGGTACCAAAGTCCCATATTGCACAGTACCCTTAAGATATCTTAGGGTTTTCTTTATGGCTTCCAGGTGACTCTTCTTAGGACTAGCCTGATATATTGCACAGATTCCTACTACATAAGTGATGTCAGGCCTGCTTGTATTGACGTATAGAAGGGATCCAATGATTCCTCTATAAGTATTCTGATCCACAGCTTCTCTTTCTTCATCAGGTTCTAGCTTGGTGTTGGTGTTCATAGGTACCCTGACCAGCTTGCTTGTACTGCATCCAAACTTTTGTATCAGCTCCCTTGTGTACTTAGCTTGATTGATGAAGATTCCTTCAGGGGACTGCCTGACTTGCAGTTCTAGAAAGAAATTCATCTCTCCCATCATGGATATCTCAAATTTTCCTTTCATGAGGTGTGAGAATCTAGTACACAGATCTTCATTTTGTGATCCAAAGATGATGTCATCCACATAGATCAGAACCAGTAGGATGTCATCTCCATGAGTGATTATAAAGAGTGTCCTATCAACACTCCCCTTGGTGAATCCATGCTCCAAAAGAAACAGTGACAGTGTGTCATACCAGGCTCTTGGGGCTTGTTTCAGGCTATATAAAGCTTTTCTAAGCTTATATACTTTGTTGCCTTTCTCAAACCCAGGGGGTTGTTCCACATAGACTTCTTCATTCAGGACTCCATTGAGGAATGCACTCTTGATATCCATTTGGTAGACCTTGAATCTCTTGTGGGCAGCATATGCAAGGAATAGTCTGATAGCCTCCAGTTTGGCTACTGGGGCAAATGTTTCATCATAGTCAAATCCTTCAACTTGAGAGTAGCCCTTTGCCACCAGCCTTGCTTTGTTTCTGACTATTACATCATTTTCATCCTTCTTGTTTTTGAAAACACATTTGGTTCCAATGATGTTTGCATGCTTGGGCCTCTTGACTAGCTCTCATACTTGATTTCTTATGAATTGATTGAGCTCTTCTTGCATGGCAATGATCCAATTAGGATCTTTTAGTGCTTCCTCTATTGTCTTGGGTTCCTTTGCTGATAGAAAACAACAAAAGAGAGCATTTTCACCATGAAAACTTCTAGTCTTGACTCCAAGGTTAGGATCTTCAAGAATCTAATTGATTGGATGATCAATCAACCAGCTTCTTCTGAATTGTCCTCTCTCAATGGGGTTATCCTCAGGGGATATCCCTGCTTCTGGGATTGAGTCACTAGCTTGAATAACATTAAGTAAGTCAGGACAGAGTGCAGAGGGAAGGAGGCCTGAGTCATCATTCAGGGTTGTTTTAAAGTTATTAGCACAGTCTAGTCTGGTTTCCCCCTGAATGTTATGCTCAGTTTCTGTCTCAACTTGGCCAGCTTATTCATTGACAGATGTTACCTAAGGAGTTGGGATTGTGTCATTCAGCTCATTTCCATCATTATTGATTTCCTCAGGTTGGTGTGTCCTCTCTGTCCCATCTCATAAGTCCTCTGTTCCTAAATTGTCCCATGTAGGGAGGTATGCATCCACTGACTTATCAGTGGACTTGTCTAGGCTCAGGCTTGTTATTTTATCAGTGATGTTCTTGATGGCCTGATCTTTCTTAGACTCAAGAGTAGATTCATAAAAAACAACTGTTTGCCTAAATCGTGTAAGATATCCATGCAAGTGTACGTGATCGTTGTTGTCGTGGTAAGTTAACCAAGTTAAATATCGAACACAGGGAAACGATGCAATATCAAACAAGCATTGAATGTCTACAAAAGTTCTAGCTTGGAAAATAAGAACAAGGTCATGTTTTCTATCTACTTGACAAAGCAAAGTAAAAGCTAACTATCACCTCAAGGAAGTGAGCAAAAGTGGAGTGTACATGGAAGTAATCCTACTATAGTTCCTCAAGTGTCCTATCCATCCTAGCATGCAAAAGGCCTCTTAGTGTCTTAGTCAAGCCAACTAGTGTCTAGATCTCTATACAACACAAGCTAAAGGCTCTATTTGGTATCTAGATCTCTCTACAACTCCCAACACTCTAATTAAGAGGTCTAGGCTAATATGCAATTCTCATTGGTCATACAAGCCAAATATCAAACACTTGGTATGCATATAGTTCTTAGAGCTCAATTCTCATATCATAGCTAACAATATAGGCTCATTCAATCCAATTAAACATCCCAAGCATTCATACAAATCATTAATAAGAGAACTAATCCATCAAGATCACTAATTCATGCATAGGATTAACAAGAACTAAATTCACCATAGTATTCATACAACCATGCAACAAGGATATTAGCCCATGGCTAATATGAATTGGAAATCAACAATTAACATTCTAAACATCATGAATATTAACTAAAACAAGAGAATTAAAGGAAAACTTACCATATGAAGAAGAATGGAAATACAATCATCAAACTTTGAAAAGCTATCTCCTAATCCAGAATGAAAAATACAAAACTGAATAGTAGAAATGTTGCTTGAATTGAGAGAAGAATGCAGGAACAAACGGATCGGAAATCCGACGGACGGATCAAAAGTTATGGTAGAAAAAAGATTGAAATCTAACTAATAACCCAATAAGTAACTACCTAATTCTCTCTCTAAACTAATCTAAGAACTTGGAATTATGAAGATTATCCTGAAATATCTGATCCTTGAGGTATTTATAGTGCCCACAATGTTTAGTCCAAAGTGCCCTTCATTAAACGCGTGAAAAGACAAAACTGCTCCTGATTTGGTAAAAATCAGACCTTCGCACGATCCTAAGCTTGTGGCCGCACGATCTGGTTCGTGCGTGTGTGCGTGCGGATCCTTCATCGTACGAACCAGAGATTCGATGCACGAACCCATACTGGTGGTCGCACGAACCCAACTTGCCCCGTTCGATCGATCCTCGACTTTCTTGTTTCCTTCATATCTTGAGTTCTAGAGCTCTGATTAACTCGATTCTTTTTCCATTGCGACCCTCTATTCGAAATATTCGACATTGTATATCATGTTCCTCCATTGGATCAACTTAAAAATTCTAGATTTTTACGAACTTGCTCGTCTTTCGCTGGTTTTGCTTGTTTTCACTACAAAACATAACTTTCTAGCCAAAAAGGGTTAAATACACAAAGTATAGCATTTTAGGCTCAAATATGAATATAAGCACATCAAAACTATTGAGAAATGGATGCAAAATAATGCAATTATGACCCTAATCACACCCCCAAACTAGATTGTTGCTCGGCCTCGAGCAACGAAGCGATAAGATAGGGGAATAATTGTATCAATGAAGCATCAAGTACAAGATCAAATGCCATGGAAGTATCAATCAATGTCAAGCATGTCTAGCATGCAATCTCCTCTAATCAACTATCAACAATGAGTCAATAAGCAAGAAATCACATCAATGAGTCAAGATCCTCACAAGATAAGTGTTTAGCTCCACCCTCTAGTGTATAAGTTCACTCAATCATCACACCACATACACATACTACCATAAGCTTGGCTCAAGTCTACATTCTCCACCACTTGAAGTGACAAACCATTCACACATCTATGAGGACTTTCATAAGGTTGTAGTGTTGGCTCTTTGGTAGGGAAAGATACATATAGATAAAAGTGACTAAGTATGATTAGTAAAGCATAGAAGGAATCAAAATAGAGATCATTCACCTCTTCATGCAATGTGCACATACTCTTCATGCTCTTTCAAAATCACACTTTCAAAGATTATTCTTCTCTTTTTTGACAAGTTGTGATCATACTCAGAACAAAAGTCAAACTTGACCATATTTTTGTAAAAAGTCAACCTTTTACATTCCTTGCAAGCAATTGCCTTTGAACCTTATTTTCACATCAAACCATGCATATTTGAATTTCTTTCCTCCTTGTCCACCAAGTTCTTCATCAAATCACCAATCTTCCTTCCTTCTTTTCACTCTACTAATCATAGGGACAAGAGAGTTCCGAAAAGGAAAGAAAATGACTTAAAGTGTGGTTAGCCAAAGGAAAGGTTTATAGGCACAAAATGGTAAACAATGGATTATAATATTAATGGTAGGCTCATAGAGGTAAAGTGAGTCAATATAGATCAAAGAAATGCCTCAAAACATATCATGCGAACTCTTCATCTAATGTAGCCTCAAATAAGACTAAAGTCAAGTTCTGGAGTATAATGCATATGTGTGGAACTCACATCAAAGAATATCATCCGTTCAAGATTGTAACGGGCATAAATGGCTCAAATCCTCAAGGGATAGGGTGATCATGACTCATCTCATATCAACAATGCTCATATCATCAAAGTATCAAGAATCATAGAATCAATAACAAACTAGACAAGACATGAATCAAGAAATAAATCCACTACATCTAACATGAACTCTCAACACCATCCACACAATCATAAGATTATCTCATGCATCACTACTCTAAACTAGCAACAATATGGCAATCATAACAAGCAAAACAAGGCATGAACATAAGCATATGATCTAAACATCATAGAAACACCAAAAATCTACCTAAGCATAGCATTGCAATGAGATTTGCGAAACGAAGACACCCCCCAAAGGTTTTTGGACCAAGGGTCTAAAAAGTTTGGCAAAAGTGAAGAAAAGATCATGCAATGCACAAAACAAACCACAATACAACAAGAATCAACACTTAAGCTCAAAATAGCAATCTAAAATCAAGCAAACTAAACCTAAGAATGGAAACAAATAGGAAGAGATAAGTGTAAAGACATACCTTGAGTTGAGATTACGAATAGGAGAGTGAATTGCCACTTACACGAAAATCTTTCTTCTTGGTCAAGTAGGAAGAGAAATCTCCTCAAGACATCCTTCTCAACTTCTCAAGCTCACACTTCATTGCAAATCTAAAATTTGAAGAACGAACACACCCCCCAAACTTTTTTGGAACAATGATCCTAAAAGTTTGGCAAAGAGAGATGAAAATAGGATTTGCAATAAATCAATGAACCAATAAAAGCATATACAAGCTTAACTAAACCAAGAAATAACTCTATATACCAAGAGGCAAAACCCCCCAAACTATGATAAATCACATGCACCAACCAAGGTAAGAGAACACACTTCCTCATATGAAACAAATCAAAACAAATAGCACTATCTAAACTACAAAGCAAACCTAATAAGCAAGTAACTTTTAAGGATGGGTTGCCTCCCATCTAGCGCTTGGATTTAACGTCCCCTAGCCGGACGACACTAATGTTAGCTAAATGGTCAAGGATATTTGTCATCCTCCCCATCAAACTCTACTCTCAAAGCTTCATAATCAAGGAAACAAGTAGGATTTCTACCCCACACCCCTACTTTCCTTCTCAATTTAATCCTATAAGCACAAGCATTTTCTTTCTCTTTTCTTCTCAAACCAATCTACCCCCAACTCCTACTATCCAAAATTTTCAAAAGGATTTTCAATTCAATCTTATCATTAATCAATTCAAGAGGTAAGACAATTTCACAATAAACAACATTATCAAATAAAGCACAAGTGGAAGAGTCTAAGGGTAGAGAAATGCTCATTTCAAGTGTAGGCTCCTCTTCCACTTCATTTTGTTGTTTCTCTTCAATGAAGCTCAAGTCCATGAGTGGACCTTCATCTTCCTCTTCTTGTCCTTTCTCTTTTCCTCCTCTTGAAGCTTCTCCTTCCTTATCCTCTACTTTTTGTTCTTGATTCCTATCAATTTCAACAAGAGGAATGTCATATTCAATATCATCACAAGAAGAATTAATATCATGATCAAGACAATTCATAAGAGGATTAGTGAAACTCTTAAGATAGAAAGCTTCTTCAACACAAGACTCATTAATCTCTTTAAATTCATCATTGTAGAGAATCTTCTTATCAAAATCAAAGGAATCATAAAGGTTCTTGTATTCATCATGATCATCACAATCATTCTCTTCTTCATTCTCTTCACTCTCAATTTCTTCTTCATCCTCTTTCTTTTCTTCTCTTTGCTCTTCTAGTCCATCCTTCTCTTCTTCTCGATCCCTAATCAATGTAGCATGAGGATAATAATAACCAATATCATCAACAATAATAGGAATCTTATAATCAATATACGCATTAGAAGGATTAATAAATTTTTTAGCATTGAGACAATCTAGAATAGAAAGGGCTTTGCAAATTTTATCAAACTTCTTGTATGTCTCCTCAAAATGCCTTTCATATTTCATTCTCATTTCCTCCAATTTCTTGAGAATTTGAGCTAAAATTTCTTTCTCGTAGCTTGAAGAAGTGTCTTCTTGATGAAAGGACATAGGAGGATATGGAGTGTAGGAGTATGTATCTTGGTAAGGAGTGTAGGAATATGGATCTTAATATGAGTAGGAACATATATCATCATAATGAGAGTAGGAATCTTGATGTGACGTTTTGCAAATCTCATGGGCTTGTTGGGTCAATTGCTCCAATTGGAGCTCTAAGCTCTTGATTTGATCTCCTTGAGATTTGAGAATTTCATCAAACTTCACATTGGTCTCCTCAAAGCGCCTTTCATCCTCCCTTTGAATTTCTTCGAGTTGATTTAGGATGTAAGCTAGAGTATCATTAATATGGCTTTGAGGAGCTTCTTCATGATGACAAGGTTTAGGAGGATAAGGATCTTCTAGTGGAGGTGATGGTTGATATGGGTAAGGTTGATATGTGTAGGAATTAGGAGGATGTATGTCTTGTGGAGAATACGAGCAATGGTTGTATTCTTCCATCTTCAATCAAGCTCACTCCTACAAAAACAAGAAAGTATCAACACTCACCAAGAATAGTCAAGAAAAACAAAGAAACAAAATAAAGAGAAGAAATATAAACAAACATCACAAGATTGACAAAGAAATCATTTCCCCAGCAACGGCGCCAAAAACTTATTTTGGAGTTGCCGGGATTCAAGGATGCTCAAGTAAACAAACAATACAAAACAACAACATTAAAAGACATTCAAGTAAACAAGCAAAACTGACTTAACAAGGAGACCATTTCCCTGGCAACGGTGCCAAAAACTTGTTTGTCAAAATCGTGTAAGATTTCCACACAAGTGTACGTGAACGTTGTTGTCGTGCCAAGTTAACCAAGTTAAATATCGAACACAGGGAAACGATGCAATATCAAGCAAGCATTGAATGTCTACAAAAGTTCTAGCTAGGAAAACAAGAAAAAGGTCATGTTTTCTATCTACTTGACAAAGCAAAGTAAAAGCTAATTATCACCTCAAGGAAGTGAGAAAAAGTAGAGTGTACATGGAAGTAATCCTACTATAGTTCCTCTAGTGTCCTATCCATCCTAGCATGCAAAAGGTCTCTTAGTGTCTTAGTCAAGCCAACTAGTGTCTAGATCTCTCTACAACACAAGCTAAAGGCTCTATTAGGTGTCTAGATCTCTCTACAACTCTCAACACTTTAAGTAAGAGGTCTAGGCTAATATGCAATTCTCATTGGTCATACAAGCCAAATATCAAACACTTGGTATGCATATAGATCTTAGAGCTCAATTCTCATATCATAGCTAACAATATAGACTCATTCAATCCAATTAAACATCTCAAGCATTCATACAAATCATTAATAAGAGAACTAATCCATCAAGATCACTAATTCATGCATAGGATTAACAAGAACTAAATTCACCATAGTATTCATGAAACCATGCAACAAGGATATTAGCCCATGGCTAATATGAATTGGAAATCAACAATTAACATTCTAAACAATATGAATATTAACTAAAACAAGAGAATTAAAGGAAAACTTACCATATGAAGAAGAATGGAAATACAATCATCAAACCTTGAAAATCTATCTCCTAATCTGGAATGCAAAATACAAAACTGAACCGTAGAAATGTAGCTTGAATCGAGAGAAGAATGCAGGAACAAACGGATCGGAAATCCGACGGACAGATCAAAAGTTATGGTAGAAAGAAGATTGAAATCTAACTAATAACCCACTAAGTAACTACCTAATTCTCTCTCTAAACTAATCTAAAAACTTGGAATTATGAAGATTATCCTGAAAGATATGATCCTTGAGGTATTTATAGTGCCCACAATGTTTAGTCCAAAGTGCCCTTCATTAAACGCGCGACAAGACAAAACGGCCCATGATTTGGTAAAAACCAGACCTTCGCACGATCCTAAGCTTGTGGCCGCACGATCCGGTTCGTGCGTGTGTGCGTGAAGATCCTTCATCGCACGAACCAGAGATCCGATGCACGAACCCGAGCTGTGGTCGCACGAACCCATGCTGGTGGTCGTACGAACCCAGCTTGCCCGTTCGATCGATCCTCAACTTTCTTGTTTCCTTCATATCTTAAGTTCTAGAGCTCCGATTGACTCGATTTTTTTCTGTTGCGACCCTCTCTTTGAACTCTTGGACATGGTATATCATTTGCCTCCATTGGATCAACTTACAAATTCTAGATTTTTACGAACTTGCTCGTCTTTGGCCGATTTTGCTCGTTTTCACTACAAAACACAACTTTCTAGCCAAAAAGGGTTAAATACACAAAGTATAGCATTTTAGGGTCAAATATGAATATAAGCACATCAAAACTATAGAGAAATGGATGCAAAATCATGCAATTATGACCCTAATCAACAACATGGGGTTTTTCTTCCGCCACAAGAGATCTAAGATTGTATACCCTGAAAGCTCTACTGATTTGGGAATATCCAAGAAAGATTCCTTCATCAGCTTTGCTGTCAAAGGTTTTAAATTGTCTTTTCCCATTGTTTTGAATGAAACACTTGTAACCAAATACATGGAAGTAGGATACCTGGGGTTTCCTACCATTCCACAGCTCATAGGGGGTTTTGCCATGAGTTTTGGTGAGCATTGACCTGTTCTGAGTGTAACAGGCTGTATGAATAGCTCCGGCCCAGAACTTTTGGGAATTTTTGCATCAGCAAGCATGGTTCTGGCAGCTTCTTTAAGCGTCCTGTTTCTTCTTTTAGCCATCCCATTTTGTTGGGGTGTTCTTGCAGCTGAGGTCTCATGGAATATGCCTAACTCATTGCAAAAGTCAGTAATAAATGAATTAATTAACTCAGTACCTTTATCAGATCTTATCTTGACAATAGATAGACCCTTTTCATTTAATAGCTTCTTTAGCAGTTCAGATAGCCTGAGTTGTGTTTCCTTTTTGCTAGACATGAAGATCACCCAGGTGAATCTGGAAAAGTCATCAACTACCACCTGTGTGTATTTGCTTCCATTTATGTTGGCTGGTGTGACAGGTCCAAAAAGGTCCATGTGTAGTAGTTAGAGTGTCCTGTCAGTGGAGGGATTTGGTTTTCCCTTGAATGAGGCTCTAGATTGCTTCCCTTCTTAGCAAGCTTTGCAAATGTGATCCTTGTTGAACACCTCATTAGGTATCCCTTCCACTAGACTCAACCTTGATATCTTATTGAGAGTTTTAAAGTTCAGGTGATCGAGTCTCATGTGCCACAGCCAGGTCAGGTCACTGGAGCTTTTGGCAATTAGACAGGTCTCTGTTGGACATGATCTCCAATCTGCAAGATAAACATTTCCTTTCCTTGACCCTGTTAGTAGTACCTATGTGTTTGATGCATTTCTTACACAGCACAAATTACTTGAGAACTCAACATTATAGCCTTTATCACAAAATTGGCTTATAGATAACATGTTATGTTTCCGTCCACTAACATACGATACATTTGTTATCTGGACTGACCCTATCAGCAGGGTGCCATGAGTTGACTGTCTATAAGTGTTGGTCCTCTGTGGAATAGGTGGCCTGAAATTCCTCCTGTTCCTAGAGGACCTTGGTGCAGTTGGTCTGAAGTGTTGTTGATAAGGAAGAGTAAAACTCCTCTCATAGGGCACATATGAGAGTGGTCCCTTGTGATGAACCCTTCTATCAACACCCTGAGAGTGGGTTCAGGCCAGTTTGTCCTTTCCCTAGATTGTCTCCTGGGAGATGATCTAGGTTGAGGATAGGTGTACTGAACACTGTTCCAGATGATCCTTGAAGGATGATTCCTTCTTTGGAATTGACTCCTTTTGGAGTTTGTCTTGGGAGGTGCATAAGCTATTCTAGCTTTTTCAAGAAGCCTACTAGGCACTGTCACTTCCTCAGTTGGTTTAGCAGGCCTTTTTCCCTTATCAAGAGTCCTTCTGGGATTCTCAGAGGACTTTACAAACACTCTCACTCCACTGCTAGTAGATCCAGTGTTTAGAGGACCTTCTGAGGTTGTGCATGGGAAGAATCCTATCCCATGTCTGCTGTCTGAGCTATTTTGCAGGCTCAAAATTTCCTCTATAGCAAGAGAGAGTTTATTCAGAGCCTCTAATTTTCTCTGCAGACTATCCTCAGATTCTTTCAGCATATTTACAATGCCTATAAGGGCTGTGATTTGGATCACTATCTCATTGTTTTCACCAGCTAGCCTGATCTGATTATCAGTCAGTCCTCTGATCAATTCATCCTTTACACTGATCTGACTCTTGAGTGTTTCCACTTCATTTGTCAGGGCAATGGTCTGGGATGCTGAAGCAAGGTCTGCCTCATTCTCAGACTCAGCTAGCTTAGAATTCTCAGTGGCTAGCTTCCTGTTTTCTTCCTCAAGAGTGAGGTATGCTTCTTGCAACCTGGAGAAATCAACCATCAATTGTTCTAATGAGAACTGAAGGTTGAGGTCCCCTGCTGACTCTGAGCTAGGCTCAGGTGAGTGTTCTACCAATTGAAAAGGGTGGGATTGTACCTCAGGTTCCTAATTGGCCATGAGGCAAAGATCGTCATCACTACTATCAGTGAACATCTCCGCAGATGAGCTTGCAGCTTGCTCATCTTCTGCCACCATTGCTCTTCTTTCTCTCCTTTGTACTCAACTAAGGGCAGTCATACTGGAAGTGCCCTGTCTTGTTGCACTGGTAGCATCTTTTGGTATCATCATCATCATCATCATCATCATCATCACCAGCTTCTTCTTTGTCCTTCCTTTTGGAATCTGACTTTGAGGTGGATTATTCATCTTTGTGATTTCTCTTGTATTCCTTTTCAGGCTCCTTCTCATCTCTTGGAGTAAATCTGGATTTCTTATCCTTGGTGTCCTGATAGTATCTCTTGTACTTTCCCAATCTTGAATTCAACTTTTCAAACCTCCTTGCTAGTAGATTCATCTCTTCTTTTAGCTCAACTTTGCTCTGTGATTTGCATGGCTTGTTGAACTTCTTGATCTTAGCTGGTTCAGCTTTAGAACTGCTTGCTTTGAAAGCTACTCCTTTCTCAGATGAGGAAGGTTCTTCTGTAGCTCGTTTTCTATTTAAATCAAACTCATAGGCCTTGAGTTCTGAGAATACTTGTTGCATGGACATGTTGGAGAAGTCCTTGGTGTTCTGCATCATGACATAATAGACATCCCACCTAGGTGAAAGTCCCCTGAGTATTTTGAGAGCAACCTCCCTCTTGGTATAAGCCTTTCCAAGGGAGTTTATCTCATTAATGATGTCAGTGAACCTGCCATCAAGTTGATCAATGCTCTCATTTGATTCCATTGAGAATTGTTCATATTTTTGAACAACCACTAACAATTTATTTTCCTTGATTTTGTCAGTGCCCTCACACAGGAGAGCCAAAGTGTCCCAGATCTCCTTTGCAGTTGTGCAATGAACAAATCTTCCGATGACAGAGTCAGGGATGGTTGTGTATAGTATGTTCATTGCTACAAAGTTGAGATTGTGTCTCTTCCTCTCATCAGCAGTGAAATCATCTTCATCTTTAGGCCACTCTTCTCTAGGATCATTGATATGAGCTTGTGTGATCCTAGGATTAGCAGTCATAAAGACAAAGGGACCTCTGGTAATGACCTTGAGCATTTCATCATGTACACTGGCTAGGTGAGCCCTCATGCTGATCTTCCAGAAGTCATATCCTTCCACTGAGAACTAGGGCATCTTGTGATGTGATAAATGGTTGATAGGATTGGTTCCTATGTTGTAGTCTGTACTCCCAACAACATTGGTATTGGCTCCTGTGTCGGTGTTCCCTGTGTTAGTTGATCTTTCTGCTTGAGTAGACATTTTAGAAAATTCTCTAAAAAAGGGTTAGTCAGATCAGTTCAAGTGACCACTTTGATATGACAAAGCAGTGGTTCTTAGAACCCCTGCTCTGATACCACTTGTTGGTCCCAGATAGACAATAACAGGTGTATAGGGGAGAATACACCTGTTAATACAGATTTTTCGAAATATGAATCTTTCAGCGGACTTAAGAACACAGGTGACTTGTTAACACAATCAGTGGACTGAAAGGTCCCCTGATAGGTAACCTGAGTTTTTTATCAGAATTCAAATTTAGCAGCGGATTAAATGAACACCTTTTCAAAAAAAATTGACAACTCACACAAAAGAAATAAAGCAGTAAGAACACATAGGATTTATAGTGGTTCAGAGTTAAACTCTCCTATATCCACTTTTCCTAATTTAACAGGAGAATTTCTTAACCTCAGGAATTCCTTATTTTAGAGTGCCAAGGTGCACTGATCAAGAACAGCCTTGAACCTGTTATAGTTTAAGGGCTTTGAGTACTCCAACTAAGGTTGAGAAAACCCTTTACAATGATGATCTATATCTAGGTTGGGTTATCTCAGTAGGCTTCTAATGATAGTACAGTGTAAGCATAATTACAGAGTTGAGCTCTAAACAATGTAAGCACTTGGGAAACTAGTGTGATTTCGAGTGCTTGAGAATTGAGAGGGACTTTGGAGAGCTTTAGAATTTCAGACGAGCTTAATAGTTTCCCGTACTTAGCTTCTTCTTCAACTGCTGTATTTATAGAGATAATTTGAAAGACTATCCGTTGGACAGATAGTTTCAAATTAACCTATTTTGGTAGTCCAACGTTCTTCAAAATCTTTCTCAGATTTTGGAATGGTCAAATATGTTAATTGTTTTAGTCCAATGTTCTTCAGGATCTCTTCAGATTTTGGATAGTCAACTCTAAAACATTAATGGTTGAGAGCTCATTAAATGTCTGCTTAGAGTTAATGCACCTGCCTTTGAAAATTGTGTCTTCCTAGGTTGTTGGTTGCTTCTGAACCTGGTATTGACAGGTCAGCCTTTTGTGTCAGGTCCGTACATATGTGGCAGCTTCTCATTGGTCTGTCTTTAATTGTTCCTCAGTCCAGTCAAATGGTTATATTAAAGTCTTCTGTCTTTTCATCGGGTGACTTGAAACATTCCATTTGTTGCATTTAACACTTCATTTATGTGTTGTAACTACCTGCATTAATGCTGAAGTGTATTTAATGCATCAGCCTTGTTCTTCTCAGGGGAGTTCTTTAGGTCACCTTTACTTAGTCTTCTGAGGTGTCTTTCTTCAGAGGTGGGTGTATCTCCTAACTCTTCATCAGGCTAGTCTGATCTACATCAGGCTAGTTCTGTCTATAGTAGCCTGGTTTTTGTAACTTAGTTTTTCTAAGTTTTTGACATAGCCTCCTAACAATTAGGCTATTTTTCTAAGTTTTACAACTCTTTAGCTTATCAGGGGAGCCTTTGGGATTTTATCAATACTTTTTATTAATCATTTCCCAACAATAAGTAGAAATGTGTTCAAGTATGCTAAAGTGTGGTAAGTGGGTAACCCAACTTATGCACCACACACACACGTGTGTGGCACCACCGTTGTCCTCCCAGCACGACATCAGATCTGGGTTTGAATTTTGCAATTGTTCTTTGGGTTTCACATAGATTTTTGGATACTCAAAATTCTGAATTGGGCATACCTAATTAGGTCCATTTGTATATGGACCAATCCGACTTGGAATTAGGTCGACCTAAAGGCTACTTGAATAATTAAATTAAATTATAAATTAAAATAAATATGAAATTAAATTTTATATAATCTTGAATACTTATTCTTAAGATGCATTGAACTCGGACAACTCGTAACCCCAAAGCAAGGGAGTTATCAAAACTCGTGCCTATCAAACGACATCATATCACATACTAATATTGCAAGGTCAATATACGACCTCTTTTCCAAGCTTCTCAACAACCCACGAGTTGCTTTTGCCTATAAAATAGACGCAAAATTTGGATTTCAAAATGCACAGAGTTTTGAAACCTTTAGTTCTTTAGTTCTCTCTTCTTTGCTTCATCTTAATGTTCCTTCAGCTCTAAACTCCTATAGTTTACTAGAGCTTTGTACGCAATGGTGTTATTTGTTATAGATGAATTTATTTTACCTTTGGAGACATCACGTTTATTCTGTGAGTATTAGGCAAGACATTATTATCTTGCGGGAAAATATTTTTTTCTTGATTTTGTTACTTCCTTCCTTTCCTTCGATTCGACTTTTTTTAGGTGTGAGACTTTAACCACTTGAATAATTTCACTTCGTCGAATATCTAATTTTATTCTAGCATAAAATTATACCTTTGATCAAATATTTCATGACATTTTGATCAATGAAACAAAACCAATTTTTAGAGATCAAATGACAAACTCAAACCCTAAACTCGCGGTTATAAATAGTGGTACTCTAACTATTAAATTGTTTCATTTCATCCCCATGAAACAAAACTTAAGTGAAGCTTTATTTATTCAGTGTTGATTATTTGTCATTACAGAAGATCTGTGTATTTCGTCCATGTGAAATTAAGACCACAAAATTCTGTCAACAGGGCCACAATTAATGGTAATCTGCACATGTTAGAGTTAGAAAAGCTGAGTTTTCTTGTGTTCATCTCACAATTCAGTTTACTTCACACCAATAAAATTCCAGTTTAATTTTATTATGCTCAGACAAAAATAGTAGGGAAAACACAAATATGCTCTCATATATTCTTTTTTGTCTTCACCCATGCATTTTTTTTCCATGTTTCAAGACAACGACTTGCATCCCTCATTTTTCCCTGCTTCCCATACTTATAGTTGATGGTGGGTGGTTTAATCGAAATATATACTCTATGACCATTGATCTTCACAATGGTGTTCTATTATTATTTAATATAATTTAATTATTTTTTTGGTTTATTATATTATTGAGATTTAGGTGGCTGGGAAATAATGCTGGTATAATTTCTGTTCTGGTGGGCACGACCCTTTTGTGTTGAAACAGACCGTGCTGATTTGCTAATGGTGCCTAAAATTGGAGGTTCAGTGCTTGATTGCAAACTTTAGATAAAAAGTAAAAGTATTTTTTAAAAAAAAATTATTTAAAACATGTTTTTAATAACTATTTTAAGTGCTTATTACTATTTTTGATCAAACAATAATTTTTAGCTTTTAACTTCTACTTAAGCACTTCTATACATTCCCTAAGAAAATAATATTCAGTGCTTGTTTGCAACCTCTAGTAGAATTGAAAAAGTGATATTAAGTAATTTATGTAGCAAAATGAAAAATAATGACTGTTTTAAACTTAAGCGATTTTAAAAAATAATTAAGAAAAATGTGTTTGCAAAAGAAGTGCTTCTAAAAATGATATTGGGTATTATTTTCTTGGGAGATATGTAGAAGTGCTGAAGTAGAAGTTAAAAGCTAAAAATTGTTACTTGACCAAAAGTAGTAATAAGTACTTAAAATAGTAGTTGAAAACATATTTTAAGTGTTTTTTTCAAAAAATAAGCACTTCTACTTTTTGTTTAGAGTTTGCAAACTGTTTAGTCAAAAGGTGTCCACACGCAAGTGTACGTGATCGCTATATCGTCATGACAAGTTTACCAAGTTTAATATTTATCGAACACAAGGAGATGGGGTCTTGTAAGGAAATTGTAGTTTCAATTGGAAAGCAAACAAAGCAATAAAGGAGAAAGATATCTATTGTCTACAAGTGCGTAAAACAAATAAACTACATATCACCTTGGTTCGCAAAGTGAGCAAGTTGTGAGAGATATGTACTAGTGTACTATCCTATGTTTCATATGGAGAAGTGTCACTTAATCATGCAATGAGGTATTGTACAATCAATTGGCAAGCCACTCTTAACATGCAAAAGGTCTCCCAAGATACACATTAGATCCTCTAATTGTTCTTCCAATTCACTAAAGATAATTCTCACTATCTTAGGAATTTAATCAAACAATTAGCATGCATTGGCCTAATAGCAAGAAGATTTAGGAAAATAGTCCTACTCTCGTATGAGACTAACTTCCTAATGGCCCTAGGAATCAATTATGCATACCAAGCATTCATACAATCCATCAATGTAGAGAATTGATCATACAACAACTCATAGCATTCAAAAGATAAACATGATCACCATATTACTCCATAGGAGTCATACACCAACACATAAAGGAATTAGCCCATGGCTAATTTGGTAATCATAGGAACAATTAAGCTAGTAACAATCATCATTATGCAAGAAATATAAATGAATGTAGAAAGATTACCTATTACAATATTGGAAAGATACAAGTTACCTCTAAAATGCTATCTAACAATCCAGCAATAGAAAATGAAATTCAAACGGTAGGAACGTAGCTCTAGCTGAGACGAAGATGCAGGAGTTAACAGATCAATGATCAAAGCGATAGATCAAAGTTATAGACGAAATCGTAAGAAGAATTCTTATGAACCCAACTAGTAACTACCTCTCTCTCTCTAATCTTATCTAAGAACTCACTAATGACTTGAATTATGACTTAGATGCCTTGAGAATCTGATCCTTGGAGTATTTATAGTGCCAATAATATTTAGTCCAAAATACCCTTCATTAAATGTCCGAAAAGACGAAACAACCCTCGAAATTGGGTCCAGCCGAGCCATCACACGAATGCACAACAGTGGCCGCACGAGTCCGGATTCGTGTGAGCATTTGTTCGCTCGTCAGTGCCCAAACCAGAGATTTTGTGCACGAATCCGGCTCGTCGTCGCACGAGCCCGGCTAGTCGGCACACGAACCAAGCTTCGACTCGTCCGATCGATCCTCGACTTCCTCGTTTTCTTCATATCTTGAGTTCTAGAGCTCCGATTGACTCGATTCTTTTTCCGTTGCGACCCTCTCTTCGAACTCTTAGACATGGTATATCATTTGCCTCCATTTGATCAACTCACGATTTTTGGACTTTTACGAACTTGCTCATCTTTTGCCGATTTTGCTCGTTTTCACTACAAAACACAACTTACTAGAAAAAAAGGGTTAAATGCACAAAGTATAGCATTTTAGGGTCAAATATGAACATAAGCACATCAAAACCATGTAGAAATGGATGCAAAAACATGCAATTATGACCCTAATCACACCCCCAAACTAGATTGTTGCTCGGCCTCGAGCAACGAAGCGATAAGATAGGGGAATAATTGTATGTATGAAGCATCAAGAACAAGATCAATGCCATAGAATCATCACTCAATATCTAGCAAATCTAAGATACAATATCATCCACTCATCTATAAAAATCACATCAATTAGCACGATTATCAAATCAATGAGTCATGATCCTCACAAGATAGGTGTTTCAATCAACCCTCAAGTGTTTAAGCTCTCTCAATCATCACATCACATACACACACTACCATAAGCTTGGCTCAAGTCTTCATTCTCCACCACTTGGAATGACAAATCAATCACACATCAATGAGGACTTTTAAAGGTTGTAGTGTTGGCTCTTTGGTAGGAAAGGAACATATGGGTAAAAGTGACTATGTATGATTAGTAAAGCATAGAAGGAATCAAAGTAGAGATCATTCACCTCTTCATACAAATAGCAACCTCTTCATGCTCTTTTACAATCACTCTTCAAAGAATCATTCTTCCCTTTTTTGCAAACTTGTGATCATACTCACAACACTAGAGTCAAACTTGATCATAATTTTTCAAAAAGTCAACCTTTTTTAATTTCTTGCAAGCACTTGCCTTTGAACCTTCTTTTCATATCAATCCATGCATAGGATTTCTTTCCACATTGGCCACCAATTTCTTCATCATATCACCAATCTTCCTTCCTTCTTTTCACTCTACTAATCATATGGACAAGAGAGTTCTAAAAAGGAAGGAAAATGGCTTAAAGTGTGGTTAGTCAAATGAAAGGATAATAGGCACAAAATGGTAAACAATGGATATCAATATCAATGGTAGGTTCATAGGGCAAAGTGGCTTAATATAGATTAAAGAAAATGCCTCATATCATGTCATGTGAAATCATTATCTAGTGTAGCCTCGAATAAGACTAAAGCCAAGTTCTAGAGTATAATGCACATGTGTGGAACTCACATCAAGAAATGTCATCCGTTCAAGATTGAAACGGGCAAAATTGGCTCAAATCTCACGGGTAATGGTGATCAAGACTCAAATCATATCAAGAATGCTCATATCAATGAAATTTCAAGAATCATGAAATCAAACGTATCAAAGATAAGACAAGAATCAAGCAATAAATCCACTACACTAATCATGACTTTCAACTCATCCGTACAACAATAAACATATCTCTTGCATTCACCACTCAAAGCAAACAACAATATGGCCAAAATAACAAGCAAAACAAGGCCTCACAAAAGCATATGGTCCAAAACATCAAGAAAGAACTAAAAATCAATATGAGAATAGCATTGCGAAGAGAATGACGAAACGATCACACCCCCCCGAACTTTTTTGGACCAAGGGTCTAAAAAGTTTGGCAAAGAAGTGGAGACAAGAACAAGAAATGCATGATAATAAAGCTCAAACATAATAGCATCATCAAAATAAGATCAATAGTCAAATAATCCATCACAAAAGCAAATACCAAGAGAAAGCTACCTAAAAATCCAACCACAATCATTAAAAATCTTACAAAACCAAATAAACTACGAACTCTGGATAGAAGCAAGAGACAGAGTTAAGAATGAGTTACCCATCCTTATGAAGTTAGATAGAAATCATCACTTCAAGAAGGAGAATAACTAGGCGAAGTAACATTGCTCTTATCAATAAACCAATCCATCATCCTCTTTTGAGTCTTTTGCATCTCTGCCATAATTTTGCACATAGAGGACATATCAGCACGGATAGCCGTCACATCGGATTGAAGAGCAAACTGACTTTCCCTAAGGATATTCACTTCCTGTCTATGAATTTGAAACTCTTGACCCCTTTCAATTTCACTCTGCCTTCTATCCTCCATTCCATTTCTCACTTGCTCGTTATTAGATCCTCCTCTCGAGTGACTTTCCACCTTGCTCTTTTCACCATTTGCTTTCCTTCATGAAACTTCCTTGCAATCTCAGAGTGTGACGAGCTGCAAAATTTCCAATTCTCTCCATTCTTTATTTTGAGGAATTCATAATCCACAAGTGGAAATGGCCACTCCACACATGGTAAGCCAACGATGCAGTGAGTGTTTCTTTTCTTTGTGAGAATATTTGATCTCAACAAGTATTGTGGATCAAGATAAAAGCACTGTATCCCAATTTCACTCGGCTCCCATCCAACTTTCCTTGCTAAATGGGCGATCATTCCTCCAAACGCGCAATCTCCTTCAGAGTAAAGATTAGATAAATTCATGCAAAAGTAGGCTCAAAAGTTAGCCTTCAAACCAGTGATCATTGAGTAAAGAATGAAAAGTTCCTCATGGAGCACTTCCTCTGTGTTTTTCCTAGCGAAAACCGTATTTGCTAGAATCATTGGCACATAAGTGAAAATTGGATTAGCAATTTGAGTTGCTTTTGAGTGTTGGGCTCTGAACACTATGTCATCATCATTAGCAATTGCTCTCCACAATGCTTGATCTTGCACAAACCATCCCTTGTTGTAAAAGTTAAAAGGTGGAGCATCTTCTTCACAACCGAAGATTCGGTTTACCTATTGCATGGTCAATGAGTGGGCTTTGTTGTCAATCTGAAAATAGATTCTAGTAGGAATACCACTCTCCTTCTTGACTTGGAAGGTGCTAAGAAACTCGATATTAAGCTTCCTGTACGAGTTGTTGTTGATGTTCAACAATCCATTCCATCCCACATTACTAAAGAGATCCTCAACATCGTTCCCAAAATTTAGGAACTTAGTGGTCTCCTTTAGAAAATATCTTGCGTTGTGAAACTCCATATTGACGAATCTCCCGAATTTGACATAAAAAACCACATTAACTCAAAAGAAGATTCCGTATGTCTAAGGTTTGACATGGCAAATTTCATAGCATTCCTCCTCTAACCCAACATCATTCTCATTCACATTTTGGCCTTCATACCTTCTCGAACTTGAAGCAATATTCTTACCTTTCTTAGGCATGGCCTACAAGATATTAAGCATGAGCAAGATATATAAACAATGAGCTCAACCATCACATTTCCTAGGGGAATTCTATACATGAGCAAGAGAAAAACAATAATCTCAAATCATTATCAACTACATTTACCAAGTAGAATAGATTGAACATAATGGGTCTTATCTAGAATCAAGGAAATTATGCAACTCATAGTCATGCCAATGTCATACATCAATGAAACTTCAAGTAAGCAAAAATCATAGGTGAATTAACATCATTAACTCATCCTAACATCAATATATTCATACCCATTAACAACTGGCACAACATTATCCTGACAATCAAAATTTAGCATAAAATTTCCCAAAATTCGTCACTATGCCTACCCCCAAAATTTCAATCCTCAATTAAATCCAAAAGTTACAAAATTGGCATGCAATTGGGTTCCCAATGGATTACCCATCATCAATAAAGCTTTATTCTATCATCAATTGCTAAAAAATAAGCTAGAATAAAAAAAAAAATCCCCAATTTAAGCTCAAGAACCCTAAAATTTGAATTTCTAATTCTAGACAATGCTACCATGGAATTTCAATAAAATTGCAAGAAACAAAAAAAGTAGAGTTAGAAGAACATACCTTTGGAAGGAATTGATGAAAGAAATTGAAGAGCTTGAGAAATGAAAATTTTCTTTTACCTTCTTCTTCTTGGTTTTTAGAGAGAATGGAGTGCAAGAGTGAAGTGAGAAGTGTGTGTTTGTGTGTGAAATAAGTGGGAAATAAGTGTAAAGAGTGAGTGGACAAACCTAGGGAAGAGTGGTCAAAGTTGGACCAAAATTGGTCAAAACCGGAATCCAAGACACGTCCACACGAACCGGTGTTGCCGGCCAAACGAACCGGACTCATGCGAGCACTCGTGCAGTCCTCAGCGACCGAACCAGTGGACAGTCGCATGAATCGAGCTTGTGGGCGCACGAATCCAGGCCTTCGGTGCACGAATCCGAGGCTTCTTGGACCACTTCGAATTTTCCTCCTTTTACACATTTTTCAAGCAATTTTCTTCCATTTTCCTACACAACACAACTTAAAACTCCTCATAAAATATTAATGGTCATTGAACATCATCAAATTAATCAAGAAAATGAACAATTAATCACGAATCACATCCCCCCCAAACTTTTTCGGATCAAGAATCCTAATAAAGTTTGGAAAGAGTGATTAATCAAGCAATTCAAGCTCAATAAACCATTCACACTACATAATAACTCCTAAACCAAGAATTTATCAAATCCTTTAAACAAAATATGCTCCTCAAATCTATTCTTGCACAAATTAACACAAAATCCACATAGAGCAATCAATAGGCTAAAATGGCATTCAAGCTTCTATCCCTAAAACCAACAAACAAAAAACTAACATACAAAATAAAATCAAGGATATGAAAAAGGATATAAGGGAGGGTTGCCTCCCACCTAGTGCTTGGATTTAACGTCCCCTAGCCGGACGCAATAAAGCTCAAGGAACATCAAAATCAATAAGGGTTGAGTAACTTACATCACTCAATTTTCTTCTCCAAAAACATCCATTCTTCACCACTTTCTTCACCAGTTGTTTTACCCCCTTGTCTTCATTCACTTTTTTTCTTCTTTCAAAAGGATCATCAACATTAAACTCACTCTTAAAATCAAAATTATTCGCAATTACCTCTTCATCATCTCGTATAACTTTGCTCACCTCTCCTCCTATCTTCTTTGGGGAACTCTTGGAATTACTATGGATTGAAAAAGTAGCTTTTTCACCATTCATTCCTAGAGTAACCTCTCCTCGCTTGATATTAATCAAAGCATCCAATGTACCAAGAAAAGGTCTCCCAAAAATGATAGGACTCTCAACATCTTCCTCAATTTCTAGCACAACAAAGTCAACGGGATAAACAAACTTACCCACATGAACGACCACATCCTCTATCACTCCTCTTGGTCTCACTTTAGAACCATCGGCCATTTGCAAACTCATTTTCGTTGGCTTCAAGTCATGCAAGCCCAACCTTTTGGCCATAGAGAGTGGCATCATATTCACGCTTGCACCTAAATCACACAAGGCCTTCATCTTCTTACTTTCTTTAATATAGCAATTCAATGTAAAACTCCCCGGATCTCTAAACTTTTGTGGTAGATGATTTCGTATCAACTCACTACTCTCTCGAGTGAGCTTGTCCATTTCAGGTTCATTATCTTTCTTCTTCTTTGCCATAGCATCTCTCAAAAACCTTGTATAATTCGGCAATTGCTCAATAGCTTCATGAAAAGGCATCTTTGAGTACAACTTTTTGAAAAGTTCAAAAAACTTTTTGAATCGATCATCAAGTTTATCTTTCAACCCTTTTGAAATTTCCACCTTCACCTCCTTTTCCACTTTCCCTTCTTCAACCTTTCTATCCACACCCCCTATTTTACCTACCCCCTCAACTTTCTTCTCTTTTTCTATCACCCTTTTCTCTACCCCCAAAACTTTCTCAACACTCTTCTCCAATTTCACATTCTCACAACAAAATGTTTCCTCCACTATCTCGTCATGAAACAATTTCAAAGGATCATTTCCTACCACCTCCTTTGCAACATCTACACACATTATTGAATTACAATGCTCACGAGGATTAATTTTGGTGGTAGAAGGGAACTTACCCTTGTTGACTTGTGGTCTCAAAGAAGAAGCAATTTGCCCAAGTTGATATTCCAAGCTCTTAATTTGACTTGCTTGTGTAGAGTACAAGTCATCAACCTTTTTGTTCATTTCACTATTCATCTTTCTAAATTCCCCTTCAGAATTATCAATCTTCTTCAAAATCAATGCCAAGGTGTCTTCAATGCTCTCCTTACCCTCATTATTAGGCGGCTTTGACCCCGAATCAATCCCGGGTGGCAATTGGAATATGAAAAGTTCTCGTGCCTTCTATTCGGGTTGTAGGGAGGATTGTAGGAAGAATTTCCTTGATTAGGATACGGACCCCCTTGCTGTCTAAAAGGTGGAGCAACATATGATGGCCTTTGATTACTTGGAAAAGAATTGTTGTATTGAGGACGACCCATGTAATTCACTTCTTCTTGAGTAGAGGTAGTAGGAGGAGGAATACTTTTGACAACACTTACTTGCATAGGAGCTGAAGCTTGGTTTTGGTTTTGGCCTCCATAGACCAAGTTCAACACATTTTTCATGTTTTCCTCAAGAAGTGCAACTCGATCACCCGTTCCACTAATGGACTCTCTTTGAAAAGCATCATTTGCAGCTATATTTTCGATGATCTCGTTGACTTGACAAACGGTCTTTGTCCAAACCGAGCCTCCAGCACAAGAATTTAAGTAATTCTTGTCTCCTTCATGCAATCCTATGGTAAATGTCAAAAGAATATCTTCATCCCTTAAACCATGTGGAGGACAAGCCAACAACAAGATTTGGTACCTCTCCCATGCACTAGATATGGTTTCTCTAGCCTTTTGTCGGAAATTTTTTATCTCTTCCCTCGCCTTTAGCATCTTTGATATTTATCGTGATCGCAAGTGTACGTAATCGCTATATCGTCATGGCAAGTTGACCAAGTGTAATATTTATCAAACACAGAGAGATGGGGTCTTGTAAGAAAATTTGTTGTTTCAATTGGAAAGCAAACAAAGCAATAAAAGAGAAAGGTATCTATTGTCTACAAGTGCGTCAAACAAGTAAACTACCTATCAACTTGGTTCGCAAAGTGAGCAAGTTGTGAGAGATATGTGCTAGTGTACTATCCTATGTTTCATATGGAGAAGTGTCACTTAATCATGCAATGAGGTATTGTACAATCAATTGGCAAGCCACTCTTAACATGCAAAAGGTCTCCCTAGATACACAATAGAGCCTCTAATTGTTCTTCCAATTCACTAAAGATATTTCTCACTATCTTAGGAATTTAATCAAACACTTAGCATGCATTGGCCTAATAGCAAGAAGATTTAGGAAAATAGTCCTACTCTCGTATGAGACTAACTTCCTAATAGCCCTAGGAATCAATTATGCATACCAAGCATTCATACAATCCATCAATGTAGAGTATTGATCATACAACAACTCATAGCATTCAAAAGATCAACATGATCACCACATTACTCCATTGGAGTCATACACCAACACATAAAGGAATTAACCCATGGCTAATTTGGTAATCATAGGAACAATTAAGCTAGTAACAATCATCACTATGCAAGAAATGTAAATGAATGTTGAAAGATTACCTATTACAATGAAAATTGGAAAGATACAAGTTACCTCTAAAATGCTATCTAACAATCCACCACTAGAAAATGAAATTTAAATGGTAGGAACGTAGATCTAGCTGAGACGAAGATGCAGGAGTTAACGGATCAACGATCAAAGCGGTAGATCAAAAGTTATAGACGAAATCGTAAGAAGAATTCTTATGAACGGAACTAGTAACTACATCTCTCTCTCTCTAATCTAATCTAAGAACTCACTAATGACTTGAATTATGACTTAGATGCCTTGAGAATCTGATCCTTGGAGTATTTATAGTGCCCATAATGTTTAGTCCAAAATGCCCTTCATTAAACGCGCGAAAAGACGAAATAACCTTCGAAATTGGGTCCTACCGAGCCATCACACAAATGCACAACAGTGGCCGCACGAGTCCAGATTCGTGCGAACATTCGTTCGCTCGTCAGCGCCCGAACCAGAGATTTTGTGCATGAATCCGGCTAGTCGTCACACGTACCCGGCTAGTCGGCACACGAACCAAGCTTCGACTCGTCCGATCGATCCTCGACTTCCTCGTTTTCTTCATATATTAAGTTCTAGAGCTCCGATTGACTCTATTCTTTTTCCGTTACGACACTCTCTTCGAACTCTTCGACATGGTATATCATTTGCCTCTATTGGATCAACTAACAATTTCTGGACTTTTACGAACTTGCTCATCTTTTGTCAATTTTGCTCGTTTTCACTACAAAACACAACTTTCTAGCCAAAAAGGGTTAAATGCACAAAGTATAGCATTTTAGGATCAAATATGAACATAAGCACATCAAAACCATGTAGAAATGGATGAAAAAAAACATGCAATTATGACCCTAATCACAAACATTCACTCAATACCCTTTTTATAAGCACTTCTTTTGCAAACACATTTTTCTTAATCATTTTGTAAAATTACTTAAGTTTAAAATACTTCTTATTTTTCATTTTGCTACTTAAATTACTTAATATCACTTTTCCAATTCTACAAGAGATTGCAAACATGCACTCAATTTCGCTATCATGGAAAAATTTTACCTTGTTTTTTTTATTTAATTAAAATGTTATGGCTCGAAATTTACTTAATCAAGTAGCATAAATTTTGTGGCGCCTAGTAATTTTGTGTTGCATTATTATAAATGAAGAGCAACACTTGTGTAGAAATTTCTACTGTAGAAATATCAATTTTTAAAAAATTAATGGGTCTAAACCGGATCGGGTCAGATTTGGACATTTTTTTTCAAAATTCACGCAACTTGTAATTCCAGATTTTTTCGCTCCCAGGTATGTTACAATTTGGGCAAATGCGTGTTACAATTAGGCAAAATTTGTGTTACTAATTCTTAAAAAATTAATTTTTTGTAACTTTCAAGTAACTATAAAGAAAATATGTATTTTTGCAAGAATAAATAAGTGTTACTTAATTTATTTTTTATTCTCTTTGTTGATTTATGTTAAAAATATATTATTCATATACTAATACATCATTTAATACCTTATATATGTTATATAAAATATAATATATATTTTTCTAAGGATAAATAAATATTTGTATATACAGTAACACATATGTACTCTAATTGTAACACACATTTGCAGTAACACACATTTACTCTAATTGTAACATACATTTGCAGTAACACACATTTACACTAATTGTAACACACATTTACTCTAGATGTAACACACATTTGCAGTAACATAAATTTACTCTAATTGTAACACATATTTGTTCCTCAATTTGTGTTATTATATGAGCATATATGTGTTACTATAGGATAAAATATATTTTTATTAAGAATAAATATGTGTTACACATACAATGTAACATATACATGTGTTACATTGCATGAAAAATATTTACTTCTACAAAAATAAATGAATATGTGTAGAAAACAACATTTAGTCTGGTTGTAACACACATTTTGCCTTAAAGTAACATGCATTTTCCCAAATTGTAACATACCTGGGAGCAAAAAACTGAAATTACAAGCTGCGCGAATTTTAGAAAAAAATACTCAAATTCGACCCGACCCGGTTTAGACCTGCAAATTTTTAAAAAATGAATAGATTTACGGTAGAAATTTGTATATAAGTTTTTTTCATAAATGAATATAGCCATGCGAAAATATGATAATGACGATAAATTAAAGCTTTGAAGAAAAAATTGTCTACACTCTTCTCTCTTTCTCTCTGATTATGGTCCTAATTGCATCATTTTGCATCAATTTCTATATGGTTTTGATGAGTTTATATTCATATTTGACCCTAATATTCTATACTTTGAGCTATTGACCTCTTGTTGGCAAGAAAGTTATGTTTATAGGAAAAATAAAGCAAAAGGGTGAAGGGATGAGCAAGTTTGATAAATTTCAGATTTATTAAACTAATTCAAATTGTGCAAATGATATACCATGTGAGAGAGCTTGAAGAGAGGGTCGCAACGCAAAAAGAATTGAGTTAATCGAAGTTCTAGAGCTCAAGATATGAAGAAAATAAGTTTGTTCGAGCGCCCTTGCACTGTTGGTCGAGTGAAATCACTCTGGAAGTCAATTTTCTTAGAGCTCGACCACCTGTTTTGGGGCGCTCGACTATCATGACCGAGCGGTAGTCCAGATTTTTGCATTTTTTAGGGCAATCTCGTCTTTTGTGCATTTTAATGAAGGGCAAATTGATCTTAGCATTGTGGGCACTATAAATACCTTCAAGGATCAGATTCTCAAGGCATCTTTCATGAGCTTTTCAGTACTTTAGATCAGTAGGTAGTTTTAGAGAGAGATTAGAGGTTACTTAGTGGGTTCTTAGTTAGATTTTTTACTTCTTTCTACAATTACTTTCAATCTAACCATTAGATCTTCAATCCATTTTTTGTATTGTAATCTCCAATGAACTTCCTACGTTTCAACGGATCGGTTTATGTTTTTGGGCTTTGGATCAAGACTTAGCATTTGGAGGTTTGTAGCTTGTATTTCATTTCTTCTACATATGGTAAGTTTCCATTTAATTCTTTTGTTTTAGTCCTTAATAATGTTGTTTAGATTGTTAATTGTTGATTTGCATTCTCAATTAGCCATGGGCTAATCTCTTGTTGCATGGTTGTATGAATACTATGGTGTAATTTGATTTCTTGTTAATCCTACAATTAAGCTACCTACAATCATCATAACAATGAAATTAAAGAGAAATTGCAAAGTCTTACCTATTACAAGAGAAATGGTAAAGATACTCACTACCTTGAAAATCTACTAAATGATCCGCCAATGGAAATTACAATTCAATCGGTCAAAACATAGCTCTTGAAGTGATGAGACTGTAGGAACAAACGAATTAATGATCCGTGCGGTAGATCAAAAGTAATCGACAAAATCGTGTGAAGAAATCTAATGAACCCAACTAGTAACTTCCCCTAACTTCTAGGAATCTAAAAAGTGAATGATGATGTGTAGAATGTGAAGAATAATCTAAGAAGTCTGAAGTATCAAGTATTTATAGTACCACTTAGGCTTGGACCATTATATCCCTCATTAAACACGCGAAATGATGGAATTACGCTAAAAAATGCCCAACCCGGACTTGGTGCTCGGACGGCTTCAGGCAGATGCTCGGACGTGGCTCAAGGCTTGTGGTCGAGCGGCGTTGGCTTGGTGATCGAGCTGCCGGCTTATGGCTATACAGGTGAAATCCGCTCGGACGTCCTAAGGCAGTGGCTCGGTCATGAAGCTACGGGCGCTCGGTCGTAGTGTATTCGCCGACGTTCGATTTTTGACTTTTTCATATTCGATCCCACGACTTTTCTAAGCTTCCTAGGGTCTTCAATTGAGTATAAGAAACATCTCCATGAGCTCAGATTTCATCATCTCCTTTCCAATAGTTGGAAATTCCTCGTTTTTGCTCTTTTTCACCTATAAAGCACACTTTCTTGCTAACGAAAGGGTCAATAGCACAATTCATAACATATTAGCTAGGGTCAAATATGAATATAATTTCATCAAAACCATATAGAAATGGATGCTAAAAGATGCAATTATGACCCTAATCACACCCCTAAACTGGATTGTTGCTCGTCCTCGAGCAACGAAGCGATAAGATAGGGAAATAATTGTATCAATGAAGCATCAAGCACAAGTCAAATGCCATGGAAGTATCACTCAATATCAAGCAAGTCTAAGAATGTAGTGTCATCTAATCAACCATCAACAATGAATAAATAAGCAAGATATCAAGTCAATGAGTCATGATCCTCACAAGATAAGTGTATAACTCAACCCTCAAGTGTATAGGTTCTCTCATTCATCACACAAAGTACATATACTACCATAAGCTTGACTTGAGTCTCAAATTCTCCCCCACTTAAGTGACAAATCATTCACACATCATTGAGGACATTATAAGGTTGCTCTTTTTTAGGGAAGGATACATATGGATAAAGTGACTAAGTATGATTAGTAAAACATAGAAGGAATCAACAAGGAATCATTGTCGTCTTCATGCTCTTTCTAATCCACTTTTCATGATCATTTTTCCCTTTCTTTGCAAACTTTTGACCATACTCACAACAAAAGTCAAACTTGACCATATTTTCAATAAAAGTCAATTTTTTTCACATGCTTTTCTAGCACTTGCACATTCCTTTCAATCCATGCATCAAACATTTCTTGAATATCTTTCAACTTAGGCCACCAAGTTCTTCATCATATCACCAATCTTTCTTCCTTCTTTTCACCCTACTAATCATAGGGACAAGAGAGTTCCAAAAAGGAAGGAAAATGGCTTAAAGTGTGGTTAGTCAAAGGAAAGGTCTATAGGCACAAAATGGTAAGCAATGGATCATAATGTCAATGGTAGGATCATATGGCAAAGTAGCTCAATATAGATCAAAGAAATGTCTAAAATCATATCATGCAAACTCATTATCTAGTGTAGTCTTGAACAAGCCCCAAGCCAAGTTCTAGAGTAAAATGCATAAGTGTGGAACTCACATCAAAGAAAATCATCCGTTCATTATTGAAACGGGCATCATAGGCTCAAAACCTCACGGAATAGGGTGATCATGACTCATATTATATCAAACATGCTCAAATCATCAAAGTCTCAAGCATCATAGAATCAACAACACCATAAACAAAGCATAAATCCAATAATAAAACCACTACATCAAACATGAACTATCAACATCATCCACACAATCATAAACATATCTCATGCATCATAGCTCTCAACTAGCAACAATAAGGCAATATCAACAAGCAAAAACAAGGCATCAAAATAAGTATATGATCCAAGACATCAAGAAGCTACTACAATAATAAAAAACATAGCATTGCAATGAGATTTACGAAACGAACACACACCCCCCCAAAAAAAAAATTTTGTTGGACCAAGGGTCTAAAAAGTTTGGCAAAGAGTGAAGAAAAGATCATGCAATGCTCTAAATCAAAGTAACTACTCAATAGCATCAAGAAATCCAAGATCAATCATCATCAATACAAACTAAATCAAGTAAACTGACTAACATGAGGAAAAGGAAGTAAGTAAACAAGCATGTGTAAGAAAGGAATATAGAAAACATACCAATAGAAAGAAGTGAAGAGTAGAAATGTAGAGCTTGAGCTCCAAGAATTTTCCTCTCCTCTTCTTGTGTGTTTTGGAAGAGTGTGTGCACGAATGTGGTGTAAAATGTGTGTGTTTGTGTGTGAAATATAGTGTACAATGGTATAAGAAGGAAGTGTGATCAAAAGAAGAAAAATGGTCAACGTGACTTACCTCGGACCCGCGCTCGATCACATAACCAGCGCCGCTCGGACGCCGATGCTGCTGCCTGGTCGAGCGGAAATTTTCACTCGAACCATAGCGAACTGCTCGGACGTCGCAAGGCCAGCGCTCGATCACAACAAGGTCGGCGCACGGTAAGGACCTTTTTTTCCACAATTCCAGAATTTAATTTCCTACACCACTTCAAACAATTTTTTACCACCACAAACATCATCAATCATAATCACATAGCCCATATGAAGAATGATCACACCCCCCAAACTTTTTCGGATTGTAAATCCTAAAAGTTTGGAAAAGAATGATGAATATGGCATAAACTAAGCAATTAATCACAATTCCACATACTAGCAAGCACAACATCATCCAAAACCAATCCTACCATCTCAAAATAAACTCCTCAACTTATTCTTGCTTCAAATCCCTATCAAACCAAATCAACAACTAAGCAATACCAAGAGATAGCACCCCAAAACATGGCTAAGCCAAGTACTTCACAAAGAGAAAGGATACAATACCTCACCCTTGGAACAATGATATTATGAGAGCACCCCTTGGACAATAAGCACCTAGAAAATCAAAAACACACTCAATTAAACCAAAAACAATAATATCCTACACAACAAAAAGGATGGGTTGCCTCCCATCTAGCGCTTGAATTTAACGTCCCCCAGCCGTACAACTCTTAAGCTCAAATCAAGGTGGCTCAACATCACATAGCTTCAAATAGTTTGTCACTTCTTTTGGCATTGAATTATGGTAAAGCTTCAAAGCAATTATGGAAAAGTTCCCCCTTATCATTCATGAGCTCGTACCATTCACTTGCAAAGCAATTAGAGATTGTGAAAGGTCCACTCCACTTCGATTTCAACTTCCCGGGAAATAACTTGAGTTTTGAGTTAAACAAAAGTACTTGATCAAGCACCTTAAAGGACTTCTCTTTGATATTGGCATCATGCCATCTCTTTGTCTTTTCCTTGAAGATCTTGGCATTCTCATAAGCCTCATCCCTAAACTCATCCAATTCAAGCAATTGTAGAAGCCTCTTCTCCCCACACAACTTCTCATCAAAATTCAACTTCTTTGTAGCCCAATAAGCCTTGTGCTCTAATTCAACGGGCAAGTGACAAGGCTTCCCATAGACTATTTGACAGGGAGAAAGGTTCAATGGAGTCTTGAAGGCCGTACGATATGCCCAAAGAGCATCGTCCAACTTAAGAGCCCAATCTTTCCAATTAGAACTCACGGTCTTCTCAAGGATGAGCTTGATTTGGCGATTCGACACTTCCGCCAATCCATTAGTTTGAGGGTGGTAAGCCGTTGATATCTTATGCTTCACATCATACTTCACAAGAAGATTTCCCAACGCCCTATTCACAAAGTGACTACTCCCATCACTAATCAAGGATCGAGGAACACCAAACCGAGCAAAGATATTCTTTCTCAAGAATTCCATGACAACTCTTGCATCATTAAACTTAGTGGGGATCACCTCTACCCACTTTGAAATATAATCAACCGCCAAAAGAATGTAAAGATACCCATGAGATGATGGGAAGGGTCCCATAAAATCAATACCCCAAACATCAATGACTTCTACCACTTGAAAAACATTCAAGGGCATCTCATCTCTTCTTGATAACCCCCCCCCCCCTCCACTCTTTGGCATCTATCACATCTAGCAACAAACATATGACAATCTTTAAAAATTAAGGACCAATAAAAACCACATTGGAATACCTTTTGAGCCTTCTTAATGGAGCTAAATTGTCCTCCACAAGGCAATGAATGGCAATGGGTTAGCACACTCTCAATCTCCTCATCCGGGATGCATCTCCTAATAATGGAATCCGCACATGTACGATACAAATAAGGATCATCCCAAATGTAATGACTAACCTCCTTGTAAAATCTTTTCCTTGCATTAGAGTTCATTCCATAAGGAATTGCTCCACTTGCCAAAAAGTTGGCCAAATCGGCCTATCATAGTGCTTCATCCTCCATCTTCCAAATTTTTGTTCCTTCCACTTTAAAAAGTTGCTCATCTGTGAAACTCTCAAGTATCTCTTCTTTCTCTTCCAAGGCGTCATCCCCTCTCACTAGTCTTGACAAGTGGTCGGCTATAACATTCTCACTTTCCTTCTTATCTCTAATCTCCAAGTCGAACTCTTGCAATAGTAGAACCCAACGTATCAACCGAGGCTTTGACTCTTTCTTTATCATCAAAAACTTTATAGCCGAGTGATCCGTGTAAACAATAGTCTTTGTCCCCAAAAGATAAGGACATAACTTCTCCACGGCGTATACAATGGCTAAGAGCTCCCTCTCGGTTGTGGTGTAGTTCAATTGGGTAGATGAGAAGGTCTTCGAAGCATAGTAGATGGCATGAAATATCTTTTCTCTTAGTTGGCCTAGCACCACCCCCATCGCATAGTTACTAGCATCACACATAAGGACAAACGGTTCATTTCAATCGGGTGTGATGAAGATGGGTGCACTCACCAATGCCTCCTTGAGCAACCTAAAAGATTTCAAACACACATCATCAAATTTGAAAGGAACATCTTTCTCAAGCAATCTAGATAAAGGCTTTGACAATTTAGAGAAATCTTTTATGAATCTACGATAAAAACCCTCATGACCCAAGAAAGATCTTACTCCCTTCTCGTTTGTAGGTGGAGGTAGCTTCTCAATAGCCACTACCTTTGTATGATCCACTTGCAACCCCTTGGAGGAGATATGATGACCTAGAACAACACCTTCACCTACCATAAAGTGACATTTTTCCCAATTGAGCACCAAGCTAGCTTATTCACATCTAATCAAGACTTTCTCAAGGTTAGCCAAGCATATATCATAAGTGTCACCAAAAATGCTAAAGTCATCCATGAATACTTCCATAATTTGCTCAATTAAACCATGAAAGATCGACATCATCAACCTTTGGAATGTAGCCGGAGCATTGCATAGCCCAAAGGGCTGCGTCTCCAAGCATACGTTCCATAGGCACATGTAAAAGTCATCTTCTTTTGGTCCTCCGGTGCAATCATGATTTGATTGTAACCGGAGTAACCATTAAGGAAGCAATAATAGATATATCCACACAAGCGGTCTAGCATTTGGTCCATAAAGGGTAGAGGAAAGTGTTCCTTACAAGTTGCTTTGTTTAATTCCCTATAGTCCACGCACACACGCCAACCCATGGCAACTCTTGTAGCAATCACTTCATTATTATCCGTTTTTATTATAGTCTTGCCACCCTTTTTAGAAACAACGTGCGATGGTGACACCCAAGGGCTATCAATAATAGGGAAAATCATGTTAGAACTAAGCAATTTCAAGACCTCTTTCTTAATTACCTCTTGAATTATAGGATTAACACGCCTTTGAGGTTGGACCAATGGCTTACAATTTTCCTCTAAACGTATTCTATGCATGCATAAGGAAGTATTAACACCCTTAAGATCATCTACGGTCCAACCTATAGCCGATTTGTGCTTTCTAAGTACAACAAGCAATTTAGCAAGTTCATCATCATTAAGAGAAGAGGATACAATTACCGGACACCTTTCGTCGTCATCAAGATACACATACTTGAGGTGGTCGGGCAAAGGCTTCAATGCAATCCTCGCCTCTTCTTCCTTGTCCTTGCTTGCTTTGTCTCCTTCCTTTGTTGCACTTTCTTCCTCCTTGATCTCCATGAGCATCTCTTCCACTTGAGTATTCATGGGCCTTTCATCTTCATTTCCTACATCATCAACAAAACAATCACTTTCATTCACTTCATTTTAGTCAGGAATTTCATAATTAAAAATAAAGAAAGGAGTTTGAGCAATTTCAAATGCTTCTTGAATGTAAAGTTCAACCACATCAATAGAGTTACAAGAAGAGTTCTCCCTTGGATGCTTCATTGCATCTTGTATAGAAAAATGAAGTTCATCACCATCAAGCTTCAATGTCAACTCTCTGTTGTATACATCAATTATCACACGAGTGGTTGCCAAGAAAAGTCTTCTTAAAATGAGAGGAATGTCCTTATCCTCATCCATGTCAAGAACATAGAAGTCCGCCGGAAAAGTGAAGTCTTTGATCTTCACAAGAACATTTTCTATGAAGCTATTAGGAATTGTAGTGGAGCCATCCGCCAATTGGAGAGTGGTGGATGTCCCCTTCAAGTGTCCTTGATCTTAGCTCTTGAAGATCGAGAGTGGGATCAAGTTAATGCTTGCTCCTAGATCACAAGCATTACGTACCACACCATTTCCCATATCACAAACAATTGTGAAACATCCCGGATCCTTCTCCTTTTGAGGTAGGTTTCTTTTCAAGGCATCACTACTTTCATAGTCAACTTTACCGTTTCCGGTTCATCTACTCTTCTTCTCTTGGCTAATAAGTCTTTCATGAACTTAGAATAACTTGGCATTTGCTCCAAAGATTCATAGAAAGGAATGTTTATGTAAAGTTTTTTGAAGACTTCTAAGAACTTGCTAAACTTATCATCAAGCTTCTTCTTAGCAAACCGTTGAGGATATGGAACGGGCACCACGGTTTTAGGTACCCCCCATTCATCTACTTCAACCTTATTCTTCTTCTCCCTTTCTTCTCTAACTCTTTTCCACTTAGGAATATATCTTTCCTCCTCTTCAATTCTACCCTTCTCTCCTTCTTTCATAATCCCTTCTTCCACCATACTCTCCTCTTCCTTCCCATTTTCTTCACCTAGTGGAATAGAATATTCCATACCAACTCCAACATCTATATTATCATCCCTTTCCTCTTCTACCTCCTTTTCACCATCCTCATCACAAGTAGGCATGCTAGGTCCTTCATACCTTCTCTCACTCCTCAATTCAATAGCATTACACCCTGTTGATATGGCGAACTAATACGTCGGTTTCAGAAATAATCCCCAAGGTTTGCCAGGTCTCCAGAGCCCATCCGAGCTGGAGAAGGTCCAGAGCTCGCCCGTCTGTGGAAGGACCAGAGCTCGCCCGACTGTGGTGCATCACTGCGCGATACTCTGGAATCTGGTCAAGGCTCGGGAGCTCGCCCTTTGTCAGCAGAACCCCGGTGGCGCACTCTTTTTCCCTCCGTCCGGTTTATCCACAAGGGTGGTTTACGGTGAGGTTTTTAATGAGGCCCATCTAGTCTAAGGCATAGTAGTAGGACGAGGCGTGATAGGGGAAACAGTGTGAGAGATCGAGACGAGGGTAAGGAACCCTCGTCAACACCGAAAGCCACATAGGCTCGTAAGGTGCCGTCTCACACTCACACATATATAAATAAGACCTCTTTTGTACTATTCACATATTTTCTGAAAATCAATACAGTGCCTATTACAATATTTCTCTCTCTAAACTCTCTACTCTCCCTCCTCATATCCTATTCAAGAACCCAAAAATCATAAGATTATTGTTTGGTAGAATTAATTCATTGTAAAGCCACATAAACAAACATCGATTAATAAATTCTATCAACAATTTGGCGCTAGAAGGAGGGCAGTGCTCGAACCTGAAAAATTAAAAATCTCAAGAACGAAACATTAGAGTTTGCTTGAAGATTTGAAGATTTGAAGGTGTTCTTGATAAAACTCAAAGAACACTTGAAGATACACATACACCTTCATCCCTTGAACGAAGAACCCAGATTTCCGGACAAAAACCCGAGTCTTCGGATTTCACGAAATCGGCCCGGAACAAGTTTTCAAATGCGTGCGTGCATACGAATAAACCGAATTTCGGATAATTCATCACACGCGAGGCTAGATGAAAACTTGCACAGCTCCACCTAAGCTGGACAACCACCACACCGGCGACCTCCACCACTCCGGTGACCTCCCTCCACTTCGACGACCTTCAGCAAGCTACCCCCTCCGAAACCCAAAAATGGCTAACACTCGAGCCGCCAAGGGACAGGCCTCCGCAGCTGCGGGAAGGTCTAAAGGGGGTGATCAAAACCAGGCCGAGGTGGAGACCTCACGCCAGGTGATGAAGACATCGCAACCACCTCCCCAGAAGAGCACCGTAGCTCCGTGACCTCCGCGAGTTGCGGTGACCCAGGAAGACTTGACCCCCGCTCTGAGGGACCTGGTCAGCAATCCTGACGAGCTCCAACGCACAATCGCGACCCTACAGAGGTTGCAGCAACGAGAGCAGGACGAACTCGCCCTGGTACCCAGACGAGTTCCAGATGCCGAAGCCCGAGAGCAGACCAGGCCCACTCAAGGCACCCAGACCAGAGGGGACTACAGCGTACTCCCCATCGAACAGGAGGCGAGTTCGGCACAAGCCCGCCAGCGAAGGGAGAGGACTGGTAAGGCAAAAATGGTGGAGGAGGGTCCTGCTCCCTACACAGGAAGGGAGTCCACCTACACCGGGGCATCTGGCACCCACCAATCACAATCACAAAGGAGGGAAGTCCTCCAAGGCCGCCTGGGCCCAAGATACGAAGAGAATGAGCGTATGGTGGCCCCAGCTGCGTCCCATGGGGACTCCGATCAGCAGCCACGCAGATCAGCCCACGAAAGGCTGAGGAGACCCGCCACTGACCGACTAGGCCCCCACGGCGGATGCCAATTCCAGCCCGCCACTGAGAGGTCACCCCAGAGTGAGGCACCTCGGGGACGTGCGTCCGCGAGACGCACGACCTTTGAGCACCCTCCGCCGGAGGTGACCCGAGATGACGAGCTAGCCTCACTGAAAAAGGCCGTTGAAATGCTACAAGCACAAGTAGCAGCCAAGTCTGGCGGACCTAACGCCACGGCTCTCCCCACCTCTCCATTGGCACCTGCCATCCTCCGCGCACCGGTCCAGAAGAAAATTCAATTCCCAGTGATGTCCGCATACGAAGGCGAATCGGACCCAAAAGTCCACCTGGCCAAGTACGCGGACTTCATGATTTTGGTCGGCGCCACCGACTCCACCCAATGCCGGAACTTCCCACTGACCCTAGGGGATCGTGCTCACCGATGGTTCTCTTCACTCGCCCCGAGGTCAATCTGCTCATTTGGCCAACTCTCACGGGAGTTCCTGGCCCACTTCTCTGGGTTCGGATCCTACCTTACCCAGAAACACCGACTCGCCAACATCCACCAAGGCGAGAGCGAGACCGACCAGCAGTACCTGGAAAGGTTCGACAAAATTCTATTGGAAGGCGAGCCGGTGAGTGAAGACACCAAGGTCGTCGCAGCGATGGCCGGGCTCAAAAGGGGCACCGACCTCTGGAAAGAGATGCACCTCGCATGTCCCAACACTTACAGCGAATTCCGCCACAAGGCGGGGCTGTTTGTGGCTATGCAGGAGGCACTACTGAAAGAAGTTGGTGCCCACGAGGAAAGGAAGCCCTACGGGAAGAAGTCCGGGGGCACCTACAAAGCTCCCCGGAACTTGAAGGTCTTTGGCGAGGGAGACGAGCTCAAAGAAAAGCTTAATCAGGTCCTCACTGTCTCCGTTGACCATGTCTTCACTGCCGTCAAAGGCAAGGCCATGCTGGAGGAGCCAAGGCGGATCCGCCAGGACCGCACGATGCTCAACCCCAATAAATTCTGTGCCTGCCATCAGGCCATCGACCACTTCACCAGCGAGTGCCGAGACCTCCTAAAGCAACTCTAGAAATTTTACGAGGAGGGAAAATTGGCCGAGTTCGTGAAGAAGGCCCCAGCTAAGAGACCGAGGTTCGAGAGGAGGGCTACCTCCGATGACGAGGAGGAGGAAGCAGACCAACCTGGTCCCCATCACAGACGGAGGGCACCTCCCCAACCTCAGCAAAACATGGAGCCTACTCGGGAACTCTTGGTTCTTGAGAAGGAAATCGGAGCTGCAGGAGGTCTCCAAGACGGGGGATCCTCCATATCCAGGAGAAAGAGGAAGGCCGAAATCCAGGCCATAAACCAAGTCCAGGAAGGCAGCTCCGGCCCCAGGTCCATCTCACAGCTTGCTGATGAACTGACATTTTCTTCAGCGGACCTGGAGGGGGTACTGATGCCCCACAACGACTCGTTGGTGATAACCGCCAACATCATGAACGTCCGAGTTCACAGGCTACTTGTGGACACCGGCGCATTCACCAACATTCTCTTCAAATCCACCTTGGATGCCTTATGTGATTTTGAGTCGTATCTGGAACCTAGCAATGCTAGGATAGTGGGGTTCGGAGAAGTTGTAATCGTCCCCCTAGGTAGTGTTAGGTTGAGCGTCCAGCTTGTATCGGCTGAGGACCCCGAAAGGAGACTGACTAGGCTCATAGATTTCCTAGTTGTCGACCAGCAGTCCTCCTACAATGGGTTCCTTGGCCGCCCTTTTATTAATGAATTCAAAGCGGCGTGTTCGACCTACTACTACTGTTTAAAATTCCCAACTCCAAAAGGTGCCGGAACTATAAAAGGTGACCAGAAAAAGGCCCGAGAGTGTTTACTCCAAATCAAAGATGGCCGGGTCAAGAAAGCGGTGACACAAGTCCACATCCTCGAAGAGGATGTACAGATTCCTGCAGACGAGCCAAACATCCTAGACGTCATCTCGGTCGAAACTGAGATGATGGAGGTAGGCGATTTGTCAGAAATCAACCAAGGCGATGGGCCAGTGCAAGACACACAACCGACACCAATAGAGGACTTGGAAGAAACCCAAGTGTTGAGACCTGCGCAGGGGTCGGTACCTGCGCAGGGACAGCAACCTACTCCCATGGAGGTAGCTGATGAGGCCCAAGGTGGGGGACCTGTGGGAGGTCAAGAACCAACACCAATGGACGTTGACCCGACTCCCCAAGTCACTACACCATCCCAAGCTGATAGACCACCTGAGGTGTTCACAGCTGACGAGCTCGCCCAAGCTGAGAGCCAACCCGATGACCTCGAACCGCGCATAGGCCACGAGCCTGCACAGATGTCACAAGTGGAGTGGGACGAGTTCATCAGTGACCCGAGGTGGAAAAGTCAAAAGAGAAAAGCAACCCCCATGGAAAAGTTGACGGCACTCCCGGTGGACCCGAAAAGGGACTTAGAACTTTTCATCGGTTCTGAGTTACCTGAACCGTAGCGGTCGAGGATGGAACTCTTCTTGATGGCCAACCTGGACGTGTTTACCTGGTCTCACGAAGACATGACGGGAATCCCGTTGGAACATGCTTGCCACAGACTTAACATAGATCCGATGAGGAGACCTGTACGCCAAAAGCGGAGGAAGTATGGACCAGACAAGTACGCAGCTCTAACAGTGGAGGTGGAGAAGTTGTTAGACAACAAGCTCATCAAGGAAGCTCTTCCTGGTAAAGAAACACAATGGGACGTGGAGATCACTCTGCATTGACTTCACAGACCTGAACAAAGCATGCCCGAAGGACAACTTACCACTACCTCACATTGACCAGCTAGTGGACAGCACTGCAGGCCATGAGATGATGACATTCATGGATGCTTTTACGGGCTATCACCAGATAGCTCTACACCCAGATGACCAGGAACACACAACGTTCTACACTAACAAGAACATGTATTGCTGGGAAAGGATGCCGTTCGGACTAATCATCGCCGGAGCTACCTACCAAAGACTGGTGAACAAAATGTTCGACCAACACATTGGCGAATCCATGGAGGTGTACGTGGACGACATAGTTGTCAAGAGTTTGAGAAAGGAGGACCACCTGGACCACCTGAAACAGACCTTCGACATACTGCGCCACTGCAACATGAAGTTGAACCCCAAAAAGACCAGCTTCGGCGTACACTCTGGGAAGTTCCTGGGGCACCTAGTTAGCCAGCGGGGAATTGAGGTCAACCCAACACAGGTCCAATGCATAATCAAGATGGGTATACCCAATTCCGTCCAAAAAATTCAAAGGCTGACAGGGTGCATGGCAGCCCTGAACAGATTCATCTCCAGGTCCGGCGACTGAAATCATCCATTTTTCGAGGCAATTAAGGCAAACACACGGAGGTACAAAGAGGCGGCCAAGGCCAATAAGCTCCACCTCAAAAACCACTTCGTCTGGACAAATGAATGCCAACGAGCCTTCAAAGATATCAAAACATACCTGGCGGATACACAGGTTCTGTCGAAGCCAATACCTGGAGAGAAGTTATATTTGTACCTAGCCGCGTCGGAGGTGGCCATCAGCTCCGTCCTGGTCCGAGAAGAGGCGAAAACATACATACCGGTGTACTACATGAGCCAAGTCTTACATGAAGCTGAGTTACGGTACACCCCAACAGAGAAACTGGCCTATGCACTGGTGATGAGTGTTAGAAAATTGAGGCCCTACTTCTTTGACCACCCGGTAGAGGTGCTGACAACATTCCCTCTACGTCAAATATTACAGAGCCCAGACACTGCTGGACGCCTGCTAAAATGGTCACTGGAGATTAGCCAACACGGTATAACCTACGCACCCCGAACAGCGATCAAGGGACAAGCACTGGCCGACTTCATCGTCGAGCTAACTTTCCCACAAGATCCGACGAGGGCGCGTATAGCTCCGTGGCATCTCTACATGGACGGATCATCAACTAGCATGGCAGCAGGCGCCGGCGTGGTCCTGAATAGCCCAGACAGACAAGTCTTCACCTCCGCAATTCGGTTCGACTTTCGAGCAACCAACAATGAGGCGGAGTATGAAGCGTTGATAGCAGGACTTAGGCTATCATTAGCTGTGGGGGCAACCAATCTTCAAGTTTTCGGAGATTCCCAGCTAATAATATCCCAAGTCCGGGGGGAATATGAGGCAAAAGACCAGCAGATGATGACCTGCCAGAAAATAGCCGCGCATCTGATCTCGATGTTTACACAAGTTTACATCAATCAGATACCGCGGCTAGAGAACACACAAGCAGATGCTCTAGCCCGGCTAGCTACTAGCAACGGCGAAGCCGAATTCACGGAGGTTGTGATCACCACACTGAAAAACCCCTCGATGTCCGATTACAAGATAAATCGAACCTCGAGCGGGGGGCAGGAGGACAGTGAAGGTGGTGAAGATTGGTGCACTCCAATCCAGAAATACCTAACAGATGGAACAAACCCCGTGGACACCTGGGAAGCTAGCCGGTTAGTAAAGCAACCTGCCAGATATACACTGCTGGACGGTCAACTCTATAAATGTGGATTCTCTCTACCCCTACTCAAATGCCTAACTAGGAAGCAGGGGTCCGAAGTGTTAGAAGAAATTCACGAAGGGATTTGTGGGAGTCACGCTGGGGGGTAAGCATTGGCATATAAGAGGATCAGACAGGGCTACTACTGGCCCACTCTTCGTAAAGACGCCATCAGCTTCGCTCGAAGGTGCCGAAAGTGCCAACTTTTCGCACCTAACATCCACTCCCCAGTCAACCAGCTTAAGTCGGTTTTCAGCCCGTGGCCTTTCGCAAAATGGGGTATCGACTTGATCGGCCCATTTCCACCTGGCAGAGGCGGCGTAAAGTTTGTTGTCGTAGCAGTAGACTACTACACTAAGTGGGCTGAGGCCGAAGCTCTCACCACCATAACCCAAGAAAGGATGATCGGCTTCATTTGGAAAAACCTGATCTGCAGGTTTGGACTCCCGCAGTCGGTCATCACTGATAATGGAAGGCAGTTCGACGGACAGAAGTTGAGGGACTTCTGCAGTTCATGGAACATCAAGAAGCACTACTCCACTCCGTATCACCCCCAGTCGAACGGCCAAGTCGAGGCGGTGAACAAGATCCTGAAACACATTTTGAAGCTCCGCCTCGAAGAAAAGAAGGGGAGCTGGGCAGACGAACTCCCGGAGGTCCTATGGTCCTATAGAACTTCCTATAGGGCCAGCACCGGGGAGACCCCGCTTGCCCTAGCCTTCGGGACCGAAGCCGTAGTCCCGATAGAAGTCCAGAACAAAACTTGGAAGGTGGTAGGGTATGATGAAGAAAAGAATGATGAAGCCTTGGCAGTAGAAAAAGATCTGATCGAAGAGACCAGAGCTTCGTCAGAAATGAAAAACACCACCTACAAGCGCAGAGCGGAAAAATATTACAACTCTCAGGTCCGAGACCGAAAGTTCAAGGTCGGAGACCTGGTGTTAAAAAATAAATTGATGGCCCCACCAGGTGTTTTCGGTTCAAACTGGGAAGGACCATTCCGGGTCACCGCAGCCTGGCCGAACGGTACCTATGATCTAGAAGACGCAGAAGGCAAAGCTTCGTCATACACCTGGAGCTCGGCACATCTAAAAAAGTTCTACCAATAGACTAGAATCCTGTAATAGACTAGTCGATGGTTTGCATCAGAAATATAGATGGCAACCGATGTAAATTACGTTGCTGTAAAAATTCAGAAAAATTCCCAAGTGTTTGGACCTGTGCAGCTCTCCAACCAGGCGAGCTGCACCAGGTCGCCCACTGCTCCTGGTAGCTTGCCAAACCTAGCTCGCCCACATGCTCAAAAATCCGCAATGCGCAAGGACCAAGGTCCCAAGCGTTGTAATTAAATAGCTCGAAGGCAAAGGCCAAAGTGCCCAAGGTCGCGAAGGTACCCTCCTTAAAGGGTTGCTAAGCACCTACTGCCATAAGTTAGAAAAATTCGCGAAAAAGACGAAGAAACGTCTAAGGCAAGGTTCATGAAACCCAATGGCCCAACGTGAATCAATCGAAGTGCAGTTCACCGCCCTAAGTGGTCTAAGACGAACGATTCGTGGCCCTAAGTGGCGTATGACGAAGAATACGCACTCTCAAAACAGAGGTACAATTCGTAGTCGTAAGTGACGTAAAACGAACGATTCGCTTCTCAAAGTAGAATAAGATGAACAATTATGTACCAGAAAAATAAAAAAAAAGGAGCTATTTACGAAATTATAACGTAAAGGCGCAAATACATAAAGGAAAAGAGTTGGACAAAAAATGCTCGGCTTATATTCAAAAAGATACTTAAGAGATTTTCAAGCCAAAAATATGCTTAAAAAAATCCTAAGTATAAGTAGCTGTGCTGGCCACAAAGGCCGACCAGCTGGCAATCTTTGAACTACAAAAAGCTCCTTCTGGGCGAGCTGCACGTGCCCGGCGAGCTGAATCTACTTGAACGAAAAGTAAAGCTACAAAAATGGAGCTTCTTCTGGGCGAGCTCCGTAACCCGACGACCTACCGAAACTTGGAAAATAAAAACTAAACTAAGAAAGCAATAGTAAAGAGGGCCTAAGACTCGGGGTCGGTGACCTCTGGAGTGGGGGCGACCTGGCGGATGGGCATGGCAAGCTCGGCATCAGAAGTGATGTTCCCGGAGAGTCCGCTTGTTCCGAGCTCGCTGATGTTTATCATCGCATCCCCGCAGACCTCCTGTATCTGCTCCATTGTCCGCGGGGCCTCGCCCCCAGCATCCCCCTCAGCACCTTCAGTCTCTTGGGCGAGATCGGCAGTCAAGACCTGCTTCATCTGGATAATGTTGAACTTTTGACGAGCAGCATCAAGATTGATCCCGTAGTCCGCGAGGTCTCCAATATTCAGCTCCGTGCCTGGGGGGATCGAGGACTTCTCCAAGCAATCCTCAAACTCAGTGACGAGGGCTTCCCACTCACTGTCATTATTAATCCGCGCCCATTGGAAGGAGCGGATCACCTCAGCGAAGCAGAGCACGAAGCCCTTGTCGGTGGTGACCACCTCGGCGAGCTCAAGTGCCTCAGGAGTGATGGCGGTGTCAGAACAGCTCTTGAGCTCGGCGATCTCCAAAGCCTTGGCAGCAACCTCTTCCCGCAGCTTCTGGCACTCCTCCGAGTTCCCTCGGCTCTGATCACAGAGGAGCCCTACCTCAACCCGGGTCAGGGCGAGCTCCTCTTCCAGAGCAGCAAGTGTCCGGCGAGCTTCATCCAGCTCGGCCTGTTGTTGGCGGAGGTCGGCCTGAAGTTTTTCTGTTTTTCTAATAGCAAGCCACTCCGCCTCCAGTGAGGCCTTTGCCTTGGTCTCTGCCCTCGCCAGCTCCTCGAGGGCCTTCTTTCGCTCGTTGCCCACCTTGGTCAGCACCCTCTTCGCATCAAGGCGAGCTCTATCAGCGGCGGCGATATCATCCCCGACGAGCTGGGCCACCGCCATTGCAGCACAGGCGTAGTGCATCGCCAGCCTCGCCTTGTCGGCAGGCTTCTGCCTCTAGATCATGCCGAGCTCTGAGGCGGAGAGGTACTTAGGGGCCTCAGTAAAAACCCGGCGAGCCGCCCCATCAGGAAGGTCCCTCGATGAGCTCAGGGCCCTACACCGCTCAGCGATATGGAGAGATTCAGGTCGCTGCGGGAACTCGGTGGGGGTATACCTACACAATACTCAAATCAGTTAGCAAAAATCATAGAAGTTACAAAGGCTTCCAACTTCAAAGAGGTCGCCCACTTACCCAAACCTATCGGGGTTGAGCCCAAGCAGGGTATCATCCCGAATAGGGACCCCGTAGGGAGGCGGCGAGGGCGCACTTTGAGGAGTTGGGGGCGCCTGAGAAGATTGGGCAGCAAGGGCTCGCCCTGACCCTGCTGGGGTTGATCCGGAACCGCCCTTGGCCCTAGCTCGTTTGGCGGGGCGGGTCTCTTCCTCGCCCACCCGTGAGCCATCCCCGCGGTGGAGAGCTCGCCTCGTCTGCTGAGGTGGAGGGGGTTGGGCACCCCGTTCAGAATCCAAACCTCGGCCCGCTCCCCTCTTGGCAGCAGCAACTTTCTCTTTCGCCTGGGGAGGCACCGAAGTCCTTTGCGAGCCCGAACCCCCGGCCTTATCAGCGGCCTTGGCGAGCTCGAGCTTTTTCGTGGCATCCAGGACCACCCCGGAGGGGATGCCTTCTCTCCCCGGGCGAGGTTTACCCATCCTAAGCTGCCGAGCTAGGAAATGGTAGGCCTCAGGAACTTCAATGGGCGGAAGCTCGGCAGTAGGACCTGCACCTGCACAAAATGATCAAGTAGGTCAGGCGACCTCACTATACGGGGTAGCGAGCTGGCAGAACTTCAAAATGGAGAAGTGCAAAACCTTGAGCAACGAGGTGGTGTGGTGAAGTGATGAGGCCGGCGAGCCTGCGGCAGTGGTGTTGGCACAAGTGTTCGATCTCACGATCCTTCTTCTCCCTCAAGCAACACACCATCCGCACGAACTCGAAGCCAATCGAAGTCTCTGGTTTCCCACGGCTCGACTTGTGGCGCTTCAAACCTACAAAAAGATAGATTAGATCAGTAATCTAATTCGACGCACACACACTAAGGTACGCCACCTACAGCTCGCCTCCCCATAGGTCTCGGGGGTGGGAATGCGCCCCCCGTGGCCGTTGGAAGCTCGCCAATCCCCCCCGATGAAAAAGAACTGCTCCTTCCAGTTCCAGATTTTGTTGGGGAGGTCGCCTAAAAATTTACCCCCCGGGCGAGCTTGGAAAGAATAATATCCCTTCCCCTCCCTCACTTGTCTGATCACGATGAAGAGCTCGTTAATCTCTTCTGTGCTCAGCCGGTTTTCATAGCCCTCGAGGCCGAAGACAGTCAGGGCGGCCAATAAATTGCTCCATGCATTCGGAGTGAGTTGGGTAATGGCGAGGCCCGTGTCCACCAAAAACTGCCCGATTATAGGGTGGAGGGGAAGGGTGAGCCCAGCCTTCAAGGTGTGATAATTCATGGCTGTGAGCCCAGCAGGGGGGAGGTCGGCTCGCTCTTTCTCCTCAGCAGGATACATAAAAATGTCCAGCGGGATACGGAACCGCCTCCGAATATCCGGAAGGGCGAACTCGCTCATGATGCTCTCTACCCCGTTGGCCTTAAGATCAGACTTGCCAGTGGCTATTCGAATTGGAGCTCGCCGGGGTAGGGGGAAGCTCGCCCCGTGAGTTCTCACATATTTGCCCCAGTCGAACTCATTCACGACCTCGGCAGAGACTTGATGTTCAGGGAGCTTAGGAAAGGGAAAGTCGATGAAACGGAGGTATTCATAAGTGACCTCCATCCCCATATCCTCACCAATCTCTTCGTCGACCTCGCGGGCCAGCTCGCCAGCAAGGTCGCCAGGCCCAACCTCGGCGACCTCCTCCCGGGCCCCAACCTCGGTGGCCTCCTCCTTAATGGGGGTCGCAGCTCCTCCCCGAGCTCGCTCTGAGTAATCCCAGAGTTCGCGGAGGGGGGATTCCTCACCGGAACTAGTAGCTTGCTCGCTGGAGTCAGAGCGAACTGACCCCAAGAGCTCGCTACTGTTCGGGAAGGTTTCAGAGCTCGCCCCAGAGCTCGATGAGAGGATCACAGGTGCCTATTGGGGGTTTGGAAGGTCATCGGTCATTTGTCCTTTACCCAAATCGCGATTCGGAGGGGTTCGACTCAAAGAGTTCTCAGACATAATGTGGGCGTCCGGAAATAAGAAACAAGAAGGAAGAGAAGGGAAATCCGGGTTTCTACCTTAGGGGATGCTCGGGGACGCGTCTGAAGCAGAGGAATGTTCGCCAGAAATGTGCTCTGAGAAGTGAGGAAGCAAAAGTGAGGAAATTCCTCATTTCCGCCTATTTATAGACGCTGGGCGCGAGCTCGAAATTCCTGAAAGATCAGGGACCTTTTTTGCAAAGAATTTGAAAAGTTATCATTATTGTGGGCGGGAATCGAGACACCAAGAGACTTGCGTGACGCTTGGGATCCCGCATCGTGTCGGCCGAGGCGACCTCCGAGGCGCAGCTCGCCTATTAGCTCGGCACCCCCGGAAATAGTTCGCCAGACTTCAAGTTCTCCAGCTCGCCCACACATTGGACAAAGTCATGATGCGCGCGAGCTGGGGGGCAAATGTTGATATGGCGAACTAATACGTCGGTTTCAGAAATAATTCCCAAGGTTTGCCAGGTCTCCAGAGCCCATCCGAGCTGGAGAAGGTCCAGAGCTCGCCCGTCTGTGGAAGGACCAGAGCTCGCCCAACTGTGGTGCATCACTGCGCGATACTCTGGAATCTGGTCAAGGCTCGGAAGCTCGCCCTTTGTCAGCAGAACCCCGGTGGCACACTCTTTTTCCCTCCGTCCGGTTTATCCACAAGGGTGGTTTACGGCGAGGTTTTTAATGAGGCCCATCTAGTCTAAGGCATAGTAGTAGGACGAGGCATGATAGGGGAAACAGTGTGAGAGATCGAGACGAGGGTAAGGAACCCTCGTCAACATCGGAAGCCACATAGGCTCGTAAGGTGCCGTCTCACACTCACACACCTAAAAATAAGACGTCTCTTGTACTATTCACACATTTTCTGAAAATCAATACAGTGCCTATTACAATATTTCTCTCTCTAAACTCTCTACTCTCCCTTCTCATATCCTATTTAAGAACCCAAAAATCATAAGATTATTGTTTGGTAGAATTAATTCATTGTAAAGCCACATAAACAAACATCGATTAACACACCCTACTCTCAATTGAGCTTGGATTAAGAAAGACTTACATTCTCGAGCTCGTTGTCCACATGTCCTTGACATGTGTCCCAATTATTTCTCTAACTCCTTAATTTTAGCTCCTTGAAATCTACAAATTGCATTAAACTTCTTGTTCGTCTCTTCAAAACGCCTCAAGTCTTCCCTTCTTATGTCATCTAATTGCTTGAGTATGAGGAGTAGTGTTTCATTGATGTGACTAGAATTTCCTTAATCATGGGATGTAGAAGGTAATGGGTAGTTGTGTTGGTAGGAAGTTTGATTTGAGTATGTGTGAGGTTGATATGTGTAAGACATAGAAGGATTAATATATTTTGGAGGATACGAGGAGTAGTTGTATCCGTCCATCTCGATTTCGCACAATCCTACAAAAAAAATAGCACGTATCAACACTCACAAGAAATAGTACAAAATTCAAAAAATAGAAAGAAACAACAACAAACCCAACAACTAGTCGTGTCCCCAGCAACAGCGCCAAAAACTTGTTTGCCTAAAATGTGTAACACGCAAGTGCACGTGATCGTAGTAGGAGTAGCAAGGTAACCAAGTTTAATATCGAACACAGGGAGATGGGAGATTGCTAAGTATGATTGTTGTCTATAATTCTAAACTCAATAAAGCAATAAAAGGGGAATGGTTTCTTATCTACTAAGCTTGTCAAGAATAGTAAACTACCTATCACCTTTTGCAAAAGTGAGCAAGTGGAGAGAATATGCACTAGTGTACTATCCTATGTTTCATATGGTGTTGGTATCACTTAATCATGCAATGATCTATTGGATAATCAATTAGGCAAGGCCTCATTAAGGTGCATAGGTTTCCCTAATTACACATTAAAGCTCTAATTGTAGTGCCTATTCACTAAGAGCAATTCTCATTGTCTTAGGAATTTCATCAAACACCTAGTATGCATGGCCTTATAATATGAATATTAAGGAAAAGAGCTCAATTCTCATGTATTGCTAATTCCCTAATGGCCCTAACAATCAATTAAACATACCAAGTATTCATACATATCATCAATGTATAGAATCAATCATCCAACATCTCATAACAATCATAAGATCAACAATTGCACCATATTACTCCATAGGAATCATACACCAATACATAAGAGTATTAGCCCATGGCTAATTTGGATAACAAATGAACAATTAAGCTACCTACAATCATCATAACAATGAAATTAAAGAGAAATTGCAAAGTCTTACCTATTACAAGAGAAATGGTAAAGATACTCACTACCTTGAAAATCCACTAAATGATCCGCCAATGGAAATTACAATTCAATAGGTAAAAACGTAGCTCTTGATGTGACGAGACTGCAGGAACAAACGGATTAACGATCCGTGCGGTACATCAAAAGTAATCGACAAAATCGTGTGAAGAAATCTAATGAACCCAACTAGTAACTTCCCCTAACTTCTAAGAATCTGGAGAGTGAATGATAATGTGTAGAATGTGAAGAATAATCTAAGAAGTCTGAAGTATCAAGTATTTATAGTACCCCTTAGGCTTGGACCATTATATCCCTCATTAAACGCGCGAAAGGACAAAATTACCCTAAAAATGCCCAACCCGGACTCGACGCTCGGACGGCTTCAGGTCGAGCGGCACTAGCTTGGTAATCGAGCAGCCGGCTTATGGCTGTACAGGTGAAATCTGCTTGGACGTCTTAAGGCAGTGGCTAGGTCATGAAGCTACGGGCGCTCGGTCGTAGTGTATTCGTCGACGTTCGATTTTCGACTTTTTCATGTTCGATCCCACGGCTCGTTTAAGCTTTCTAGGGTCTTCAATTGAGTATAAGAAATATCTCCATGAGCTCGGATTCCATCATCTCCTTTCCAATAGTCGGGAATTCCTCGTTTTTGCTCGTTTTCACCTATAAAGCACACTTTCTTGCCAACAAAGGGTCAATAGCACAATTCATAGCACATTAGGATAAAAAATGAATATAATCTCATCAAAACCATATAGAAATGGATGCTAAAAGATGCAATTATGACCCTAATCATCTTGATGGATTAATTCTCTTAATTGATGATTTGAATGAATGTTTAGTATTGCCAATTGGATGTTTAGAGCCTAAGTGGATTAACAAGACATGAGAATTGAGCTTATTCATGAATGTTCGTTATTGAATGTTGTGGATGCTAAGTGCTTGATGAAATGCTTCTAGGTCAATGAGAATTGTCTAGTAGTTTAGTCACCTCAATTGGGGTATTAAGAGAGATCTAGGGTCTTAATAAAGCTCTTGCTTAATTGATCAATCAGTTGAACTTACATGATTAGGAGAAATAGGCACCAAATGAATCATAGGTGGATTACACTAATGCATGCTTCCACTCTTGCTCACTTTGATAAAAGGTGATAGGTAGACTTTAATACTTTGTCAAGAAAGTAGATAGAAACCTCAAGCCTTTTATTGCTTTCTTAGATTCGATTTCCAAACAACAATCTTATTTTACATCGCCCCGTTTCCCTGTGTTCAATATTATAACTTGGTCATCTTGCCACGTCTACAACTACCACGTACACTTGCGTGAGACACGATTTTGACAAACACTCTCTCTCGAGGGACTTTAATACTTCATAGACAAACTATTTTGACGCCTTGATAGATAAATTATACTCTTTGCCAAGAATATTGGACATAAAGATTAAAAGAAAAATATAATGAGTAAAATATTGAAAGATTATTTTATCAATTTTTATGTAGTAAATAAAAAAATTAATTGGATTTAAATGGATCCCAAAAAGAATGATACAAAAAAAAATGTGTATATTAATAGTTGAAGTGAGGAATATTCCTATTTTGAGATGCAAATTTTGTATGATAAATAAAAAAATATAAAAAAATTTATGGGAGGGAAGGGGCAGTACTAAGGAAAAATTTAAAAGTTTATATTTTGCACTATTTTGTCACAAGAAACTACATTTTAACTTGCATCAAAAGCAGGTTTTTGCTTTATTTAAGAAAATTAAATCATCGGTTATGTAATTATTGATTAAAGTCGTGTAATTCTATAATTTACTACGAATCCGATGTATGGTCAAAGTTATATGTAAATATATTAATAGAGACAATCGCATGTGAGATCACAGCCAATCCCATGGACTATTTAACATGAATAATTTTTATTCCTCCGACGTTATGTTTTTCATCATGTTTTTCATTTTGTTATTTTCTTTCATACAACTATATGTTTAGCATTTAATTTTTTAATTTTTCTAAACGTTATTTTTTTTCTATTACTTCTTTACATTTTTATTATTCTTTTTACTTTTTTTTATGTCACTTATATTATATCAATATTTTATAATTTTTTAATATTTATGTTATAAAATAACAACAATATATAGTAAAACGAGCTCGTTTATGATAAGAAAAAGAGGGAAAATAAGTCACATGTGAGGAGATTATATGCGGACAAACTCCAAGTTCCAACACAAAATTTTTAATTTTTATATTCAATACTCTATCCAAAAAGAGAACCGATTAATCTAAAGAAATCCATAACGACCAATTTAAAAATTCCGAATCAGGCGAAGAGTCCGTAGGATACATTTTCAAAACTTCAAAGGCTCTATATGGATTGTTTCATTCCAACATAAAATTAATTAATCCTCAAACCACACACATTCCAATACCAATAAAGACAAAAGAAAATCACCTTAAACCATCAAATAAAGATATGAAATTTGATATTTTATTGCAAATTCCAACTATAAAGTCCCCCAGATCATAACACCCTTTTACCACCCTTCTATAATCAATCAACCCAATCTCACAAATCTCCCGTTCAAGAATGTACAATGTGAATGAAAAATGACCAAAAAGAAACACAAAAACGAATCAACGCATCAAACAGATCTTAGTCCCTCTGTACTACCAAAACTTTTCTTACACATGAATCAAAGAAACTGACACTGTACACAGAATGTAATACCAACGGTGTCCACTTGTACGACGACGATGTCTCGTCTCGCCTCTTTTTTCTGCGTATTATGCGATTGAACGTACCTCGTCCTATGGATCAATGAATGAATGATTGAGATTCGATAAAAGGGCATGATTTCACAGTACTGCAATTAGGCTGTTCGAATGCGAGAACAAGAAGCAGTCTGAAGAGGGGCTAGACGACAAGCTTTGCAGCTCTGGACATGGCTCGGGCAAAACATCTACAGACGAGCCTACAATGTTGGAGCACATCCAAGATGTAGAGGGTTCGTTTACCATGGTGAAAGAAACATTTGAGAGACATATAGACGTGAAGGGTGCCTCGTCTATACCAGAAAGTATCCCAGCAGACGTAGTATTTACACCATCAATGTCCTTAAACGTAATTTCAGTAACAACCGGTAAGGCAAGCGGGTCGTATCCATCATCTGGGTGAGACATGTACTGACCTGTTGCCTTGATTCCTTGTTGCACGTTTTCCATGTGGATATCTGATACGACAACACTTCTTATGTAACCACCTCGTCCTTTAGCTGTCTTCAGTTCGATGCCGGTGAACGAATCATGCACATGCAGATGTTCGGCTAATACAACGGAGATTCCACCGGACATTTCACTACCGAAGGCAATACCTGAACCAGATGAAGATTGTAAACGGACCTTCCGGATGTGGACATGGGATGTTGGCTTGCTGTAAGAAATACCATATTCATCCCAACCGCTTTTCAGTACAACTGCATCGTATCCCATGCTGACGTTGCTGTTCTCGATACAAACGCGCGTAGAAGAATCTGGAAAGATGAGTTCAAGGTTTAGAGTTAAGATCAAAATGAACCCCTTTGAGATAGATAATTGCATTTATTATTGTTTGATTGATTTTCACAAGTGTCAATTATGCAAAGACTGATAATTATGTGAGAGAGATGGCTGAAAATATAGTCAAGCTAATCCAGATTGTTCAATAAGAACTTGTTTGAGCTCGGTTCGACATGAATATCAAACAAGCTTGAACAGACTTTAAAGTTTAGTGAAGTCCAAAACTGGGCTTGAGCTCAATAAATAAAATATGTTAAAATAAGTGTAAAAATATTAAAACATTCAATTAACTATAAACAAGCTCAGAGCATATGTTTTAAAGTTCTATATCATTTCAAACAAGCATGTGTTCAACTCAGCGCGGCAGCACGTCTACACACTTAGTAAGAGACATGTCATACTATCAAGAACAAATTCCAGCAAGTATATCAATTATCAGATAAGTAGAGTAAGGGCACACATGAATTTCTGCTTATCAAGCATCATGTACCACCACATGCAGTGGCAAAGGGGTGTATTGAGCAAATACCTGGGTGTCAACAGCCACACCCACACAGTAACTGACAGCATGACAAAATGCACATATATAGGATATACATACAAAATATGGAGTTCACAATTCATGAAAACGAACATATACATTAATTAATATTCTCAATTTCAACACACCTGGGACAATTCCGCTAGTGTAGGGAGAGTCGGGCGGAGAATAAAGTGTAACATTCTGAACTAGTAATTTACTGCATCACAAAACATAGAATGAGGCATTACACACTACTAATATATTTCTACAGAGAAAATAGAAAGGAATGAATTCTAAAGAGAATTCAATAGATGTTACCTGCAATAAACGGGGTGAATGTTCCAAGCAGGCGCATTTACAAAGGTCAAGTTTGATACAACTATGTTGTCTGACCAAAGAAATTCTACTAAATGTGGTCTACTATAATTTAAAGAATGTGAGTTCAATTGTTCCCACCAAACGGAACCCTGTCCATCGATAGTTCCATTATTTCCTAAAATAGAAAGTGAAAACAAAATTACCCAAGGATGAGACAATTTAAAATAGATAAAACCAAAAATAGTCAAAAAACAATTGAGGGATCTTAATTACCTGTGATAACAACATCAGTTAAGTTTTGTCCACTGATTAAGCTTCGATATCTTCGACCAGGCACCTCGAGGCCTCGCCCATAAGAAGGTAAGGGGTCGATTACATCCCATCGACCATAATCCTGTGAAAACAACCAAATATAAGGAAAGATGCATTGAAATTGTCTACTTGCGTTGCATAAAATGTATATCAACAATCAAATAGAGAAATTCAACTTCTAGCTGTCCAAACTTTCAATCACATATCACATTACAACAACTAGGCAAAAGTTAGACGATAATCAAATTATGTAAACAAAAATCAAACGAGAGCTTGATGCCAAACCTGAGAACCGAGGATAAAGGCATCCTTTTCAAGGAAAAGTGTAAGGTGGCTTGTAAGAGTGATGCATCCAGTAAGCCACTTCCCCGCTGGAACGTAGAGCTGGGCCCCGCCCTTGTCGGCGAAAGACTTAAGATAGAAAATAGCATTCTGAAATGCTACGGTGTTCAATGTCTTCCCGTCCCCCACGGCCCCAAATTCCAAAACGGACACACTGTGAGGTCGCGGTGTCAACGGCCAATTAGACTTGCATACACCGTTATACTCAGCCCCATTGCTCAACACCAGGAGCAAAAGAAATACTACCTGAGTTGCAAGTATGCACAAAACTAAACGAGTAAAGAACATTGTATATTCAATACATAGAAAATGCTTAAAATCTTCCTATATAACATGTTTTTATACACATGATGCTGCATCTAAGATTCTAATTTTACATTGCAACATCAATGTACCAAAAATAGAATTAGTTTTTTCACCATAACCACACAAAAGTTAGAAATTTTATCATTATAAGACCTTACGGAAAAAGCAAAACAGCATCTTAGGCATATATGTATGCTAATAGCTACAAAATAGAGTGCAAATAGATCTCAATTATTGGCAATTTTGTGAATAAGAGGACAAAATTATGAAAATAGTACAACCAACATTAGCACAAAGTAGTAAGCTGAACAGGGATATAATTTCAGATCTAGAAATCAAGAATCACCAGCAATATACACAAAATGTATCAAAATTATATCTAAAACATTGCCAAAGATCAAGTCCAGAATAAAAATCTCCGTGAAGTAGCTAAATTGGCGGAGCCCCATAAAGAAACAGGACAAAATTGAATGACATTTTTGAGTTGAAATTTGGTCGACCAAAAAAAATCAGTATTGGAGCTCAAATAAGAGAGTTGAATGGCAAGGCTTTCTAATTTGAAAGAATCAGCCCAGAATGGAAAAGAAGCTCGAGATTGATCCCAGGAAATTGAGGAGCAATCTCAATCACTGCTACAAAAAGAAATTAACGTACTTACTAGCCCCTTCATGTCTTCTCTTCTTCAATCCCTCATTCAAAGACGCCCCTTCTCAAAATCTTTTGACTTCACAAGAAACTAAGAAGAGAAAGCAGGAGAGAGAGAGAGAGAGAGAGAGAGAGAGGAGAGAGAGGAGGAGTGATTGAATGATGATGAGTGGCAATTAAGGAGAAATTTTTGTTACATAATTATTATTGTTGTTGTTGCTGCAAAAATTAAATAAAAAATGAAAAGGACAGCACAGAATAGGAAAAAGACCTCTTCGTCTAGCTGAAACTAAGCCATATATATGGAGTTCTTGGGAAATAATTTATTCATTTTTTGGAAGAAAAATATTTAAAGATTTTTCAGGAGATAAAATCAGGGAAAGAGATTAGGGCGTGGGTTGATTTCAGAATTAGAAAGCATTAATCACTGGCGTAATTACCCACCCAACGGGTATTTGCCGACACAAAAATAACGGCATTCCTCTCTCTCTCTCTGAATAGGACTTGAGGAGGGAGAGCGAAGGCGTAATAATTTAGTGTAATAAGCATGATTAGGGAACCTTAAACATAAAATAACAAGTAAAATTGAGAAGGGGACAAACGGAACTAAGCATTTTTTTTCCTTTTTTTATTTTTTGATTGAGGTGTGTAATGTAATGTGATGCATGGGAAGGTTGGCATGTGCTTTGTGGAAAATGGGGCCCATTGCTCAATGATGTATGGCAAATGCTAGGCTGGCATCACTGAGTTTGCCAGATCAGACCCCAATCTGGGCCCCACCTTGTGTGTGTTGGGTGGGTGGGTGAGCATACTTATAGACTAATTGAAATTTTTGACTACTTGGAAATAATTAAAGATATTCGAGTTTTTTTTGGAGCCCGTTTGCATGAGTTCACAAATTTTTTTGAATAATTTATAAGTTGTTAAATTTTGTAAAATATTTAAAATATATTTTTAATTTGTTTCTGTTATTTCAGTAAAAAGTAAATACATATATTATTTTGTAATAAAATTTTATTTAACCCAGTGTAATTATGAGATTGATTAAATTTTATTAATGAAAGTTGAGTATAAGATTTATCCACAAGTGCCAAAAAATTGTTACTAGATCTCAGCAATTTAAAGCATTTCTCAGATTTTTTTTAACCACTATTACGATATTTTCTTCACGGAGAATTAATTTCACAAATCTTTTATATATACTTGTACTATCTTCGAATATTAGTGATTTTCTCCATTCTCAAATAATGCAAACTCAAATACTAATAGTAAAACGTAAATTTTTTCTTTTTTATTTTTATCATGGAGAATCTATGTGTGTTGAAGAAAGTACTCATTATACTTCAAATTGCATTTGCCAAAGCGACGTCCAGACAGTTATTTCAATTTGTCCAAATATTCTTTTTATATCGAATTCAATTAGCAAATAAAATAAAATGTGTAAAGATATTTAAATCATCCAAGCTAAATTCAAGATTTAGTCAATTAAAAACTCATTCAAATTTATTTGTATTGATCATTAAACAAGTCTAAAATTATATTTTGTTAAATAAGCTCATGTATACAACAGTACTCCATCCGTCCAAAGAAAATTAAACTCCTGGCATTTTACGTGGTTCATATAAATATATTTTTTTTAAATAATAGTGGCATATGAGTGTATATATATATATAGTTTTATTAGTATACATACAAATCGATGTTTTCTTCTTTAATAATGTATAAATTTATGTGAAACATCTAAATAGAAAAAGTGTACAAATGCCCCTAAAATAAAGTGACTACGTTTTAGTCATTTTTAATAGTTAAACAATATTCTATTTACTAATTTGAATATATTTTTAGAAAAAATAGTAAACTTAACCTTGGATAAAAGGAGGAGAGATTATGAAGTTACAACCTTTTTGCAAGCACCCTTATTAGTAATGAAGATCAATGATTTGTATAAAAAGAATAGTTCATATAAATATAAGTATTAATTTGTATAATAAGCAATATCAACACATTGGCATACAAACTGCCCCATCATAAAAAAAATAAAAAAATAAATTATTTGGTCGAATTTTACAAAATAAATTAAAATTATTGGGGTGGGTGTCCATTGTTTATTTATTCTAAAGTTGTAGTCCTCTGTTTTCTTGTGGCCCTTGTTGTCTTGTGCTCCCTTCTTCCAGTTGAATCTTTAATTATTCTTCTGTCTTTCACACTGACTGAGGAGCAAACCAACCAAATCATTTGTCTCTACAATTCTCTATTTTATTTTGTAAAAAAATATGTTGATTTCTTATAATCTTTATTTGTACATTACTTCATTTTTAAAAATAATTAATTAGGATAGTTTTTATTATCACTGAATATATGACATGATCTTTTCATCTCATAGTAATCAAAATTGTACCATAATCTCTATTTTCTATAAGGGAAGAACCACAGTCTCTATAGTACCACCAGTGAGTTATCCACATTTCTAACTTGCATTACCTCTGATATGACTAAAACTTAAATCCAGGTTTTATAGCATTATTGTTTTACGAAAAGTTAAAATGCTTAAAAATGAACCATAATGTTCATCATGGTACCCTTTTATGTTTGCCACTATTTTCGGTGAACGTCATTAACTCAATTTTGAGAGCACCCAAATTTATTTTATTTTATCCATTTTGGGTGATAATTATGTATTTCATTCTAAACTAATTTGTAGGTCATAACTCTGCTTTCACATTTATTATTTGAATATTTTAAATTTTTTCATTTATTTTAAAGAAAATATTCTAAATTTACAAAAGTTAATAAAATACTAAAAATAATTCACATTTTAGCAATCAAAATTAAGGGGGCAAATCGATCACTAATTGGTGGTATTAGTCACCAATGTTGGTGGTCGGTCTATCGATAAAATTTTAGCAACCAGTAGGGGTAGGAATAGGTCAGACCAGACTTCTCACAAAAAAGACTAGGTCTGGTGATTAGGGTCATAATTGTATCATTTTGCATCCATTTTGATGTGATATTGATTGATTTATGTTCATAATTGACCCTAATATGCTATACTTTGCGCTATTGACCCCTTTTTGGCAAGAAATTTGTGTTTATAGGAAAAATGAAGCAAAAAGGTGAAGAGAAGATCAAGTTTGATAAATTTCAGATTTATTAAATCAATCCAAATGGTGCAAATGATATACCATGTGAAAGAGCTTGAAGAGAGGGTTGCAACACAAAAAGAATTGAGTCAATCGGAGTATTAGAGCTCAAGATATGAAGAAAACAAGTTTGCCCGAAAAAATAGAACAGCTCGCGCGCCCGAAAGAAGGAGCTCGCGCGCGAGGAAGAAATAGCTTGCGCGCCCACGTTCTGGTCGCGTGCTTAAGCACCGCGCGACCAGGTGCGCAACCAGCCAGCTCAAGCGCCTCCAAGCTTCAGCTCACGCGTATTCACGATTTTCAGTATCATTAAGGGTATCTTCGTCATTTTGTGTGTTTAATGAGGGGCACTTTGGTCTAAGCATTGTGGGGACTATAAATACTCAAGGATCAAATTCTCAAAAGGACTTTCATTCATTCCATTTTCTTAGATTAGTTTAGAGAGAGATTATGTAGTTTCTTAGTGGGCTCTTAGATAATCTCATACTTCTATCTTCAATTACTTTCAATCTAGCCATTAGATCTTTAATCCGTTTTTTGTATTGTAATCTCCATTGAATTTCCTACGTTTCAACTGTTCGGTTTATATTTTTTAGTTGCGGATCAAGAATTAGCAATTGGAGGTTTGTAGCTTGTATTTCCATTCATCTAAATTTGGTAAGTTTTTATTCAATTCTATTGTTTTAGTTCTTATTAATGATGTTTATATTCTTAATTTTGTTTTGGATTCCCAATTAGCCATGGGCTAATCCCTTGTTGCATTGGTGTATGATCATTATGGTGTAATTTAGTGTTCTAGTAATCATATGCATAATTAAATGATCTTGATGGATTAATTCTCTTATTTAATGAATTGTTTGAATACCTGGTATGTTCAATTGGATGTTTAGAGCCTAAGTGGGTTAGCAACACATGAGAATTGAGTTAATTCATAGAAGTTCTTGATTGAAAGTTGTGCATGCCAAGTGTTTGTATTAATACTCTGATGTCAATGAGAATTACTTCGGAGATAAGACCTCTCAAATGGAGTATTGGGTGTTGTTAGAGAGATCTAGACACTTGATAGAGCCCTTTAGCTTTGTTAGAGAGTACTAGACACTTGTTAGAGTTATAGCTTGATTAAGACATCAAGAGTCTTTTTGCATGTTAGGATGGATATGATACTAGGTGAATCATAGTAGGATTACTCCAATGCACACACACATCACACTTGCTCATCTTTCTAAGGTGATAGTTAGATTTTACTTTGCTTTGTTGAAGTAGAAAGAAATCAAGACCATTTTCTTGCTTTCACTAACTAGTAACCTTTGTAAACATTCAACGCTTGCTTGATATCGTATCGTTTCCCTGAATTAGATATTTTATTACTTGGTCAACTTGCCGACTATACAACGTCCACATACACTTGCGTGAGAGCACGATTTTGACAAACAAGTTTTTGGCGCCATTGCCGGGGAAACGGTCACTTTGTTAAGCTTGTATTGATGTTTACATTTTTTTTTCTTTATTTTTCTTTGTTTGTCTTTAATTATTCTTGGTGAATGTTGATACTTGTTAATTTTTGTAGGAGTGAACTCAATTGAAGATGGGCGAATACAACCATTACTCGTATTCTCCACAATACACATATCCTCCTAATTCCTATACATATCAACCTTACCCATATCAACCACCACCACCACAAGAAGATCCTTATCCTCCTAATTCATATTCATATCAAGATTCATACTCTTATGAAGATCCATATTCCTACACTGTGATTAGGGTCATAATTGCATCATTTTGCATTCATTTTTATATAGTTTTGATGAGTTTATGTTCATATTTGACCCTAAAATGATATACTTTGTGCATTTGACCCCTTGTTGGCTAGAAAGTTGTGTTTATAGATGAAAACAAGCAAAAATGTGAAGAGACGAACAAGTTCAATTAAATTCAGATTTCTTGAGTTGATCCAAATGGTGTAAATGATATACCATGTTAAAGAGCTCGAAGAGAGCGTCGCAACGCAAAAAGAATCGAGTCAATCGGAGCTCTAGAACTCAAGATATGAAGAAAACGAGGAAGTAGAAGACCAGATGGCACAAAATCATCCTGGTCGCGCGACCAGCCTCTTGTGGTCAAGCGCCGAGCTCCGGGTCCAAGCGAAACCAGCGTGCGATCAGCTGCTCGAGTGGCGAGCCTCTTGTGGTCGAGCGCCTGGGCTGTTTTCTGAAATTTCAGGGGCAGTTTTGACTAAACATTGTGGGCACTATAAATACTCAAGGATCAGATTCTCAAAGGGACTTTTACCATTTTTTTTTTCTTAGATTAGTTTAGAGAGAGAATTAGGTGGTTACCCATTAGATTAGGAGTTAATTTCTTACTTCTTTCTTCCATAACTTTTGATCTACCCGTTGGATCGTCGATCCGTTTGTTGTTGCATCTTAGTCATGATTAGAGCTACATTTATACGGTTCCATTTTGTATTTCGCATTCCGGATTACAAGATAGCTTTTCTAGGTTTGATGATTGTATTTCCATTCTTCTTCATTTGGTAAGTTTCTCTTTAATTCTCTTGTTTTAGTGTTCAATAATGATGATTAGATTGTTAATTGTTGATTTCCATTTCCAATTAGCCATGGGCTAATCTCTTGATACATGGTTGTATGAATACTATGGTGTAATTTGGTTTCTTGTTCATCCTATGTATGATTAAGTGATCTTGATGGATTAGTTCTCTTATTAATGATTTGTATGAATGCTTGGCATGTATAATTGGATAATTTGAGCCTATATGAGTTTGCAAGACATGAGAATTGAGCTTATTCATAAAATCTCTTAGTTGAATGTTGTGGACACCAAGTGTTTGATTAATGGCTTTTATGACCAATGAGAATTGGATTTAAGCCTAGACCTCTTAATTAGAGTATTGGGTGTTGTAGAGACATCTAGACACCTAATAGAGCCCTTTAGCTTGTGTTGTTAGAGAGATCTAGACACTAGTTAAAGTCATGGCTTGATTAAGACACCAAGAACCCTTTTGCATGCTAGGATGGATAAGCATTAGGTGAACCATAGTAGGAGTACTTCCATGCACACGCACCACACTTGCTCACTTCCTAGAGGTGATAGTTAGACTTACTTTGCTTGCTAAAGTATATAGAAACCATGATCCTTTTCTTGTTTTCCTAGCTAGAGCCTTTGTGAACACTCAATGCTTGCTTGATATCGCATCATTTCCCTGTGTTCGATATTTTAACTTGGTTACCTTGCGACGTTTACTACAACCACGTACACTTGCGTGAGACACGATTTTGGCAAACAAATTTTTGGCGCCGTTGCCGGGGAAATAATCTCTTTGTCAAGCTTGTGGTCGTTTGTTTACTTTTTTTTTTCTTTATTAGTCTTATTTTTCTTTGTTTCTTTGTTTGTCTTTGACTATTCATGGTGAGTGTTGATACTTTCTTATTTTTGTAGGAGTGAGCTTACTCGAAGATGGGATACAAACACTACACGTATCCACGATACACTGGTTCTCTTAATTTCTATACATATCAACCTCACCCATATCAACCACTACCTCCACAAGAAGATCCTTATCCTCCTAATTCATACACATATCAAGATTCCTATACTTATGAAGATCCATATTCCTACGCCTCTTATGAAGAGCTATACTCCTACACTCCATCCATTCCTATGCATTTTCATAAAAAAGAAACTCCTCCTAGCTATTTAGATGATACTCTCGTTTATATCCTCAATCAACTCGAAGAAATTCAAAGGGAGGATGAAAAGCACTTTGAGGAGACAAACAAGAAGTTTGATCACATTTGCAAAACTCAAGTTGACCAAATCAAGAACTTGGAGTTCCAATTGGAACAATTGGCTTGTAGTGTGAGAATCGAGAAGTTAGTGCTCTACTGGGAGCAATTGAGCACCCAAGCCAATTGTGAGGAGGAAGATGGAGGTATTCTAGATGATGAAGTTGAAGGGGAAGTGGAAAGCGTGGGGGAATAAGGGAATGTGGAAAATGAAGATGATGATGATCATAAGGAGAATAAAGCTCTTTCTTTACGAGATTGTCTCAATGCTAAAAAATTTATTAATCCTTCTAATGCGTACATTGATTTTGAGATTCCTCTTATTGTTGATGATATTGGTTATAATTATCATCATGCTAAATTGATTAGGGATCGAGAAGAAGAGAGGGATGGACTAGAAGAGCAAAGAGAAGAGAGTGGAAAGGAAGAGCATGAAGTGGAAAATAATGAGAGTGAAGAGGAGGAGGATGATGAATACGATTATGATTATGAGGAGATCGAAGCACTTTATTTGCAAGAAATTTCCAATATTAAGAGTTCTACTATCCTCTTCATGATAATATTGTGAATGATATTAATCCTCTTATTAATGATAACAAATATGATACTTCTTCTGTTTGCATTGATAGGAATCAAGAAGAGGAAGAGAAGGAGGAGAAGGAAATATAAGATTCAAGAGGAGAAAAGGAGAAAGGACAAGAAGAGGAAGATGAATGTCCACTCATGGACATGAGCTTTATGGAAGAAAAACAACAAAATGATGTGGAAGAGGAGCCTACAATTGAAATGAGCATTTCTAAATCCTTAGACTCTTCTACTTGTGTTTTAATTGATAATGTTGTTTATTGTGAATTTGTCTTGCCTATTGAATTGATTAATGATAAGATTGAATTGAGAATCCTCTTGAACATTTTTTAATAGTAGGAAATGGGGGTGGAATGGTGTTATGAGGAGAAGAGAGGAAGAATTTGCATGTGCTTACAAGTATAAAATGAAAAGGAAAGTAGGTGTATGGCGTAGAAATCCTACATGTTTCCTTGATCATGAAGCTATGAGATTGATGTTTGATGGGAAGAATGAAATATATCCTTGGCCATTTAGCTAACATTGGTGTTGTCCGGCTAGGGGACGTTAAATCCAAGTGCTAGATGGGAGGCAACCCATCTCACTCCACTATAGGATTAATGTTACACTATCTATCTTAACCCATATTACAATCATATGGCTCTCGATCATTATTTCCCGTGTTTAAGATTCTCTTGTCCGTTTAATTAATCAAGCCACCGAACGCTTTAATTAATTTAACATCTTAACCTTGGAGTAAGGACATCTCTTCTTTATCATCATAGTAGAAACAAATTCCAGTTGCAAGATTTAGTATAACGAACGTTTAGAGCCCACCAAGGGGACTAATCATGCAAGACTCTCCAAGCACACGTTTCTCTGTATTAAATCTTAGCAACTGTCATGTTCTCAATGGTGTCGCCCAAGATGCAAAAGTATTGAGTCTCATTGACTATTTACCGATAACAAAATAAAGTGCCACGCACGGATTACACACGGTCCTATTTAAGGGAATGAAGTTTAGAAATAAACGACCACTGAGGTCTAATTCTTCATCCCATAAATCAGTACGGAAGAATTACCTCTCTGTAGGTCCTCTTCAATGCATCATCATGCACTAATGTAATCCCTTGGTTAAGATAAGTTAATCTGGGATCTACACATCAACCGTTTACCAATGGGGTGTTCAAATCTCATCTAGGTTGTGAATTTAGTACTTGTTACAAGACACTGATAATATGATCTTGTTGTGAGTTATCCGGGGATCACCACATTTATCTATAGTGTAACTTGTACTATTATATTTGAACGAATTGCAATAAATAAATAACATTCATATTATCTAAAGCACAGTGATAAAATATTTATTTAAGATAAAGTTCAAAGATTCAGTTTAGTTATACAAAGTAAAAGCATACTTTCTAGTATAACCCTAACAGAAAAAATGTGTGTTCAGAATAAGTGTGAAAAGGAACGAGGATTAGGCATCGTTCATCGTACGTACACTTTTATAAATTATCTCAACAAACTAAAGGTGGGGATTAGTTCACTGTATTCTTGTAAGTTATTGTGTTGCTCTTGTTGAGAATATACATGTTTTGCTTGAATTATTAATAATAGTTTGAGTGACGAGATAATAGTCTGTGTGACGAGCTATGTTTATGTGATAAAGGCAGTTTATGTGACAAAAATGCTTATATGATGATAGTTTGTGTGACGAGAACTTTTAGCTTGCATGATATATTATTGCTCGTAAGTTTACCGATTTCTACATTGCGAACAGATATTTTCTCCCAGTGAGACTATTGTTTTTCTCACCCATTTTCAATTAATATTTTCAGATTTCTAGGGATGACGGGTTGCGGTGTGGAACGGTGATTTATTTACTAGTTAAATAATTTATTTTTTTGTCAAAATGTTCTTTTGTAAAAAAGGATGTTTATAGTTTGTATGCTTAGACATTGAAGATTATGAGAAAGTATAATGCATGCATGAGGTTTTAATTTTCCAATTTTGGATTTGTGGTACTACATTTTTTATTGATTAGATAAGTATTGTATACGTTAGAATTTAATATTATTTTCGTAAAATAAATTTTTTTGTGGTGTATTATATTAAAGTTATGATACTAATTTTGATAAAAATTATATGTTTGAAACTCTTTGGATTACTTTTAAGTAAATGGTAAAAATTGGTTTTTAAGTTATGGGACATTAGCTGCAAATTTTATATTATTGCAAAGTAAGTCGCCTTTATCTTACTCAACTTGTGACTTAAAATATTTTTATGAAATGGTCCAATAACTATAATTTTCAAAACATAGCAAATTAATTTTATTTAGAATTTTATTCTCAAATTTATTATTTTTAATGAGTTTTGAAAATTGGGCTTTTTAGTTTAAAATTTCAGCTATTAAATTATTAAAATTAGTGGCTTATTAGTAGTTTGCAGAATTGGTCTTTTAAATTTCTTAATGAATTTTTTGTTATTAAAAAATTCTATAAGATTTAATTTTATAGTTCACGCCTCAAATCAATTCCTTTTAAACCCTTTAATATAAAATTGTACTTTTAAAAAATAGGGCGTGACAAACACTCATATAGCCACATTAATCCGCCCGTAAAGCCCGATAAATCGATAACAACAAGATTCACCACAATAGTAATATGCTCTACATAAAGGGTTTACAACCTGAAATAAAATTCATTTGTCATTCACCAAGTTATAGAACCTATGTGAAAGTTGGAATGTGTTGCTTAAAGGATATCATATACTAACTCTTATCAAGAACTTTCACGTAGCCTTATTAGTGTGGATTGTATTGAAATCCTTATCACAATATACTTCAAGGTTGTTGAGAACATGAAGAAAACAATCATACCTTTCAATTAAATATGAGAGTCTAGCAACAACATTCTCATAGGAATACGATAACCCAAATTCTTCATTCAACATACCAATTGCAGGTGCAACTGCATGGTAATTGACATTACTTCGACTAATCCAATGACTTGTCTCGTGTTCATCGATTAAGTGCTTAAGAAAGCATTTGTCCAATTGGACCATTTTGAGTTGTAAAGGATTTTTTCTTGAGATGGAATATTTCTCAAAGACATCACTTCTTTTTTGTTGAAAAGAAAAATCGAGTGTATTTTATTCACACAAGTTTCAGATATATATAGAGCATTGATGAGTGATTCTCTATGTAATCAATAATGGCGCAATAATACATAGTGTTGGTCCCAAAACGAGTATAATCAATGTATGGGGGGAATACACTGATGTCAGATTTTCCGAATTCTCAGAAAATACTCTTACAAAACTCAGTCAGGAGGATCCTGATTGTTCTCACAGAACTGATGGTCTCAGGGGCAGCAAAGACTGGTCAGTTAGAAGACAGATAGGCTGAGTTCTGAGTATGTGCTCTCGGAAGCTCAGTAGAGATAACCCACCTACCGACCGCTCAGGAAGCTAGTCAGTTGGATAGCTATATGTTTCCAATTTCGTGTGCTCTCACGCAAGTGTACGTGGTAGTTGTGTATATGGCAGGAAGACCAAGTTAAAATATATCGATATCAGGGAAACGGGGTGATGAATAGTAGGATGTTGTTGTCAAATAGATTTTAAAAAAGCAATAAAAGGCTTGGGGTATCTATCTACTGTTCTTGACAAGAGATAAGAAGCTACCTATCACATTTTAATCAAAGATGAGCAAGAGTGAGAAGCATGCATTAGTGTAATCCACTTATAATTCATTTAGTGCCTATCTCTCCTAACATGCAAGGTCCATTGATTGATCAATTAAGCCTTGATCTTCATTAATGTGCCTAGATCTCTCTAAAGACACTTAATACTCTAATTGAGGTGACTTAACTCATATCCAATTCTCATTGACTTAAGAGCATTTCATCAAACACTTAGCATGCACAACATTCATTAAAGAACTTTCATGAATAAGCTCAATTCTCATTTCTTGCTAATCCACTTAGGCTCTAAACATCCAATTGGCAATACCAAACATTCATTCAAACCATCAATTAAGAGAATTAACCAATCAATATCACAATACATGCATATGATAGATAGAATCACCAAACTACTACATAAGCTTCATACACCAATGCAAATGGGAATTAGCCCATGGCTAATTGAGTGATCATAACAACAATTCTATTAACTAGCATCATGATGAAGACTAAATTGATGAGAAATTACAATAGTCTTACCTATAGCAATGTAATTAAAGATTAATCTACTACTTTGAATATCCAACTTGCAATCCGGAACTCAAAATGTAAAATCGAACCATAGGAATGTAGCTCTAATCACGACTAAGCTAAAGAAACAAACGGATCATCGATCCATCGGGTAGATGAAAAGTAATTGAAGATAGAAGAATGAGAAAATCTAAGAACCCACTTAGTAACTTCTAATAACTTCCTAATCTAATTGGAGAATCTAAGAAAATTATGGAAAATGTGTAGAATGTCCTTGGAAATCTGATGCTTGATGTATATATAGTACTCCTCATGCTTGGACCAAAATACCCTTCATTAATCACGCGAAAGGATGAAACTACCCTTAATTGTGCTGAAAATCTGACACACACGCGGGCTGAGCTTGGAACCGTGCGAGCTGCGCTGGTCACGCGCCTCTGGGCATGTGGTCGTGCGCGAGCAGACGCCAAATGAGTGAGCAGCTTCACACGGCGCGCGAGCTAGGCAGGTCTCCGACGTCCGATTTTCAACTTTTCCATTTTTGATTCGATGGCTTATCTGATCTTCCTATGGTCTTCATTTAAGTATGTTAAACTTCTCCATGAGCTCGGATTGCATCATCTCAACCCCTATAGATAGAAATTCCTTGTTTTGCTCGTTTTTTCCTACAAAACACACTTTCTAGCAAACAGGGAGTCAATAGCACAATGTATAACATATTAGGGTCAAATGTGAACATAAACTCATTAAAATCATATAGAAATGAATGCAAAATGATGCAGTTATGACCCTAATCACACCCCCAAACTAGATTGTTGCACGACCTTGAGCAACGAAGTGATAAGATAGGGGAATAACTGTATCAATGAAGCATCAAGCACATAGCCAAGTGTCATGAAATCATCACATAATATCAAGCAAGTTTAAGAATGCAATGTCATCTAATCATCCATCAACAAAGAATCAATAAGGAAATCATCAAATCAATGAGTCAAGATCCTCACAATGAAGTGTTTAGCTCATCTCTCAAGTGTTTGAGGTTCTCTCAATCATCACACAAAGTACATCTACTACCATAGGCTTGGCTTGAGTCTAAGTTTTCCACCACTTGAACTGACAAATCATTCACACATCAATGAGGAATTCATGCACTTTCTAATTGACACTTTTTCAAAGACAATTTCTTCCTTTTTTTAGCACATTATGATCATACTCACAACACTTAAAAATTAACCTCTTTTTGTCTTTTCACTTGTACTTGCACCTTCTTTTGCTTTTGCTTCCAATTCAACTAGAATTTCTTTCCACTTTGGCCACCAAGTTCTTCATTATCTCACCAATCTTCCTTCCTTCTTTTCACTCTACTAATCATAGGGACAAGAGAGTTCCAAAAAGGAAGGAAGTATGACTTAAAGTGTGCTTAGCCAAAGGAAAGGTCATTAGGCAAAAAATGGTAAACAATGGATCATGATATCATTGGTAGGCTCATAGAGGCAAAGTGACTCAATCATACATAAAAAATGGCCTCAAATCATATCACGTGAACTCATCATCTAATGTAGTCTCAAATAAGACCCAAGCCAAGTTCTAGAGTAACATGCACATGTGTGGAACTCACATCAAAGAATATCATCCGTTCAAGATTGAAACGGGCATAAAAATGGCTCAAACCTCATGGGTTATAGGTGATCAAGACTCATATCATATCAAACATGTTCATATCATCAATATTAGGTATTTCTGCTATTGGGGTGAATCTCATCACCTACAAGGAGATTTCCCATCTTGAGACCTTCAGGATGATGGCAAGGAGGAGCTGCCAGGGAAAGACAGCGGATTTGAAGAAAAACATGCTTCGGAGAAGGTAGAGGTTTTTTATGGATATTGTTGTGAAGGTGATTATGGCAGAGCAGCAGAGTTTGGATGCCCTTACCAAACACAGACTGAGTGTTGCTCTTGCCATTCTGGATGGTGTTCCAACTGACTGGGTTGGATTGGTTTGGCATCGACTGGAGCAGGAGGCTCAGAGATTCACGAGGGAACGGATTGGGAAGAACAACAACTTGTATGGATTAAAGTCCAAGTGTTCAATGGCCACCAAGATCACCATCATCCTGCGTCGTCTGATGCCAGAGCAGGAATGGGAAGAAGGGTAGTTTGATGATTACCCCAATTCCAAGTTCATCCAGAAAAATGATGCCAAAGCCCTTGGAGACCATAATTCTGATGCAGGGGGTGCTCCAGCAGCTACTCGTCCTACCCCTGTTGCCCCTGCTGCCCCGGAAGCTTCTACTGGTAAAAAGAAAAAGTAGAAGAAGATAAAGACTCATCAATCTACTGATCGAGCTGAGAAGAAGAAGAAGTCCAAGAGGGACATTGATCCTGTTCAGAGGAAGCTCTCCTTTGAGGAAGAAGAAGAAGAGGATGATGACAATGCTCCTCTGAGTAGATGGAGGAAGACATCCACTACTGTCAGGCACACTATGCTTGTTGATGAAGCTACTGATGAAGAACAAGGTAGTGGCTTGCCTGATCTTGAGGACTATCCGGGTCATTACGGTGCTGAGGAAGATGAGGAACCAGCAGCAGCAGAGGAGGCAAGACCTCAGCAAAGGAGAACTAGGGTTGTTTATCTTGCCTCATTAGAGGAGGCATCCCCAGCTACCTCCCCAGTCGACGCCCAACCACTCAAGGCAACCCAACCTACACCTTCTTCTCCCCCCATACAATTTCACACTCATCCTACACATTCTCATTCCCACTCCCCTACCCCGTCTCCCAGACATCAATCCCCCATACACCAAACTTTCACTCACGACACACCAACATCTTCTCACCCAGAACACCCCTCCACCTCAAACATTCCAGTTGACCCCTCTCCATCCACCTTCCAAGTTGGCAATGACTCAAAGGGCTTAGCTGCCTCTGGTGAGCCATCAGCTGCCCTACAAACCCTAAACCCAGACCCTCTTTCCCATGAGCCCCCTACCTCCCCAGCTGATCATGACCCCTATGCTTCATACACCAATCTTTACCCGAAAGGTAGTATTGAAAAGGGCATGACAGTAACAGCCCTAGCCCACATTTCCTACCTCATCCCAAACCTTCTACACCACCCAGCCCACTTACACCTGCTGGCCGAGGGTCTCATCTGGGGACGAGCACGGGAAGGCCCAGTCGCCATTTTTCTCAACCTCATCGAGGAAATGGGCAAGGCCAACTTCATGGCGTGGGAAGACGCTCTAAAGGGTGCCCTGGATATTAAGAGCCCCTCTGAGCTGACCACGTCTGAAGGTCTGCTAAAGGTAGACAGGGCAGTGCTATTGAAGGATGGGATTGCGTTGGACTGCCCTAAGATAGTTGACACAGAGTATGTGGCTCCATCAGCTGATTTTGAGTTGAAAGATGATAGTCAAGTGACACTTGATCTGCTGATCCAAATGCAAGGTTTCTTTGATGATCAGATTAGGGCTGTCAAGGCCACACTGAATGCTACCAAGTCCCTTGCTCCCTCGCTGATTGAGAAGCATGTACAACAAGCGATAAGGGATCAAAGGATTCAGCTGATTGAAAGATTGGAAGACAGCTTGTCCGCAGCCTGATCTGATTTGTTCTTTACTCAGGGTGAGTTTAAGAAGATTGCCCAGACCTATCTTGATGAAGCCACAACTACATTCTCTTCTGAGGCTGTGAAGATTGATTAGCTCAAGGTCTCCTTGGATAAGGAGATAGAGGAGCGTCAGAAGGGTCAGGAGGACCTGAAAGCTAAATTGGCTAAGATCCCATCTTCACTTCCCTCTTCCTCTTCCTTTCTGATATCAAAAAGGGGGAAGAGAAGAACTCAACTGAGATTGCTTCACTAAAAGTTGAGGTTCCTGCGTTGAAGGAGATAATGGAAACCAGCAATAGGATCATGTCAGCAAGGATCAAAAATGTTGAAGACTATATCAATGATCGGGATCTCGCAAGATAGCGTGCCCAGGATATGAAAGATCTGAGGCTGGCAGAGGCCATGCAGAGAGACGAGGAGGTAGAAGAGGCAAGGGAAAGGCAGAAAAAGATTCTTGATGCTGAACTTGATGCCAAGCTTGCCAGGGAGATGTAGCTGGCAGTGAAAGAAACTCCTGAGGAAAGGAACAAGTGCCAAGAAAGGGAGATGAATGATCAGCTGAATAGGCGCTACCTCAGGAGATTGAAGAAGGAAGGGAAACCAGTGCCCCAGAGAAGGAGGCAGAAGGGTGCTGCGTTTGTTGTCGACCTCAATAAACCCCTGGTAGATGGCCCAATAGAGGCATTTCTCAAAGATATGTCAGATGCGCAGATAGCTCTATGGAGGCGGATCAAGATTCAAGCCCTCATCTACTTCTACGTTATGAGGGAAGAGACCAGAGGCAAGAAGGAAAGGAATGAGGATTTCAGAAATTAGTTGAAGAAATACTTTCCTGAGTTTTCAAAGTTTATCTCTGGGGTAATGATCAAGATCCATGTCCAGCCAGAGCTGATAGAGCTGGAATACTTCACCATGCCAGTGGACTCCAGAGGCAAGCCAAATTGGAGGGAGATCCAGAAGATCTGAATTGATATGGTGGTGCCCTTCTTCAAAACTCTGCCTGACACATCTACTCCTACCCTGAAGAAGGTGGAAAAGAGATTCCTTGATTGGATGCAAGTACTGTTAGTGAAACTTGATTTAATCACATAAACATGTCTCAACAGAAAGACCTTAATGCCAACAATCTACCATGAATTATCTGAAATTAATTGAATAATCATAAAAGCGGAAGCGTACTTGGATCCATGGATTTTGATTTGAGACTCAACAGGGATGATTTCCCAAACAATCAGCCTCACCTTCCTATTACTTTCCTTTAGAGAGATTACAGAATTGTTTGATGAACGTACTGATATTTGGGGACCATAACCCTATTTATAATAATAAATTATCCTTTATTTCAATTTGGTCCCTCAACAAATTGAAATCACTTAATGGTATCTACACATAAAGCTCATAATTATTTAATACCCATATAGGCCCATAAATTAATTAAACTATTTTAGATCACTTTAATTGGGCCTCCTTAAAGATAATTATGCACATTTAATATTGACACGTGGAAGCCCAATATGTTGGATATTTCCAACAAGTACCAGCTGAGGAGAGGATTGATCTGGTGTAATAGTCCAGCTGAGTCAGCTGATGGTAGGAATCTCTTGTACTTGCTCTTCTCTTTTTTGATTTGAATGAAATGTTCATATTTCCAGACAACTACTTGTTGTCAGGTGCTTTTAATTCTGTCTAAGGGATCTTATATAAAGATCTTCTTTTCTGTCCTTTGATTTGATCTTTTCTTGCTTATCTTATGAGATCAGCTGAGTTGGTTTGGATATCATCAAAAAGGGGGAAATTGTAAGGATATTCTTGTTAGAAGTTTTGATGATATAATAAATCACTCAGCATGTAATAGGACCAACTGAACCTCTTAGTCAGCTAATGAATAGTCTAGGATTAGATAGGTATTTAGTAAGGGGGAACAGACCCTAATGCCTAGAAGATCAAGAGTATTCATAGGAAAAAAGATCAGACTTAATCTAGAGACAAACATCAGAGGAGTCAAGTATCATCTGAAGTTGAAGACCAGCTGAAGAGCAAGTTGTAAACAAGTCTGGGATCAGGATTAGACGAGGACCGAGACACCAGATGAGATCCGAGATACCAACAGAGGTACAATCTAATATGAAGATGTCTTATGGAGACTTATGGAAGAAGGTGAAGTCTTCTGACATCAGTAGAGGTCCACATACCATATGAGTCTGGTATACTAGCTGAGGCAACAAATCAACTAGAGCAGTCTTGTGCTCAACCCAGAAAAACACGGAATCAATCAAGGGTTAATTGCAACGACTAGAAGACTTCCGGAATAGAAGGTTAATCAATCAAGGGGACAAACTTGATTGATTGAGGATCTTGAAGATAATTTCGGAAATCATGAAGAGGATCAATCAATCTCGCTGATTGATTGAATCCTAATTTATAGATATTTGATCACTAGTCCATCCCAACGACTAGTTGATTCACCCCTATAAATAGGAGTACCAGTGAAGAAATTTCAACACGATTATCACGCGATTAGCTTTGCCAAAACTCTGTCGAATTTCTTACTCGTACTCAAACCCTATTCATTCACACTTATATTTTGTAAGCTTTGTAGAAGTTGTGTGAGTCAGTTGTTATCTAAGCACTGACGATTGTAAGAGAGTATTACTCTCAGTGAGTGGGTGAGTGAGTGAGTAAGATAGTGGAGAGACCCACAAGTCTGATTGGATTGTGGAGAGTGGAGTAGGACATTTAGGTCCGAACCACTATAAATTCTGTGTCTCTTGCAAATTTATTTTTGTTCTTGTTTGTGCACTATAACTCTAAAAGGTTTTCAATCTAAAATCGTTTCCGCACCTAAAAGTCCACGAGCGCACTGTTTTAAAAAAAATAGATGACCTTAAAGGTAGTCTGCTGATATTTGAAAAATGCTTAAAACAAAAAGTTTTTGAAACTCCTAAAGTCTATTCAACTCCCCCCTTCTAGACTTGACTTAGAGTTTCTTTCACTAAACCTGCCTTTGGGACCAACAGTACCCTGCATAACATCATACTGATAAAATTTATACTAGGCTCATATGATCATAACAACAGTTCCCTGCATAACACCAAGTTGAGAAATAGAGACATACCCTTTGGGACCTTGAGACCGTTTGGCTGACTAACAAAATCTTGGAGAACTTGAGAATCGGCAGCTGAACCTTTCCACTCGGGTAAAAAATAAACAAATCTCATTTCAGTGTCACACACCCCTAAGACATTTGTTGAAATACGACATGCTAGGATATTTTCTTAAGATAGATTCTGATGATATCAAAGTATATATTTGCATGTTTCCATACTAACATTGCAAGTAAAAAGATTGGAGAAAAATGATAAAGTTACAGTTGATAAGTGAAAGTCTATAGTTGTAGACTTGTTAAACCATGGACAAGAACATACAGCTGCAACTTAACCTGCGCTTGAAGACCAATTTGTAGGAGACACTCAACAATTCAAGGTGGAATCCTACAACTATAAAGAGCCATTGGAAGAACAAGTACAAAGATTAGAAAGGAAGGACCTAGAAGACCTCAAAACACTCAAATTAGTGAAGCACTAACCTGCACTCACTAGTGAGTGACTAGGGTAATTGATACAATGATTTTGGAAGATAATGAAGATTATTTAAAAAATTTAGAGAAAGGACAAATGGTACTGTAACAACAAAAATTTTCACGAAATTAACATTTAGTATTAATAACTCAAAAAAGGAAATTACAATTTGATTTATTTCGGATCTATAGAAATTTTTGGGATTCTACGATCTCTAATTTTCTCCTCTGATTCTTCTCTTAATTCTTGATTTTGGGACTTCGTGAATTTTCCAAAGCTTGCGAGACTTTGATCTTGAAAGATCTTTGATTTTTAAACTTATAATATTTATCCGAGGGCGTAGTGCCTTATTTCGGATCAAACGTTATTTGTAGGGACTTTCTTGGGACTTTGATCTTGAAAGATCTTCAATTTTTGGATTTATAACGTGAAATTTAAATTTATGATTAATAACGCAAAAAGAAAATTACAACTTGATTTATCTCGGATCTACCAAAATTTCAGGATTCTACAATCTCTAATTTTCTGTTCTGACTCTTCTCTTGAATCTTGACTTTGGGACTTCGTTAATTTTTTTAAATTTACGGGACTTTGATCTTAAAAGATCTTTAATTTTTGGACTTTGATCTTGAGAGATCTTTAATTTTTGGACTTATAAAGTTAATCCGAGGGTGTCGAGCCTTATTTCAGATCAAACGTTATTTTTAGGGACTTCTCGGGACTTCGATCTTAAAAGATCTTTGATTTGCGGACTTGTCGGACTTTGCTCCTCAGACTTGCTCTCTGACTTGCTCTCTGATTTTTTTTTTTGTGTGTAAGTGTGTCAAATGACTAGAATGAGACCCCTATTTATAGGTGTAGAATTCCTAGATTTGCAGGCTAGATTTGATGAGCCTGGAGATTTAATTTAGGGAATATTCCCAGAATATGCCAGATTTGATAAATCCCAATGACATCTTGAAAGATTTGTTGGGTTTCCAAGATTTGATTTATTATATTGGGCTTAGTTTGATTTATTGGGCTCTTAAGGGGCAATTTAATTTATTAGGCCTTTTGAGACCCAATTTAATTTATTGGACTTTAAAGATCCCATTTAATTTATCGGGCTTTAGAGGTCCCATTTAACTTATTGGGCTTTAGAGGCCCAATTTAATTTATTGAGTTTTAAGAGTCCAATTTAATTTATTGGACTTTAGAGGTCCAATTTGATTTATTAGGCTTTAGAGGCCCAATTTAATTTATTAGACTTTAGAGGTTCAATTTAATTTATTTTGGGAATCGAATTAATCTAAATTCCCAATATTAAATTTGATTTAACAACGTAATTTCTACCTGTTATTTTTTTATTTCGGCAATTACTTTTAATTTCTTATAAATTGCCCCATCGCACTTTATTCGCGAGCGTCTTCAATCGATGTGGACGAATTGTGAAACTTGATTTGATTCTTGTTTTGGCTTGTGAACTTAAATGAGTGAAGGGGAAGATCAGCAAGTTGAAGCAGAGGAAGAAAGAGTTATCCAAGAAACTATGGCAGTAGAAGGCGTCACTCTAAAGTGTTGAAGATGAAGTTTTGAGCATCGTATCCATAGTATAACCAATACTCCCGCAGTGGAAGATGTCGTGTCTCAAGACTTGAAAAAATCAAAGTCCGATGTGATGACAGCTTTGGAAAATTTGAAGAGCATGAACTTATTCATCTAGTTTCGTTTAGGACCTTTTACGATTTTCATTTCTTCTTTCATTTTGCACTTTGTGAATGCTTCAGATTTAGTAATTTTATTCATTTGCTTTTTTTAATACTTGCTTATTTCCATGCCTTGAATGTTTATTAAATTAGTTGAATTGAAATTAACTTGAATCATGAACATATTCTTACAGGCTTTAACAATTTAATACTCTAACTTGATTAATGTGGCTAAATTATGATTGCCATACTTGTTTTTTTCTTTCATGCCTTAGAATGTTTATTAAGTTAACTGAACCAAGACTAACTTGAACTATGAACATATTCTTACAAGCTTCAACAACTTAACACACTAACTCGATCAATGTGGCTAAATTATGACTGAATTTAGTGATATATTAAGCTGCCTACGTACCCATTTTAAAAGAAGATCGAGTCAAAATGTAGTTCAAGGGGAACATGATTTGATTTTAGGGGGGCGTCGTACATAATTTAACAACATGCGGACCAGGAGGGACATATACTTTTTACTACCATAGTCGCAGTAGGGTATAAATTATTTAACCACTTAAACACCTTTAGTAGGATAAATTAACAGTTTAACCACATGTAATCATCTTTGGTGGTCGTCGTACACAGTTTATCCTCATGCAGACCAAGAGCAACATGCAATTTAGGCTCGTGCGTCATGGAGCTTTAGATTTTTAAAATTTAAGATAGTTTATGCTCATATCAAGGAGCATTGATTTGAATTACTAAATTTGAGAGCCTTAAACATTTTTAATCTTCTGTCAAGAGGATTTAATTTGAGGGGCTTTATTTGAGAGTGTCAGAAGTTTAGTCTCATATCAAGGAGAGTTGGACTAGAGGTACACTAGTTTAGAGTTTTAGACAGTTTAATCTCGTATCAAGGAGATTTGGACTTGAAGTTTAATCTTGTATCAAGAAGATTTGGGCTTGAGGGACTTTAGAATTTTTTTTTGCAGTTTTTATTTGAATGACTCGATTTGAGAGTCTCAGACAGTTTAGTCTCTTATCAAGGAGATTTACTTTGACAGACTTTAGATGGTCTCTTCTAACACTATATCTCCTTGTTGGACCAATTGCATTACTTTTTTTTTTGTAGATAAAACAATCTTCAATTGAGTGACCCACTAACTGATGGTACTTGCAATATTTTGTATTGTCAATGCATATGGCTTCTTCCGATCATTTCATCTTAGGTAGCTCAATTAATTTTTCATCGAGCAGCTCATCAAATATCCTAGAGACATCATAATCTAATAATGAATATTGCCTTTGTTGGATATCATTCAAAGTTAAACATTTTTGCCCCCTATAGTGAGCCATGTCCATTATGTATTCCTTATCTGAAGGTTTAACATAAGTTTTATCACAATTTTCTCGAATTAGTGGTTCATCAGACCCATTAATGGACATACTTAGCTCCATATCGTGAGATCTTGTAGCTGATTCTTCAAAAGTTCTCGGTTGTATCCCTTGAAGAATGTATCTTAGACCCCATTGCATCCCTTGGATACACATTTCAATAGCTGACTTTTTCGACAGTCTATCCTTGCACTTTAGGCTCAGATTTCTCCATCTATTAATATAATCAATCACCGGCTCATTCTTTGGTTGACGAGTATTGGTTAGTTCAATCATGCTAACACTTCTCCTTGTGCTATAAAACTGATTTAGAAGGATTACACTAATGCATGTCTTCACTCTTGCTCACTTTTGACAAAATATGATAGGTAGTCCTTACTATTTTACCAAGATTAGTAGATAAACACCTGATCCTTTATTGCTTTCTTAGATACGATTCCTAAAACAAGAATCTTACTTTACATTGTCCCGTTTCCCTGTGTTTGATATTATTACTTGGTCAACTTGCCTAGTCTTCTGTTTGCCCAAAATGGTGTCTACACGCAAGTGCACATGATCATTATCGTCGTGGCAAGATGACCAAGTTTATTTATCGAACACAGGGAGATGGGAGATTGAAAGGTATGGTTGTTGTCCAATTTCAAAACTCAAACAAAGCAATAAAAGTGGGAATGATATCTATGTCTACTAGCTTGTCAAGAGAGTAAACTACCTATCACTTTGATGCAAAGTGAGCAAGTTGTGAGAGTATGTATTAGTGTACTATCCTATGTTTCACATGGTGTTGTATCACTTAATCATGCAATGAGCTATTGTACAATCAATTGGCAAGCCCTTTAACATGCAAAAGTCTCCCTAGATACACATTAGAGCCCCCTATTATTCTCTCTATTCACTAAGGATAATTCTCATTGTCTTAGGAATTTTATCAAACACCTAGCATGCTTTGGCCTATTAACAAGAAGATTTAGGAAAATAGCCCAATTCTCATATGAAGCTAATCCCCTAATGGCCCTTATGATCAACTACACATGCCAAGAATTCATACAAACCATCAATATAGAGAATTGATCATACAACATCTCATAGCATTCAAAAGATCAACATTAACACCACATTACTCCATAGGAATCATACACTAACACACAAGGGTATTAGCCCATGGCTAATTGGGAAAGAAATTGAACAATTGAACTAACTACAATCATCATCATGTTGAAATTGAATAGAAAATACAAAATCTTACCTATTACAATGAAATTGGGAAAGATACTAATTACCTTGAAATTCTAGAAAATGATCCGATGATGGAAAACTAAATTCAATTGGTAGAAACATAGCTCTAGTTCAGATGAGAATGCAGGAACAAACGGATCGATGATCCAAATGGTAGATCAAAAGTTATCGATGAAATCGTAAGAAGAAATCTTATAAACCCAACTAGTAACTACCTTGTTCTCTCTCTAAATTAATCTAAGAACTTGGAATTATGAAGATTATTACTAAGATGCCTTGAGAATCTGATCCTTGAGGTATTTATAATGCCCACAATATTCAGTCCAAAATGCCCTTCATTAAACGCGTGAAAAGATGAAACAATCCTTGAAAGTGTGCCAAACCGAGCCTTCGCACGATCGCTTGCAGGTGGCCGTACGATCGCGTTCGTGCGAGCTTGTTCGTTCGGTCCTTCGATGAACGAACCAGAGATTTCCCGCATGAACCCGGCTTGGTCGTCGCACTAGCCCTGGCTTGGTGGCGCATGAACCCGGCTTGGTCTCGTTCGATCAATCCTCGACTTGCTCGTTTCCTTCATATCTTGAGTTCTAGAGCTTCGATTGACTTGATTCTTTTTCTGTTGCGACCCTCTCTTCGAACTCTTCGACATGGTATATCATTTGCCTCCATTGGATAAACTAAAAATTTAAGAACTTTTACAAACTTGCTTGTCTTTTGCTGATTTTGCTCGTTTTCACTACAAAACATAACTTTCTAGCCGAAAAGGGTTAAATACACAAAGTATAGATTTTAGGGTCAAATATTAACATAAGCACATCAAAACCATAGAGAAATAGATGCAAAAAGATGCAATTATGACCCTAATCACACCCCCAAATTAGATTGTTGCTCGGCCTCGAGCAACGAAGTGATAAAATAGGGGAATAATTGCATCAATGAAGCATCAAGTACAAGATCAAATGCCATAGAATCATCACTCAATATCTAGCAAATCTAAGATACAATATCATCCACTTAACTATCAAAATCAAATCAATTAGCACCGTATCAAGTCAATGAGCCAAGATCCTCACGAGATAAGTGTTTAGCTCAACCCTCAAGTATTTTGGCTTACTCAAACATCACACCACATACACATACTACCATAAGCTTGGCTCAAGTCTACATTCTCCACCACTTGAAATGACAAATCATTCACACATCAATGAGGACTTTCATAAGGTTGTAGTGTTGGCTCTTTTGTAGGGAAGGAACATATGGATAAAAGTGACTAAGTATGATTAGTAAAGTATAGAAGGAATCAAAGTAGAGATCATTCACCTCTTCACACAATTCTGCACTTACTCTTCATGCTCTTTCAAAATTACACTCTCAAGAATCAATCTTCCCTTTCTTTGTAACTTTTTAGCCATTCACAACAAAAGTCAAACTTGACCATAAATTCACAAAAAGTCAACCTTTTTCTTTAAGCTTTGCTAGCACTTGCCTTTGCACCTTTCTTCACACATCAATCCATGCATACTTGAATTTCTTTCAACTAAGGCCACCATGTTCTTCATCAAATTACCAATCTTCCTTCCTTCTTTTCACACTACTAATCATAAGGACAAGAGAGTTCCAAAAAGGAAGGAAAATGGCTTAAAGTGTGGTTAGCCAAAGGAAAGGTCAATAGGCACAAAATGGTAAACAATGGATTATAATATCATTGGTAGGCTCATATGGGCAAAGTGGCTCAATATAAATAAAAGAAATGCCTCAAATCATATCATGTGAACTTTTCATCTAATGTAGCCTCAAATAAGACTAAAGCCAAGTTCTAGAGTAACATGTATGTGTGTGGAACTTACATCAAGAAATGTCATCCATTCAAGATTGAAACGGGCATAAAAATGGCTCAAATTTCATGGGTAATAGTTGATCAAGACTTATATCTTATAAAAAATGATCATCTCATCGAAATCTCAAGAATCATAGAATCAAAAGTATCAAAGATAAGATAAGAATCAAGAAATAAATCCATTACACTTATCATGACTTTCAATTCATATACACAACAATAAGCATATCTCATGCATCCATTACTCAAAAGCAAGCAGCAGTATGGCAATCAATACAAGCAAAACAAGACATCTTCAACACAATAGGCATCAAAGCATATGAATACTACCAAAATCAATCTAAACATAGCATTGCAATAAGAATGACGAAATGAACACACCCCCAAACTTTTTTGGACCAAGGGTCTAAAAGGTTTGGTAAAGAAGTGGAGGAAAGAACATGCAATGCACAAAATAAAGCACAATACTAAATAGCATCATCAAGAAAATCCAAGTCAAACATCATCTAAGCAAATACCAAGAGATGACACCCCCAAACTTGGCTAAGCCAAGTACTACACGAAGGAATAGGATACAATACCTCATCCCTTGGAACAATGATATTTTGAGAGCATCCCTTGAGCAATAAGTACCTACACAATAAAAAACACCAATCAATCACTCTTAAAACAATAAAAACTACAAAATAACAAAAAGGATGGGTTGCCTCCCATCTAGCGCTTGGATTTAACGTCCCCTAGCCGGACGCGATGAAGCTCACGTAAAATCAATATCAACAAGAGTTGAGTGACTTACATCACTCAACTTTCTTCTCCAAAAACATCCTTTCTTCGATACTTTCTTCACCCCCTTATCTTCTATGTTCACTCTATTTCTCTTTTCAAAAGGAATCTCCTCAACCACTTCACTCTCAAGATGACTAGTTCTCATTCCTTCCTCATTACCTCTTCTGACTTTGTATGCACTTTCAAACTCATCTCTTTGGGAACTCATTGAGGAATCATAAATGGAGAAAGTATTTCTCTCATTATTCATCCTCAAGGTAACCTCTCCATTTTGGATATTAATCAACACATCCGACGTCGCTAGGAAGGGTCTCCCAAGAATTAGAGGAGTATTCTTATCCTCCTCTACATCCAAGATCACAAAATCAACTGGGTACAAGAATTTACCGATTTGAACTACCACATCTTCCACAATGCCTCTAGGTTGAACCTTTGAATTGTCCGCCATATAAAGATTACTAGACATGGGCATCATATCCTTCAAACCAAGCCTTTTAGTAATGGATAAAGGCATAACATTCACACTCGCCCCAAGATCACATAAAGCTTTGATCGTCTTGATTCCTTCAACGTGACAATCCAAAGTGAAGCTTCCTGGATCTTTGAGTTTCTTAGGAAGATACTTCATAATAAGCTCACTACTCTCATGAGTAAGTTTGACTATCTCGGGCTCCTTCTTCCTCTTCTTTGACATAAGGTCCTTCAAGAATCTTGTGAATGTCGATATTTGCTCAATTGCCTCTTAGAAAGGCATGTTAGCATACATCTTCGTGAACAAATCAAGGAATTTTTAAGCCTCTCATCGAGCTTATCTTTGACTCCCTTTGAAATTTCCACCCATCCTCATCACACCCAATTGGAAGGAACCGTTTGTCCTCATGTGTGATGCTAGTGACTATACGATGGGGGTGGTGCTTGGCCAATTATGAGAGAAGAGAGTCCATGCCATCTACTATACCTCGAAGACCTTCTCGTCTTCCCAATTAAACTACACTACAACCGAGAGAGAGCTCTTAACTATTGTGTATGCCGTAGAGAAGTTATGTCCTTATCTTGTGGGGACAAAGACTATTGTTTACACAGATCACTCGGCTATAAGGTTTTTGATGACAAAGAGAGACTCAACGCCCCGGTTGATACATTGGGTGATACTCTTGCAAGAGTTTGATTAGGAGATTAGAGATAAGAAAGGAAGCGAGAATATTATAGCCGACCACTTGTTGCGACTTGTGAGAGGGGATGATGCGTTGGAAGAGAAGGAAGAGATACATGAGAGTTTCCCGGATGAGCAACCCTTTAAAGAGGAGGGTGCTAGCATTTGGTAGATGGAGGATGAAGCTCCATGGTATGCCGATTTTGCCAACTTTTTGGCAAGTGGAGCAATGGAATGAACTCCAATGTGAGGAAGAGGTTTTATAAGGAAGTTCGTCATTACATTTGGGATGACCCCTACTTGTATTGAAGATGTGTGGATTCTATTATTAGGAGGTGCATTCCAAATGAGGAGATTGACAGTGTGATCACTCATTGCCACTCATTACCATGTGGGGGACATTTTGGCTCTACAAAAATGGCTCAAAAGGTACTCCAATGTGGTTTCTATTGGTCTTCCATTTTTAAAGGTTGTCATATGTTTGTTGCTAGGTGTGATAGATGCTAAAGAGTGGGGGGGGGGGGTTTATCAAGAAGAGATGAGATGCCCTTGAATATTTTCCAAGATGTAGAAGTCTTTGATGTATGGGGTATAGATTTTATGGGACCCTTCCCACCATCTCATGGGTATTCTTGAGGAAGAATATGTTAGGATATTCTTGTTAGACGTTTTGATGATATGATAAACAAATCAGCTTGTAATAGGACCAGCTGAACTTGTTAGTCAGCTGATGACTAGTTAGGATTAGATAGGTTTTAGTAAGGGGGAATCAACCTTGCTGCCTAAAAGATCCAAAGCTATCATAGAGAAGAAGACCAGCTAAAGCTTTGAAGACTCAGCAGTTTCCAGAAGACGGAAGACCTGAACAGCTGACACTGGAATACCTGGAGTAGAACATCAGAGGAGTCAGATCAGCTGATATCAGAAGATCAGTTGAGCACGTCCCAGATAAGACAAGGACCAAGGACCTTATTCCAGACGAAGTCTAAGGCATCAGCTGAGGTGCACATCAGCAGACCAGCACATCAGCTGAGGTACACATCAGCAGACCAGCACATCAGCTGAGGTGCACATCAGCTGAGGTCCAAGTATCAGTAGACCGATACACCAGCTGAGGAGACAGATCAGCTAGAGTCCTGTGATCCACCCAGATTCTATGGAATCACACTAGGGTTGACTTGCGACTAACGAGGAGATTCCCATAATAGAAAATAAATCAATTAAGGGGACAAACTTGATTGATTGGGCATCAAGAAGATTCAATCAATCCGGATGATTGATTGATTCCTAATTTATAGGATTTCAGATCTCTAGTCAATCCCAACGGCTAGTTGATTTGAACCTATAAATAAGGACACCAGTGAAGATTTCAATGATCGATTAACACGCATTCAAGCTTGTCAAAATCTTCACTCGTACTCAACACCATTCTTTCATATTAATCCATTGTAAGCTTTGTAGAAGTTGTTTGAAGTCGATTGCTTTCGAGCCTAGACATTTGTAAGTGAGTAGTACTCTCAAAGTTTGTGAGTGAGTGAGAGAGAAGTTAGTGGAGAGCCCCACAAGTCCAGTTGGATTGTGGAGAGTGGAGTAGGACCTTTTGTCCGAACCACTATAAATTCTGGTGTCTTGTGTTCTTTACTTTTCTGTTCTTGACTGCGCACAAATCACTAACAAGGGTTTTCATTAAAAACGTTTCCGCCCTCAAACACAAAGCGCACTATTTTCAAAACCAGACGACCCCTATTTTGTCTGTTGTTTTTAAAATAAACATGAAATTGGAAAAAGGTTTTGAATCCTATCAAGTCTATTCAACCCCCCCTTCTAGACCTGACATAGTGTTTCTTTCTCTAAAACCTGCCTTTGGGACCAACAAGTGGTATCAGAGCTGTGTGTCCAAAAGACCACAGCCTAAGAAAGCTTTTGGTGGTCACCTGGACAGATCCCTGAAAATCCTTTTAGAAAATCTTGTGTGCATTTCTTTTAACCACTTGCAGATATGGCTTCTTACAAGAAGAGTGGATCCAAAATAAGGAAGCTGCCTGAATTTTCCATTGAAGACTATAACTACTGGAAGTTCAGAATGGTGAATCATCTTGGAGCCATTCATGATAGGATGCTGGATGTTCTAGAGGAAGGGCCCATTAAATTCTACTGGGAAGCAGTGAGTGATGGCAAGACTCCAGAAGCAGAGATCAGCGAAAGAAGGAAGCCAGAGAAGAAGAAGAGTGAACTAAATGATGCTGAAAGAAAATTCTTCAACTTAGACCAAGTGGCCAGAACATAAATGATTGAGACTCTCTCTAAAGTGTATATCGAGAAGATCAAGACCTGCAAGACAGCTAAGGAGATGTGGGAGAAACTTTCCTTAATGTGTGAAGGGACTAATCAGATAAAGGAGAATAAGCTTCAAGCTGTTCTTCACACCTTTGACACTTTCAAGATGAAGACTAATGAGTCAATTGATCAGCTTGATATGAGGCTGACAAACATCCTGAATAAGGCAAGCTCTCTAGGAAAAGAATACTCGGAGAAAGAGATCAACAACAAAATCCTGAGATCTCTCACTCCCAGATGGAGAGTGAAGGTGACTGTAATCAAGGAGACCAAGAACTTATCTGAAATGAGTCATCATACACTATTATCTCATCTGAAGGCACATGAGTTCGATATTCAAGAAGAAGACCAAGAAGATGAGACTCCAACTTCATCAGCTACAAAGAATGTTGCATTCTCTGCTGCAGTTGATAGTCAAGAGAAGTCCTCTACTCCAGAAGACATGAGCTTAAAGGAGCAGCTTGCTTTGCTGACCAAGAAGTTTGACAAGATGTCAAACAAGTTCCAAAAGTACAGATCCAATTGGAAGAAGTACAAGGGTGATTCTTCCAGGAGATACCAGAAGTCATCTGATTCCAGAAGAGCATCAGATGAGCAGGAGACCAGATACAAGTCCCCAGAAAGAAGGAGGGAACCAAGTCCCAAGAGAGGAGGAGATGGTGTGTGCTATTCTTGCAACAAGCCAGGGCATCTCAGCTATGATTGTCCTCAGCTTACACCAAGGGAGGGAGAAGAGAAGAGGATCAAGAGAGATCGCAAATTTGCTGATAAGAGAGCTCTGCTGGCAGAGGAGGAGAAGCAGGACATCAGCTCATCTTCATCTTCATCTGACTTTGAGTCAGAGGAAGATATCTGCCTTATGGCTAAGGTAGAAGAGGTAAATTCTCCTACCCCCTCTGTTAGCTAATCTTGCTCTTCTGCCTATTCTATGGAGTCAGATATACACAAGTTGTTATCTGATCTCCAATCCTCCTTAAAAGTTTGTTCTAAGCTAGAAGAGGAGAACTCTACTCTGAAAGCTGAAGTTCAGAGCTTGAGACAGGATTTAGAAAGTGCCAGACTACCAGTAGTATCCTATGACTCACATGCTAGCAAGTCTGCTGACTTAATAGCAAAGTGTGAGGAACATGAGAAGCTGATAGAAAAGCCACTTTCTGAAAACACTATTTTGAGTGAAGAACATAATCGGCTAACAGCTAAGTTCGATGAACTCTTCAAGCAGAATGAACTGACAGTTAAAAATTCACACAGCTTCAGCTGAAAGTGAATCAACTGACTAAGGCAAAAAATGCCATGTCTGAAATAGCTGAGTCCTCACAAATTGTGAATGACAAAAGGGGTCTTGGTTATCCCAAACCCAAACCACAAAAGAAGAAGAAAGGTGACAGTAGGTTAATTAGGGATCCTCGGAAGGGCAAAGGGCCAGCTGAGCGTGCATCTGTATCGGAAGGGCAAAAGAGCAGAGGGACAGAAAAGATCCCAGCTGAATAGAAGAGCACTAAAGCTCAGAAGTCTGCTGGAGATCACAATGTTTCAGCAGAGCAGAAGAGTACTAAAACTCAGAAGCCTGCTGATAACCAACATAAGTCCAAAGCTCAGAAGCCTCAAGACCAGAAGAGGCATCCTACTCATAGCAATGCTAAGACAAGGAAGCCTCAGCAGAATCAGCAGAGGTATGATAAGCCTGGGCCATCTCAGCAGAGTAAGCCCAAGCGAAACAGACCTCAGCCCTGGGTTACATTTAACGTAACCAAAATAGGCAAGCCCTCACAGGCTAAAGTATATGAGTCATTCAAAGGCTCAAGCCAAAACTACCCTTTTGAGCAGCCCACCAACAAGCCTGCTATTATCACTCATCGCCCCAGAAGAGATCCTCTGAGGGAGATGATTTTTGTGGACAAGTATGGTAGAAGTTTGAGATCTCTTAAACCTCATAAGGATGATCTCTACCTATGGATCCAAAAAGTAGAAACTAACCAATCAGGACCCAATGAAAGGGTACCTAAAGCCTGAGTTTTAATTTCAGGCAAGCTAAAGGTCATGTATGGTACATTGATAGCGGATGCTCGAAGCATATGACGTTTGAAAAACATCTCCTCCAGGTTGTATTTGGTGACAACAAATTTGGAGTCACCAGAGGAGTTGGTACTCTGCTAATCAAAGGAACAAGAGTTGAAGAAGTCTACTATGTAGAAGGGCTGATGCACAATCTTCTGTCTGTGTCCCAATTCTGTGATAAGGGATACTCAGTAAGATTCTCTAAAAACTCTTGTCTTATTATTAATGATTTAAATGAGCAGGTGCTACTAACTGGCCTCAGAAGAGGTAATATGTATCTTGCAGATTTTGCAAGTTGTCCAGCTGACTCGTGCTTGGTTGCTAAAAGCTCCTTAGAGGTCAGCTGGTTATGGCACAAGAGGTTAGGTCATCTGAACTTCAAGACTCTCAACAAGGTTGCAAGGAAGGGTCTTGTCAGAGGATTACCGAATGAGGTGTTTGCATTTGAGCAGAAGTGTAATGTCTGTCAGAAAGGGAAGTAGACAAAGGCCTCATTCAAGAATGTGCAGAGTATTTCAACAACAAAAGCACTCCAGCTGCTTCATATGGATTTGTTTGGACCTGTCTCACCTCTTAGCTTCAGTAGAAGGAAGTACACACTGGTGATTGTTGATGATTATACAAGATTCACTTGGGTAGTGTTCTTGTTCAAGAAGAATGAGATTATGTGCAAGATGCTGGAGTTGTTCAAGAGGATCCAGAAGGAGCTGGACCTCAGCATAGTCAGAATCAGAAGTGATAAAGGTACTGAGTTTCTTAACTCCGTTGTTTCTGACTATTGCAGGGAAAATGGTATTCAGCATGAGACATCAGCTGCTAGAACACCTCAGTAGAATGGGTTAGCTTAGAGGAGGAATAGAACCCTCAAGGAGGCAGCAAGGACCATATTAGCTGAATATCAGACCCCTCAAAGATTTTGGGCAGAAGCCATCAACACTGCTTGCTACATCCAAAATAGGTGTTTACCTGTCAAGAGGCATGGCAAGACTCTTTATGAGATGTACAAAGGTAAATCTCCTAACCTTTCCTTTGTCCGTATTTTTGGATGTAGGTGTTTCATCCATGACAATGGAAAGACTAAGTTAAAGACTTTTGATCATAAAGTTGCTGAAGGAATATTCTTAGGATATTCTGGAAACAGCAAAGCCTACAGAGTCTTTAATAAGGTCTCTCTTTGTGTGGAGGAGACACTCCATGTTGTATTTGATGAATCTATTCATGAGTACAGCAAGGAGAAGCTAGCAGATGAGGTGGATCAGCTGAATCTGTCAGACAAGCCAGATCTGATTAAGGTAGTGGTACCTAACATCGAATCAGATTCAGATTCAGATGATGAGCCCAAGTCAACTGATAAGCCCTCATTAACACCAGATGATGGCACAATGACTCTTGACACTAACCAATGGGGAATGTCAGACAAGACCCAAGAGGAGCAGACCATGGCACCTTAGAGGGGTAAAAAGAAGTTGTCTGACTTCCCAGCTGAGCAAATCTTAGGAGATCCAAGTGTAGGTGTTCAAACCAGAAGAAAGCTAAACTTGGGTGCTCAGTTCAGCTGTTATGTGTCTCTGATTGAATCCAAAAATATCCACGAAGCTCTTGAGGATCCAAACTGGATTGTAGCAATGCAAGAGGAGCTAAACCAGTTTGCAAGACAAGAAGTTTGGACTCTAGTGGAGAGGCCCAAACATCAGAAGGTCATTGGGACCAAGTGGATCTTCAAGAACAAGAAGGATGAAAATAATGTTGTGGTGAGAAACAAGGCAAGGCTAGTAGACCAGGGGTATTCACAGTCAGAAGGTATTGACTATGATGAGACATTTGCTCTTGTGGCTAGACTAGAAGCCATCAAATTGTTTCTGGCCTATGCTGTTTTCAAGTGGTTCAAGGTATATCAGTTGGTTGTCAAATCAGCATTTTTGAATGGAATCCTTGCAGAAGAAGTATATGTGGAACAACCACCAGGTTTTGAAGTCGGAAACAAGGTCTACAGGTTGCAGAAGGCTTTATATGGACTAAAGCAGGCACCTAGTGCATGGTATGATACTTTATCACATTTCCTACTGGATAGCGGATTCAGAAAAGGAAAGATACACAAGACCTTGTTTAGAAAAGAAGATGGAGATGATATCCTTTTAGTGCAGATCTATGTGGATGATATCATCTTTGGCTCACCTGACAAGCAGATGTGTGATCAGTTCAGCAGACTGATGACATACAAATTTGAGATGTCCATGATGGGGGAGATGCCCTACTTCCTTGGACTTCAGGTGAAGCAGATGTCCAATGGAACTTTTATCAGCCAAGCTAAGTATGCCAAGAACTTGATAGAAAAGTTTGGAGTCTGTAGCAGCAGAGAAGCTAAGATTCCAATGATGGCAAACTTTAGCATGGATCCAGATGAGGCTGGTGAGAAAGTGGATCAGACTCAATACAGAGGACTTATTGGTTCTCTGCTGTATCTCACAGCCAGCAGACCTGATATCAGCTTTGCAGTAGGAGTATGTGCAACATTTCAGGCCAACCCTAAGAAATCGCATCTCGAAGCAGCTAAGAAGATTGTGAAGTATCTGAAGGGTACTTTCAATCTAGGCCTCTGGTACCCAACTGATGACAACTTTCAGCTGAGTGGGTATTCAGATTCTGACTATGGAGGGTGCAAGATTGATAGGAAGTCAACTTCAGGCACATGTCAGTTTCTGGGAAGTAAGCTGATATCTTGGTTCTCCAAGAAGCAGACCTCAGTAGCTACTTCCACAACAGAGGCAGAGTACATGGCTGCTGGTAGCTGCTGCTCTGGATCAGACAACAGCTGAGGGACTACCATGTGATCACTGAAGAGATACTTATCTTTTGTGATAGCACAAGTGCAATAACAATAACTCAGAATCCAGTTCTTCATACCAGATGTAAGCATGTGGACATAAGACATCATTTCCTTAGAGAAGATTCACAAAGAGAAGCAAACAGCAGATGTTCTTACCAAGCCTTTAGCAGAGGTAAGATTCAGAGAATTAGTAGCTGAGTTAGGTATGGTAGATGGAGGAGCAGTTCTTTAGAGAAGGCAGAGACAGGTTCTCTAGGTGTTCAGTTGACAATCAGCTGAGGGGGAACCTACTGAGGTAATCAGCTGATCTGGTATGTCTCTTTATTCTTTCGTGTCCTTTTCCTATCTTGTTATTTCTAACTTGATTCAGGTATAAGTCATGAGAGTCAGACAAGGCCACTTCACTTCAGCTGACCCATATCAGCTGACATAGAGGACCCAGATGAGCAGAAAAGGTGTTTACTAGAGGATTCTTCTTATCAGCTGATCTTGCCACGTCAACTACCTGATAAGTATATTCTCTTCATGTTTTTAAAGTTATTTATTTGAAAATAAAATCTTTTCAAAAATCCAATAAATCCCTAATTTCTAAAATTGATTTTAGCAATCAAATAATTTTATTTTCAAATTTCCGGGATTTATTACTTTTTCCAAAATTCGGTGTCAGTGGTAATTAATTTCTCACCGCCCAAATTACGTCACAAAAGTTTTTAATTATTACCTTTTTACAAAAAGACTGAATTTTTGGCGGCCAAAACCCTTTTTCGAAACCTGACACCTACGCATCACCCTTAAAAATCTCAAAGGTCATTTAATTCGGACCATTGATTTATGTGATGCAACATTCCAATCCACGATCTAAATTGATCGGTTTTATTTTTGTAAAAACTGCTTATCTTCTCCGATTAGTATAAATACCCTTATGCCTTTCCTCTAAAAACTTTTCCACTCCGAAATCTTCTATCTACCCTACTCTATCTTCAATTTCTCTGTGCTTCTAATTTCTGTGTTGAAGCTATGGATACCAAAGTCTGGAAGAAGATGCTCAAGAAAATGTATGCTGAGTTGTGTGTCGATTACGAGACGACATGGGTTCCGGAGATTAGAGAGATTTTGGATCTTCTCCAATCTCACAACCTGCGGACGTTCATCTCCATGGCGTCGCCAGACCACAAGACGTTGAACTATTACGCCTTCCAGTTCCTGCTCAAGGCACAGTTCACTGGTAACTCCATTGGATCCATTGTGGATGGAGAGGCTATAGTATTGACCAAGGATGCTGCTGCTGAGATCTTTGGTCTTTCCTCTACTGGTGTTCTTCCCCACACCTATAAAGAATCTATGCAACTGATAACGTTTCAAACTATGGTGAGAAGGAGCCAGCGAAACTAGACCTCTAATCTTAAGAAGAATATACTGAGGAGAAAGTATAGGTTCTTGATGGATGTGGTGAACAAGGTCATCCTTGCAGAGCAGGGGAGTTTGGATGCCTTGACCAAACTACGCCTATGTGTGGCTCGCACTATACTGGATGGGGTTCAAGCAGACTAGGTGAGTCTGCTATGGCTCAGGTTGGAGCAGGAATCCAAGAGATGTGCTAGTGAGGTTGTGAACGGATAGCAGATCTGCAAGCTGAAGTCCAAATGCTCTATGGCAATCAAGATTACAATAATCTTGAATCATCTGCTGCCAGAGCATGAATGGGAAGGTAAGTGGGTTGTTGACTACAACCGCTCCAAGTTTCTCAGGAGAAGTAATCTCGAGACCCTGGGAGATGCTGACTCAGATTCAGCAGATGCTCCAGTCGCTGCTGCCCCAGGACCTTCTGCTGGTACTAAGAAGAAGCAGAAGAGGAAGGCTACTGGGTCTGCTGGAGGGGGTCAGAGGAGTAAGAAGTCCAAGAGGGACGCTACCCCGGTTCAAAGGAAGTTGTCTTTTGATGAAGATGATACTGCTCCTCTGAGCAGTCTGAAGAAGAAATCTCCAGCAGCTAAATCATCAGCTGCAAAACCTTCTCTGCTGGTGGATGAGCCTACTGATGAAGAAGAGGAACCAACAGAGGAAGAATCATCAGAGGCAACCAGCTCAGAGGATAAGTCTACCTCTGACTCTGATGGAGAAGAGGTTTCTGTTGCTGAAACTGAAGTAGTTCATTCTACTGAGGAAGCAGATCCAACCGACTCTCCCATCGAGGCTCAGCCAATCAGGTCAGCCCAACCCACTCCCTCATCTGATCCCCCACACATACCCTCACACTCCCCTTCACCTCATGAATCTCCCTTATCCCAAACCTCCACACACTCCACACCTCCAGCTGATCCCTCACCCTCACAATTCCTAGCTGGCAATGAACCAGAGGAGGTAGCTGCCTCTGATGAGCCTTCAGCTGATCCTCAACTTCTTTACCCTGAATCCATAGACCTTGACAACCCTACCTCCCCCACTGACCTTGCTCAACAAGCCAGACTCTCATCTACGTTCAAAAGGACCCCTTGAACGTGGTATGGTCATCACTACCCTTGCCCACCTTTTCCTTTACATCCCAGAGATAACCAATGACCCAGCTTACCAAGACCTGCTGGCTGATGGCCTCGCATGGGCTCAGGCAAGAGAAGGCCCGGTTACATTCTTTATAGAATTATTGAAGGAGATGGGTGAAGCTACCTTCACCACTTGGGAAGAGATTCTGATGGATGCCTTGGAGGTTAAGGCACCATCCCAGCTGACCTCACCTGAAGGTCTTCGAAAGGTAGCTCGAGCTCTGCTGCTCAAGGATGGGGTTGCACTGGATTGCCCAGAAACAGCAGAGTCAGAGTTCATTCCTCCAGCAGAGGACTTCTCCACATCTCAAGATGACCAGGTGACTCCTGATATTATAAATAAAATGAAAGATTATTTTGATGATCATATCAGGGAGGTCAAGGCCACTCTGCTGGCTGCAAAGTCTGCTGCTCCTTCTCTGATTGAGAAGCATGTCCACCAAGTGTTGCTGGACCATAGGAACAAGCTTCGAGAAAGCCTTGAGGACAGTCTCTATGTCACAAGAAAGGAGCTGTACTTCACTCGAAAGAGGTTTGACCAGACTGCACAAGCTTTCACTGATGATGCCAGAGCCTCCTTCTCTGCTGAATATGATAAGATCAGATTGCTTACTGGCAACTTGGAGAGAGAAGTGGCTGAGTGCAAGGATGGTCAAGCAGACCTCAGATCTGCTGTTGAGAAGATTCCCACTTCACTTCCCTCTTCGTCTGCCTTTGATAATATCAAAAAGGGGGAAGAGAAGAATTCAGCTGATATAGGTGCCCTGCAAGCTGAGACTGCTACTTTAAAGGCTGAGATGGCTTCTCTGAAGGCTTTGTTGGTGGACAACAATGGTGTTTTATCAGCCAGGATCCAGAATGTTGAAGACTATGCTAAGGATCGGAAAGTGGCACATTAGAGAGCTCAAGAGATGAGAGATCTGAAGATAGCTGAGGCTATGCAGAGGCAAGACGAGGTTGTGAAGCTAGGGAGAAGCAAAAGCATATCATGAACGCTGAGCTTGATGAGAAGCTTGCCAGAGAGCTGCAGATGGCAGAGAAAGAGACTCCAGAGGAGAGGAACAAAAGGCATGAGCATGAGATGAATGATCAACTGGAGAGACGCTATCAGAGGAGGTTGAAGAAAAAGGGAAGAGCAGTGCCCCAGAGCAGACTGAAGGGTAAATTTGTTCCTGGATCAGATGAACCTCTGATTGACGGGTCTATTGAGATCTTCACTCCCGACATGACAGATGCTGTGATCTTACTCTGGAGAACGATCAAGGCTCGAGCTTTCATCCAGTTCTATGTTCTGAGAGGAGAAGATGCTAGATCTGCTGAGGAGAAGAATAAAGAGTTCAGAGAATGGTTGAAGGAGAACTATCCAGTTTTCTTCAAGTTCATCACTGAGGTCATGGTCAAACTCAGTGCCCAGCTTGAACTTCCCGAGCTTGAACTCTTTCCAACACCCACTGATGCCAGTGGAAATCTCGACTGGGGAGAGGTTCGAAGGACTTGGATGGACATGGTGACTCGCTTTCTCCCAACTCTCATGTTTGCCCAAATGGTGTTCACACGCACGTGTATGTGATCGCTATATCGTCGTGGCAAGATTGACCAAGTTTAATATTTATCGAACACACGGAGATGGGGATTTGTAAGGAAAATTGTTGTTTCAAGTCGATAGCTAACAAAGTAATAAAGGGGAAAGGTATCTATTGTCTACTAATGCGTCAAAAGAGTAAACTACCTATAACCTTGGGTTGCAAAGTGAGCAAATGTGAGAGATATGTGCTAGTGTACTATCCTATGTTTCACATGGTGATGTATCCCTTAATCATGCAATGAGGAATTGTACAATCAATTGGCAAGCCACTCTAACATGCAAAGGTCTCCCTAGATACACATTAGAGCCTCTAATTGTTCTTCCAATTCACTAAAGATAATTCTCACTATCTTAGGAATTTAATCAAACACTTAGCATGCATTGTCCTAATACAAGAACATTTAGGAAAATAGCCCAAATCTCGTATGAGCCTAACTCCCTTGTGGCCCTTATGGTCAACTATACATGCAAAATGTTCATACAATCCATCAATATAGAGAATTGATCATACAACAACTCATAGCATTCAAAAATTCAACATGATCACCACATTACTCCATAGGAATCATACACCAACACATAAAGGAATTAACTCATGGCTAATTCGGTAAACAAAAGAACAATTAAGTTAGAAACAATCATCATCATACAAGAAATGTAAAGGAATGTAGAGAGATTACCAATTACAATGAAAATTGGAAAGATACAAGTTACCTCTAAAATTCTATCTAACAATCCGGCAATAGAAAATGAAATTCAAACGGTAGAAACGTAGCTCTAGCTGAGACGAGAATGCAGGAATTAATGGATCAACGATCAAATCGGTAGATCAAAAGTTATAGACGAAATTGTAAGAAGAATTCTTATGAACCCAACTAGTAACTACCTCTCTCTCTCTGTAATCTAATCTAAGAACTCACTAATGACTTGATTATGGAATAGATGCCTTGAGAATCTATTCCTCGGAGTATATATAGTGCCCACAATGTTTAGTACAAAGTGCCCTTCATTAAACGTGCGAAAATACGAAAATAGCCCTGAAAATCTGAATTTTAACACTGCTGCCGACCGAAAGCTTGATGGCTGCCGATCGCAAGCTTGGTAGCTGCCGATCGCGCCGTTTCTCCAACTGCCGAACCATAGCGTGCATCCTACCGATCTCGATCGAGCGACCACTTGCTCGAGCTCCTAGCTACCGCTCCAGGGATTCGGCGCAAGATCGCCTTTGATGTGTTGCCAAGTGAAGAGGGGTTCCTGCCGATCTGAGTCTTTAGCTCGGGTCATGCTCGACTCTCCTCGTTTCCATCATATCTTGAGTTCTAGGACTCCGATTGACTCGATTCTTCTTTCGTTGCGACCCTCTATTAAAGCTATTCATCATGGACTAACAATTACTTCCATTAGCTTGACTCTAAAAATCTAGACTTTTCTCGATCTTGCTCGTTTCTTCCTCGTTTTGCTCGTTTCCACCTATAATCACAACTTTCTAGCCAAAAAGGGTTAAATGCACAAAGTATATCATTTTAGGGTCAAATATGAACATAAGCACGTCAAAACCATATAGAAATGGATGCAAAAAGATGCAATTATGACCCTAATCATACCCCCAAACTAGATTATTGCTCGGCCTCGAGCAACGAAGCGATAAGATAGGGGAATAATTGTATCAATGAAGCATCAAGCACAAGTCAATGCCATAGAATCATCACTCAATATCAAGTAAGTCTAAGATTCAATATCATCCAATCATCTATCAAAATCAAATCAATAAGCACAATTTCAAATCAATGAGTCATGATCCTCTCAAGATAAGTGTTTAGCTCAACCCTCAAGTGTATAGGTTCACTCAATCATCACACCACATGCACATACTACCATAAGCTTGGCTCAAGTCTACATTCTCCACCACTTGATATGACAATTCAATCACACATCATTGAGGACTTTTAAAGGTTGTAGTGTTAGCTCTTTGGTAGGGAAGGAACATATGGATAATAGTGACTAAGTATGATTAGTAAAGCATAGAAGGAATCAAAATAGAGATCATTCACCTCTTCATGTAATTTTTGCATCTACTCTTCATGCTCTTTCACAATCACACTTTCAAGAATCAATCTTCTCTTTAAACAAGTTGTGATCATACTCACAACACTAAAGTCAAACTTGACCATAATTTTTCAAAAAGTCAACCTTTTTCAATTTCTTGCAAGCACTTGCCTTTGAACCTTCTTTCTAAACAATCCATGCATTCATGAATATCTTTCAACCTTGGCCACCAATTTCTTCTTCATATCACCAATCTTCCTTCCTTCTTTTCACTCTACTAATAATAGGGACAAGAGAGTTCCAAAAAGGAAAAAAAATGGCTTAAAGTGTGGTTAGCCAAATGAAAGGTCTATAAGCACAAAAGTGATAAACAAAGGATAATAATATCAATGGTAGGCTCATAGGGCAAAGTGGCTCAATATAAATCACAGAAAATGCCTCAAATCATATTATGTGAAATCCTTATCTAGTGTAGCCTCAAATAAGACTAATGTCAAGTTCTAGAGTAAAATGCACATGTGTGGAACTCACATCAAAGAATATCATCCGTTCAAGATTGAAACGGCATATATGGCTCAAAACTCACGGGTATAGGTTATCAAGACTCATATTATATAAAAAATGCTCATGTCATTGAAATTTCAAAATTATGGAATCAAAAGTATCCAAGATAAGACAATGATCAAGAGATAAATCCATTACACTACTCATGACTCTCAACTCATCCATACAACAATAAACATATCTCATGCTTCACTACTAAAAAACAAACAACAATATGGCCAAAAATACAAGCAAAACCAAGGCCTCATCCTAAGCATATGGTTCAAAACATCATATAAGCATTAAAATCAACATGAAAATAGCATTGCGAAGAGAATGACGAAATGATCACACCCCCAAACTTTTTTGGACCAAGGGTCTAAAAAGTTTGGCAAAGAAGTGTAGACAAGATCAAGCAATGCACAATAATAAAGCTCACAACAAAATAGCATCATCTCAAAAGGATCAAAGTGATCATAAACCATCATAAAGCAAGTATCAAGAGAAAGCTACCTAAAAATCCAACCACAATCATCATTAACAATCTTACAAAACAAATTAAACTAAGAATTTGGGATAGAAGCATGTTAGGGATAAGAGAGTGTTACCCTTCCTTATGAAGTTAGATCAAAATCGTCACTTCACGAAGGAGGATAACGAGGATGAGTGAAGTGCCCCTCTCCGATGTGTCAATTCATCATGGCCCACTGGGCTTCAAGGATCTCTTCCATATTATGGGACATAGTGTTCACATTCCTGTTGATGGAGTCCACCGTATTGTTGAGGAGATGATAACTATCGGTCAATCTAGTCATGTCTGCTCGAAGGAACGAGTAATCATTCCTAAGATCGTCCACATCCATCCTCAACAACCTTACCTCATGGCCCCATTCATTATAAGTCAATCCCTCAAACACATGTCCACCCCCTTGATTATAGTACTCCTCTTGCATCGGCTCATGTTCCTCTTCTTGCGCATCCTCTTGGGGTTGGGAGCTTGATTCACCCCTCGTTCTCTTAAACGCCCTTCGATTAAACTCCTCTTTGATTTGCAAGTGCAAAGGGGAGTTAAGCAACAAATTCTCCCTTTTTGTCACTGTAAGGAGATCATAATCGAGTAAAGGGAAAAGGTCTTTTGAGTTTGTCACTATGATGCAAATGACATTTCCCTTCTTCTTGAAAATTTTCGTGTTGATCATGAAGGTCAAATCAACGAGCTCGGGTGCAATAACCTCTTTATTCCTTGTTGGACTTACCTTTTGCATCATGAACGTGATTAATCCACCATAACAACAATTTGCCCTCGTGGCTTGGTGGCTAAGATTCTTCAAAAGATAAGCGCCAAAATTAGCTTTCTTGGACGTCAACATGGAATGGAGAATAAACAACTCTTCGCCCCGAACTCTACTCCCTTCGATTCTAGCAAAAGCAGTGTTTGCTAGAACCTTGTGCGCATAAACCAAGATATGATTCGCAAGGCGAGATGCCTTAGAACTTTGGGCCACATACTTACCTCCATCTTTACTAATCAAGTTCCATGTCTCTTGTGCTCGAGTGAATTTCTCCCAAGAATAGAAGTGATGCCTAGGAACTTTCTCCACACAACCAAAGATTTGGTTGACTTGATCGGTGGTTAAGACGTAGTCCTCATTTTTAAACCGAAACCTGGCCTTGGTAGGAACTCCATCAATCTCCACCACTATTAATGTGCTCAAGACTTCAATGCATGCCGCTTCAGAATACCCATAGAACTCCATGGACAGTAGACCTTTCCAACCAATCCTTTCGAATAACTCATCAACATCTTCACCAAAATTGCAAAGTGTGGTAGTTCTCTTATCATAATACCTCCCCGTGTAGAACTCAATATTCCTCACTTTTGTAAATAATTTGAAATACGTATCGTTATCCCCGAAATAGAGTTCATGATTGGATGGTTTAACTCCACACTTTACTTGACATGCTTCTTCTAAAGTGGGATCATTCCACTTCTCGTTTGTATTGGAACTTGTAGCTTTTCCTTTTCCTTTCTTAGTCATTCCTACAAAATACCACATGTGAACAACAAAGTATAGGATGAACTAGAAAATCATCTACCCAATGCACATAGGGTGAGGTTATCAAGATAGGAACTTAAGCGAAAATATATTCATGCCAATTCACTCTTTACTCAGCAAGCATACTAAGATTGAACACAATGGGTGATAACTACGAATTCAGGAATTAGTCATGCAAACTAAGAGTTGTGCCAATGTCATTCATCAATGAAACCTCACATAAGCAAAAATTATAGGTGAATTAACATAATTAACTCATCCTAGCATCAATATATTCTTAACTACAATCAATGAGCACAACATTATCATGACAATCAAAATTTAGCATAAAATTGCCAAAAATTCGTCACTATGCCTACCCCCAAAATGTCAATCCTCAATTAAGTCCAAAATTCACAAAATTGGCATACAATTGGGTTCCTAAATGATTACCCATCAATAATGTAGCATATATGCATCATCAATTACACAAAAACTCAATAAAATCGAAAATCCCCAATTTTATGCTCAAAAACCCTAGATATTTAATTTCTAATTCTAAACAATGTCACCATGAATTCTCTACAATATTACAAGAATTAGATAGAGGAGAGTGAAAGGAACATACCTGTAGAAGGATTAATCGAGAAGAGGTCGAAAATTTGAGAAGTAAAATTTTTCTCTTCTTCTTTCTTCTTGTCGTGAGTTTTGAGAGAGAGTGTGCAAGAATTTTGAGTGTGTGTTTGTGTGTGAAAAGGGTATTTAAAAGGGTAGAGGGTTAGTGGGCTTACCTTGGAAATTGTGTTCAAAGTTTGACCCAAATTGGTCAAAAATCGGACTCCCAGACACGTCGCGCGATCCTAAGCGTGAAGGCTGCCGATCTGGGCCTTTACTCCCCTACTTCGATTTTTTTTTATTTTTCACCCTTTTTCTTGTACTTTTCCTACATAACTCCACATAATACTCAAAATATACCATGAATATCAAACAATTATGAATCAAATATGGTAGCAAATTGAGAAATTTAACACGAACACACCCCCCCAAACTTTTTCGGATTGTAAATCCTAATAAAATTTGGAAAAGTAGTAAATTAAAATTTGCTAGCACATTAAAGCCAATGAATCACATATTCTCAACTCAAAATCACATATTAATCATAATCATGACAAGAATTCACTCCTCAAACTCCTCCTAAGCATATAAGCTCAATATCAACATGCAATGATCACAAAAAAATTCACCATAGCAAATAAGACTCAAGCTTCCATCCCAACACTAAAATCAAACAAAATCTAACTATGAAAATAAAGGATACGGATGGGTTGCCTCCCATCTAGCGCTTGGATTTAACGTCCCCTAGCCGGACGCAATAAAGCTCATGTAACATCAAAATCAATGAGGGTTGAGTGACTTACATCCCTCAATTTCCTTCTCCAAAAACATCCATTCTTCCCCACTTTCTTTACCACTTGTGTCACCCCCTTATCTTCGTTCACCTTCTTTCTCTTTTCAAAAGGATTTTCCTCATTCACTTCACTCTTAAGATCACAAGTTCTCATAAACTTGCTTGCATTTTCATCTTCTCTTCTTGGGGAACTCATTGAAGAATCATAGATAGAGAACGTACTTCTCTCATCATTCATCCTCAAGGTAACCTCACCTTTTTGAATATTGATCAATGCATCCGAAGTTGCAAGGAAAGGTCTCCCAAGAATTAGAGGAGTAAACTTGTCCTCTTCTACATCTAAGATAACAAAATCAACCGCGTACATGAATTTACCAATTTGAATCACCACATCTTCCAAAATTCCTCTTGGTTGCACCTTTGAATTATCCGCCATATAAAGATCACTAGTCATGGGCCTCATATCTTTCAAACCAAGCCTTTGAGTTATGGATAAAGGCATAACATTCACACTAGCCCCAAGATCACATAAAGCCTTGATACTCTTGCTCCCTTCAATATGACAATCCAAAACAAAGCCACCCGGATCTTTGAGTTTTTAGGAAGATGCTTCATGATAAGCTTGCTACTCTCTTGAGTGAGTTTGACTATGTCGGGCTCCTTTTTCCTCTTCTTTAACATGAGATCCTTAAGAAATCTTGTATACGTAGGCATTTGCTCAATAACCTCTTTGAAAGGCATATTAGCATACATCTTCATGAACAAGTCAAGAAATTTCTTGAGTCTCTCATCAAGCTTGTTTTTTACTCCCTTTGAAATTTCCACCTTTTTTTTCTTTACCACCAATGCTTCTTCCACCTTTCTTTCCACACCCCCTATATTACCTACCCCTTTCTCTTTCTTCTCTTTTTTAATCACTCTTTCTTCTACCCCCAAGACTTCCTCATCACTCTTCACCAATTTCACATTCTCACTACAAAATACTTCTTCCACTATCTCATCATGAAACAATTTCAAAGGATCACTCCCTACTCCCTCGTTTACAACCTCCACACAAAAATAGAATTGCAATGCTCACGAGGATTAATCTCGGTTGTAGAAGGGAATTTACCTTTGTTGACTTGTGGGCTCAAAGAAGAAGCAATTTGCCCAAGTTGATACTCCAAGCTCTTGATTTGATTTGCTTGTGTAGCATACAAGTCATCAACCTTTTTGTTCGTTTCACTATTCAACTTTCTAAACTCCACTTCAAAATTATCCATCTTCTTCAAAATCAATGCTAAGGTGTCTTCAATGCTTCCCTTACCCTCATTGTTAGGCGGCTTTGATCCCGGATCAAACCCGGGTGGCAATTGGATTGCCCCCTTAGGATTGGAATATGAAAAGTTCTCATGCCTCCTATTAGGGTTGTAAGGAGGGTTGCTTTGATTCGGATATGGACCCCCTTGTTGTCTAAAAGGTGGAGCGACATATGTCCTTTGATTACTTGGAAAAGAATTGTTGTATTGAGGACGACCCATGTAATTCACTTCCTCTTGAGTAGAGGTAAAAGGAGGAGGAATACTCTCGACAACACTTACTTGCATAGGAGTTGGAGCTTGGTTTTGGTTTTGGCTCCATAGACCAAGTTCAACACATTTTTCATGTATTCCTTAAGAAGTGCAACTCGATCACCCGTTCCACTATTGGACTCTCTTTGCAGCTATATTTTCGATGATCTCGTTCACTTGACGAACGGTCTTTGTCCAAACCGAGCCTCCGGCACAAGAATTCAAGTAATTCTTATCTCCTTTATGCAATCCAATGGTAAATGTCAAAAGAATGTCTTCATCCCTCAAACCATGTTGAGGACAAGCCAACAACAAGGTTTGGTACCTCTCCCATGCACTAGATATGGTTTCTCTCGCCTTTTGTCGGAAATTCTTTATCTCTTCCCTAGCCTTTAACATCTTTGATAGAGGGTAAAATTTCTTGAGAAATTTTGAGCTCAACTCCTCCCATGTAGCTGCTTTTGGATTCATAGAACGGATCCACGCTTTAGCTCTCCCAGTTAAGGTAAAATTGAAGAAACAGAGCTTCTTCTCATTATCTGACATCCCCTTATACTTGATCGTGTCACATAACTCCATTAAATTGTTTAGATGAGTATTTGGGTCTTCTCGATCACTCGATCCTTCAAACGGAGATTCTTTTAACAACTTCAAGAGATTTGTATTAAGCTCAAACTTTTCAGCATCAATTGGAGGTCTTTCGATCCCATCATATTGTTCGTTCACCCTCGGCTCAAAGTAGTCTCGCAGTAATGGTTCATGGTTTTGAGGTGGGTTTACGATTTATGGTCTTTGGTGTTGACGTTGTGGTGGGTATGGATAGTAAGGATAGTTATGTGGTGGTGGTGGATAGTATGGTTGGTTTATTGGGTAATTTGGGTAATTTGGATATTGAGGTGGGTAGTACAGTTAATTTGGTGGTGCATAAGGTTGGTAATTATGTGTTATAAGTTGTTGTGGTACCTCACTTTGAGCCAAGTGCTCTTCTTCTTGATGCACTTGTCGTCTCAATGACTCTTCTTCTCTAATCTCATCTCGATCTTCATTCATGTTATTCTCCATGTTCTCTTGATTTAATCTTGCTTCTCTTCTTCTTCTTCTTCGTAGGCTCATTTCAAGGTCTAAATCAAAGGGTAATAACTCTCCCCCTTGACTCCTTGTGTGCATAAACCTACAAAGAAACAAGTATCAAAACTCTCACAATAGTAACCAACTAAAAATAAAAAAAACAACAAACAACCAAACAAACAAGCCGTCTCCCCGGCAACGGCGCCAAAAACTTGTTTGCCAAAATGGTGTCCACACGCAAATGTACGTGATCGCTATATCGTCATGGCAAGATTGACCAAGTTTAATATTTATCGAACACAGGGAGATGGGGATTTGTAAGGAAAATTGTTGTTTCTAGTCGATAGCTAACAAAGCAATAAAGGGGAAACGTATTTATTGTCTACTAATGCGTCAAAAGAGTAAACTACCTATCACCTTGAGTTGCAAAGTGAGCAAATGTGAGAGATATGTGCTAGTGTATTATCCTATGTTTCACATGGTGATGTATCCCTTAATAATGCAATGAGGAATTGTATAATCAATTGGCAAGCCGCTCTAAAATGCAAAGGTCTCCCTAGATACAAATTAGAGCCTCTAATTGTTCTTCCAATTCACTAAAGATAATTCTCACTGTCTTAGGAATTTAATCAAACACTTAGCATGCATTGTACTAATACAAGAAGATTTAGGAAAATAGCCCAACTCTCGTATGAGACTAATTCCCTAGTGGCCCTTATGGTCAACTATACATGCAAAACGTTCATACAATCCATCAATATGGAGAATTGATCATACAACAACTCATAGCATTCAAAAATTCAACATGATCACCACATTACTCCATAGGAATCATACACCAACACATAAAGGAATTAGCCCATGCCTAATTCGGTAAATAAAAGAACAATTAAGCTAGAAACAATCATCATCATACAAGAAATGTAAAGGAATGTATAGATATTACCAATTACAATGAAAATTGGAAAGATACAAGTTACCTCTAAAATGTTATCTAACAATTCGGTAATAGAAAATGAAATTCAAACGGTAGAAACGTAGCTCTAGCTGAGACGAGAATGCAGGAATTAACGGATCAACGATCAAAGCAGTAGATCAAAAGTTATAGATGAAATCGTAAGAAGAATTCTTATGAACCCAACTAGTAACTACCTCTCTCTCTCTCTCTAATCTAATCTAAGAACTCACTAATGACTTGATTATGGAATAGATGCCTTGAGAATCTGATCCTTGGAGTATATATAGTGCCCACAATGTTTAGTCCAAAGTGCTCTTCATTAAACGCGTGAAAATACGAAAATAGCCCTGAAAATCCGAATTTTAACACTGCTGCCGACTGAAAGCTTGATGGCTGCCGATTGCAAGCTTGGTGGCTGCCGATCGCGCCGTTTCTCCAACTGCCGAACCATAGCGTGCATCCTGCCAATCTCGATCACGCGAGCTCCTAGCTGCAGCTCCAGGGATTTGGCACGCGATCTCCTTTGATGTGTTGCATAGTGAAGAGGGGTTCCTACCGATCTGAGTCCTTAGCTCGGGTCATGTTCGACTCTCCTCGTTTCCATCATATCTTGAGTTCTAAGACTCCGATTGACTCGATTCTTCTTTTGTTGCGACCCTGTCTTAAAGCTCTTCATCATGGAGTAATAATTACTTCCATTTGTTTGACTCCAAAAATCCGGACTTTTCTCGATCTTGCTCATTTCTTACTCGTTTTGCTCGTTTCCACCTATAGTCACAACTTTCTAGCCAAAAAGGGTTAAATGCACAAAGTATATCATTTTAGGGTCAAATATGAACATAAGCACGTCAAAACCATATAGAAATGGATGCAAAAAGATGCAATTATGACCCTAATCATCTCCCTGATACATCAGTGCCTACTCTGAAGGCTATTGAGAAGAGGTTTCTTGACTGGATGCAAGTTCCTATCAGTAGCAGAAAATTGTTGGTGTAATAGTTCAGCTGAGTCAGCTGAGGGTAAGTTTCTGAGTGTTCCTGTAACTTCTTTGAAATTAATGAAGTTTTTATATTCCAGACAACTTCTTGTTGTCACCTGCTATTTATTTTCTGTCTAAGGGATCTTATCTAAAGATCTTCTTTTCTGTCGTATGTTTTGATCCTGATTTAATATATTTATCTTTTGAGATCAGCTGAGTTGGTTTTGATATCATCAAAAAGGGGGAATTTGTTAGGATATTCTTGCTAGATGTTTTGATGATATGATAAACAAATCAGCTTGTAATAGGACCAGCTGAACTTGTTAGTCAGCTGATGAATAGTTAGGATTAGATAGGTTTTAGTAAGGGGGAATCAACCTTGCTGCCTAGAAGATCCAAAGCTATCATAGAGAAGAAGACCAGCTAAGTCTTTGAAGACTTAGCTGTTTCCAAAAGACAGAAGACCTGAGCAGCTGACACTGGAATACCTAGAGTAGAACATCAGAGGAATCCGATCAGCTGATATCAGAAGATCAGTTGAGCACATCGCGGACAAGACAAGGACCAAGGACCTTATTCCAGACAAAGTCTAAGGCATCAGCTGAGGTGCACATCAGCAGACCAGCACATCAGCTGAGGTCCAAGTATTAGCAGACCGATACACCAGCTGAGGAAACAGATCAGCTGGAGTCTTGTGCTCCACCCAGATTCTACGGAATCACACTAGGGTTGACTTGCGACAAACGAGAAGATTCCCAGAATAGAAGATAAATCAATCAAGGGGACAAACTTGATTGATTGGGCATTAAGAAGATTTCCGGGAAGCATGAAGAAGATTCAATCAATCCGGATGATTGATTGATTCCTAATTTATAGGATTTCAGATCTCTAGTCAATCTCAACTGTTGGTCCCGAAATGAGTACAATCAGTGTATGGGGGGAATACATTGATGTCAGATTTTTCTGAAAGACTAAGAAAATGCTCTTACACTCTCAGTCAGGATTTCCTGAATTACTCAGTATGCTGAAGGTCCACAGGGACAGCAGGGACAGTTCAGTAACGAGTCAAATAAGTTGAGTGTGAGTAATGTGCTCGGAAGCTCAGTAGAGATAACAAACCTACTGACTGCTTGGAAACGAGTCAGTTGGACTACTATCTCAGTGAGCTAGATTACGTGCGGAAAGTGAGCCCTTGGATTCTACTCGTTTTAGTTTCTGAAAGCATTTTCTCTGAATTGCTTAGTAAACTGGTGGTTACGGCTGAGTGCACCGTATTAAGATTCAGGATGATTGATTCAGTCCTGAGGATAAAACAATGCAGAATGTTCAGTTTATTATGATGACAGTTATGATCCTAAACAAAACAGTAAATCAGCACACAGGGGACTTTTTAACGTGGTTCGGAGATAACCAACTCCTACGTCCACGACCTGATTTAACAGGAATCTATCCTCAAGACCCTGAGGATAGGTGCTTGGTTTTACGTGCCAAGGGACATGAGTAGCCAACTTCCTCTCTTAGGAACTGACCCCTGGGCGTTTTACAAGTCCTAGTCCTTCTAACCAACCAATCTCACACCTTGAGTGGTTTGGTATTTTGGTTTCCAACTTAGATAGCTCTAGCAATACAAAACAATGCTAAATATTAGAGCTATCTTTCTAAGCAAATACAGAGTGAATCCTACTACAACACTAGGGAAATATAATTGTAGAGTGTTGATTATAGTATGCTTTGAGAGCTTGGATTCTTGAGAGTTTTCTCTTGGAAATTTTTTCGTTCACCTTGAATGGGTGCAAGGTTCTCCATATTTATAGGCAAGATTCAAAATAGATCCGTTGGAGGAGATCAAATCAAATCTTTCCTATTTTGGGGTGGTTGCAGGCTAGAAATACTATTTGACCTAACTGCCATGCTTATTCTGGCAAGTCTGTCCCATCGCCTGCAACTTTGAGACGCATTAAATGCCGTATTAAATGCTGCACAGACTCCGTACATACGTGTCGAAAGATCATTGGCTCTCCGTTCTAACGGCTAGTTGATTTTCAGACATTTGTCCTTTCTTGTACATTCAATACTTTGAGTCTCTTGTTAATAACTCAGTCTGAACGTGTGTCTTAATGGAGTCTTACTGACATTCTCTTTGTCTCTTGTCCCATAGCATAAATAACCTTTTGCTTTGGACTTACATGATTCAGGTGATCTGAACTAATGCCCGAGTCAGGTCTTATGTGTATTCAGCACAGCCTGATAGATTATTCAGCCCAGTATGTGTAACCTTTTTGCTTTGGACTTACATGATTCAGGTAAACTGAACCAAGGCCTAAGTCAGGTCTTAAGTGCATTCAGCACAGCCTGATAGGTAACACTTACTCTTCACTGACTAAGTTCTGTCCTGAGTATGCTTAGTGTACTCAATAGAAACATCAGCCAATGGTACTTCAGGATTAACTTCAGGATGGATCATCGGGCTTCGATCTTCAGCTTCAGACCCAGGCAATCTTCAGCAAGACTGACTGACTCCTTCAGGATGGATTATACTTCAGACTTCAGTAAATTGGGTCGACTCTAATATTCTTCAATCTTCAGCAAGTTCCTCCTGTACTGAATTTCTAACCTAACTATCCTGAACTATTTTATCCTGAACAGCTGTACTTAGGCAGATTCATCAGGGGTTTTGGGATCTAATCAAAATACTCAGATTGTCCCAACAATTTCCCCCTTTTTGATGATGCCAAAACCCTTAAGCAAATTCATATTCATCTATACAATCAACTGACTTAGTCAGTGAGAACAACTCAGTACCACCTGACAAACTAGGTACTTAGTCTATAAGATGAAAATAAGAAATGGGTTAGTACAGTTCTTGATAAGGATTTAGAAAAGTAAATTCAGGAGTCAACAAGAAGTTGTACTCAGGAAAAATAAATAACTTCATTGATTGATATGAGAATTACAAGTATACTGAAGCTATTACAAATCCTGAATTAACTAGCTCCTGATCTTGTCTTCATCCTTATTCCAAGCAGCTAGAGAAATCTCATACATCTCCAAGACTCGGTTCAGGACCTGCTTCATCCTGTTCCGATCACCAACAACCCCGGCAGCGCGTCCTACTCTGACGACTTCTTCTGATATTGCTTTCCGGTCTAGTTGTTTGGAGTTCCTGAAGAGTGGATGAGGGTACTTGATGAATTCCGGAGGAGCGATCTCTACACATTCAGTGTCAGCATGTCTGATGATTTCAGCCCAAAGATCAGGGTGCTCATGTGCCATCCATTGATGGAGTATGACGTTTTTTTCTTCAGATAGATCGTCCCATAACCCTACCACGTAGAATATGTAGGCCCACCTATTCCGGATCGGAATCCATACCTCCAACATCTCTATAGGAATGAAGTCTTCCACAAACTGAAGTGGAGGAGGGCCTTGATCTAAACTGACCACCATTTTCCTCTGAGTCTTCATCCGAGATCCAGAAGTCACAGATTTCTTCTTCAGAACCTGCGAAGTCAGATACTCATTGGACTCTTTCAAGCGTTGGATCTGACTGAGGAGCGAAATCTCCTTCATCTTCGCTATCTTTTCAGCTTCAGTCATCACCATTTTCTTCTGAGTGGTCAACCCATGTTGCATTTGTTCCTCCATCTCCTTATACAAAGGTTCCAAAGTAGGATCTTCAGAGGGCCTTAATCTCTTCGGATCTAAACCTTCAACAGCTTCGATGGCAGCTGCGGATCTAGTCCTCTTCCTTTCAGCAGCTTTCAGTTCAGGGGGGAAGAGTTTCTTCTTAGCTTTACCAGTGGTAGCAATTTGCTACTTCCCTTCTTCCCCCTTTTTGGCATCATCGTCATTGATTCATTTGACAACCTCGTTTACTGACTCCGCCAATAATGTGAACTGACTGTCCATCTCAGTCTGCTTGCCCTGCAATTGCCCAATCTGCCCTGCCATCCCTCTCAGGCCAACAATTAGCTTGTCGATGGCTGAATTGTGCTCAGCTTTTAGCCGTCCTTCAAAGCTCATCATCCGATTGTTCAGGGCAGAAGCAATTTCATCCTTCTCCTGTTCAGACATCTCACTCAGCAGCTCATCCTTCAGTTCGGCCTTCAGCTTGGCCAACTTTTCATCAATCAGTTGATCAATTCTTTCAGGCAGTTGTTGATCAAGAAAAGTGGCAAGCTTGTTCTCCTGCTGAGTTTGCGCATCAGAGACCATTTGATTGCAGCTTTGAATGGCCCCTTTTGCTTGCTCAGAGATAACAGTGAGATCTACTGAGTGTTGATTTCTGACTTCTCCAAGAAGATCAATGGCAGCATTCATGTCAGTCCCCATCTCATTCAGGTCACGATCCAGTCTATTCATCTTCTTGTTCAGCACTTCAGAATTTGAACCAACCCTACTAGTTTTTCTCTCGACGAGGATTACCCTTCTGTGAAGATTGGCAAGAGCTCGTGAGGAGTTCTGAACATATAGTGCCTCAGGGGTGATCCATTTTCCTCTGACTCGGATCAGACCTGGTGGACCCTCTCCTGAAGCCTCCGCAGTCCCGGGTCCCAGGATTGCTTCATCGGCCGGTGCACTGACTCCTTCAGCGCCACCTTGCTGAGTGTCTTCAGCAATCACAATCTCTTCCTTCTCCTCTTTCTTCTCCTCTTCCTTCTCCTCCTCAACTCTTTTAGGCTCTGGCTCGGGGTAGATGCTTCTAACAGTTCTGATGAAGTCTACCATCTTGATCAGGTGATGTAAAGAATTCACGTTGAAGTGATCAAAGAGGGCAGCTTTAGTTTCAGCCATTTGCTCCCATCCTCTCAACTCCCCGAGCTGACTCAATTCAGGCCAGGTGGCATTCCTGATCATAGCGTAGGTGCGAAGTTACACAACTGCCTCCTTCTGAGCATCTGAGAGGTCAGGAAACCTCCTCTCCACCATATCCACAGCAGTTCCCCTTGCCACAATCTCGAAATCAGGCAAAGTGTTCTCATCAGGCGCAGGGAATGGCCATAGGGCTATAGCCTGAACTGGTTCAGCAGCCTCCTGCTCAACTCCTCCTTCCTGAGTAGGTTCATCCTGATCCTTCTCCAAACTCTGATAGGTTGAGGCGATGTTAAGAATCAGTTGATCAGGATCAGGGGATGCAACGTCCGGAATAGAAGTAATGGGAGCAATGTCAAGAGCGGCTTGAGCCGGTTCCATCTCCGGAGTTGTATGCTGAACAGCTTCTTCAGCAACTCTCTCTTCCACAAGCTTTTTCTCTCGCTCTCCTGACCCCGGATATAAGAATTTCAGTTTCTGTTGCTTGGGTCCTGAGCGCTTGGGCTTGTCCTCCGCCGGCTTTGCAATATTGGACTCTGAAGATATGCCCGCCTGAGCCTTGACTCTCCCAGTCGTGCTCGCCTGAGCCTTCTTCTTCTGAGTCCGTGGTCTTCTCTTGGTGCCAGTATCACCGGAGTAGGTTCTGAAGAGATCTATCTTCGCTGGAATCTCGAGTGATTGGGCCTGATCCACATCACCGAGATCCAGGGTCTCCAAGATCAGAGAAATCTTGGTGCCAAAGTGCATTTTGGCCTCAAATGTCGTCTAACCCTCCGGCGAGTATTTGATCTTATTGGTCTCAGCTACCAGCAATTGGAGAAAGTAATCCTCCCAGTTAAAGTTATGCACTGAGGCGTCAGAGATTGCCATCATCGTATAAAGCTTCGGTCTGGAGATCTGCTCCAATCCTCCCGTAATCCCCATCACTCCCTGACTTGTCAGGTCGAAGAAATGACGATTCTCAGTCCTCGGGACTGATTTGTTGAGACCCGACCTCAGGACGACATTTCCATCGCAGAGAGACTGGAGAAAATCCTTCTCGTTCCCAAACCCGTAATCAACCGGGCTTCGTCCAGAGCAGGGAAGATTAAAAACCTCCTTAATCTTCTCCCTGATGTTGAGGGTGACCCACCTCCTGGTCAGTTCCTCTTCTCCATCCTTCCCCTTCACACAGGAAGACAGTGGAATGCAAGTCTCCCACTCCTGGGAATCCTTGTTCTGCACCATCATGAGGTAGAAAGCAACAACAAGTCTGGGATGGAGTCTCTGGGGTCTTGCTGTGATAAACTGCAGAAGACCTGCATTTTCATATAATTCTTGCACAGGCAAGATATCGGGGTGGTTAGAAGAAAAATCCCCAAAGGGCTCGTAGTGGATCTCATTCCTGAGATGGAAGACATTCCCAAAGAATGAGTCCACCGAAGGAGACGCCATGGATTAAGTTGGAGATTTTGAAGAAAATCGGGTTTCAGAGAAAATATGTTAGGAAAAGATTTGGGTGCATAAAGGTTGCAAGGACAAGCACTTCCCTTATTTATACTAAATTTCAGTTTTAATCGGATGGCTCAGAAAATAATAACTTATGAGATTCAAAGGTCAAGATTAAAAAGTGAAAAGCATGGAGCCTTTTCGGTTTTTCAAAAGTAATTGGTCAAACTTTATCGAAAACCGTTCCCACCCACAGTGCATTAAATGCACATTAGAGCATGTCCGTATTTCATTCAAATAAATTGTATTAAATAATAACTGAAAATTAAATGAATGGCTAGGATTATTTGACAAATTAAATTGATTTGACAATACGACAAACAGTATCAAGGATGATGCAAGCAAGATAAGATGACTAGATAAAAATTAGGAAACATACCAGTCAGTCAGATTCGTATTCTGACTGATACCACTTGTTGTTGGTCTATCAGGGTGACAAGCCCTGAGTTCAGTGTCCTGAATCTTAGTCAGTCTATACTGATCATCCTTTTCATAATGAATGTTCCCCCTACAACCATTCACAATCTCTCTGAGATTCCTTCATCCTGAGTCCATATTAGACATTCCCCCTGACCTTGAGCATTCTGATCAGAGATTCAGATTAAATCTCCTAAGCCTGGGTCAAGGAGTCCTAATTCTACTGATAGCTCAACAAATCTGGTTTCAGGCAAAGCCTTAGTCAGTATGTCAGCTCTCTGCTTATCAGTAGGGACTCTCTCCATCCTGATGTCCTTCTTTTCAACATGATCTCTGATAAAGTGATGCCTAATGTCTACATGCTTACACCTTGTGTGTAAGACTGGGTTTTGGGATATGGCAATGGCACTATTATTGTCACAATAAATTGGGACTTCAGTGGCCTCAACTTGGTAGTCTCTCAGTTGCTGTTTTAGCCAAAGGATCTGAGAACAACAACTGTCTGCCGTCATATACTCAGCCTCAGTAGTAGACGTTGCAACACTGGTTTGCTTTTTAGAAAACCAAGAGATCATTTTACTTCCTAGAAACGGACATGTGCCTGTAGTTGATTTCCTATCAAGCCTACAACCTCCATAATCTGCATCTGAATAGTCAGTCAATTCTAGGTTGTCATCAGAGGGATACCAAAGTCCTAGATTTATTGTACCTCTCAGGTATTTCAGTATCTTTTTGGCACTCTCTAGATGACTTTTCTTAGGATCAGACTGATACCTTGCACAAACTCCAACTGCATAAGTGATGTCAGGACGACTAGCAGTCAGATACAATAAGGATCCTGTCAGTGCTCTATATTCAGTCTGAATTACTGAGACTCCTTCTTTGTCAGGATCCAGCTTCTCATTTGTGTTTATGGGAATACGTGAGACTCTGCTGGACTGAACTCCGAATTTCTGAATCAAGTCCCTCGCATACTTGGACTGATTTATGAAGATTCCGGAGTCAGTTTGCCTGACTTGGAGACCCAGAAAGAAATTCATTTCTCCCATCATTGACATCTCAAATTTCCCAGTCATCAGCTTGGAGAATTTCTCACAAAGCTTCAGATTAGGAGATCCAAAAATTATGTCATCCACATAAATTTGAACCAAGAGAATGTCCTCCCCTTCGGATATCCGGAAGAGGGTCCTGTCCACTGTTCCTTTTACGAACCCGTGGTCTATCAGGAATTGGGATAATGTATCATACCAAGCTCTCGAAGCTTGCTTCAGGCCATAAAGAGCTTTCTTCAGGTGATATACCTTGTCACCAACTTCAAATCCCGGAGGTTGCTCAACATACACCTCTTCATTCAGTACACCATTCAGAAAAACACTCTTTACGTCCATCTGATACACTTTGAATTTCTTGAATGTTGCATATGCCAGAAACAACCTGATTGCTTCCAACCTTGTGACCGGAGCAAAGGTCTCATCATAGTCGATTCCTTCGGCGTGAGAGTAACCCTTTGCTACCAATCTGGCCTTATTCCTGACCACAACATTCTTCTCATCCCTCTTGTTCTTAAAGACCCACTTGGTACCAATGACATGTTGACGTCTAGGTCTTTCAACTAACTCCCAAACCTGATTTCGCTCAAACTGATTGAGCTCATCCTGCATTGCTAGGATCCAGTTGGGATCAGCAAGAGCTTCTTTTATGCTCTTAGGTTCCTGATCACTCAGGAAGCAACAAAACATAGCACTCTCACCAAAGGACAACCTAGTCCTGACCCCCTCATTGATATCACCAATGATATCAGCCAATGAGTGATCATCTAGCCACCGCCTCCTACTGACGGGTGCACTGGGAGCTGCTGACGTTCCCTCACCTGATCCTGAAACATTAGTCTCGACAAAAATAGGCAAAGAATAGGAACGAGCAAGAACAGGGGATACTGAGTCATTTCCTGAGGTTTGGCCAATATCAGAGACATTGTTTCCCCCTACAGTGTTGGACTCAGTAACTGTCTCAGGTGCAGAAGCATCATCACCGACAGTACGTACCTCAGGATGAGTCTGTACCTCCGTCTGAGACTCAACATTCTCTGAGGCTGGGGCTAGCTGAGGGTTGGCCTGAGGTCCATCCAGATCATCATCATCATCATCATCATCATCATCATCATCATCATCATCATCATCATCCCATCCTTTGGGAGCACTGACAAGCTTGATCTTGAATTCAGGATTTTTCAGACTCAGTCTTGTTATCCTCTTGATAACCCCCTCAGTGTCAGGATTCGGAACCTGTTTCCTACGTACTGATGCAGTCTCATCAAACACAACATGAGGTGTTTCCTCCACACAAAGGGTCCGACAGTTATACACCCTGAAGGCTTTACTGACTGAGGAGTATCCTAAGAAGACTCCCTCATCAGATTTGCTATCAAAGGCTTTCAGCTGATCTTTCCCATTGTTCAGGATGAAACACTTACACCCAAAGATATGGAAATAAAAGATGCGAGGCTTCCTCTTGTTCCAAGTTTCATAAGGAATCTGAGCATGTTGTTTGTTCAGCATAGATCGGTTCTGAGTGTAGCAAGCAGTGTTGATTGCTTCAGCCCAGTACTTCTTGGGCAATCCTGACTCAGCCAACATGGCCCTGGCAGCTTCCTTCAGGGTCCGATTTCTTCTTTCAGCTACCCCATTCTGCTGAGGGGTCCTGGCTGCAGAAGTCTCATGAGCTATACCATGATTAGTACAAAAGTCAGTTATAATACAGTTTATAAACTCAGTTCCTCGATCTGATCGGATCCTGACTATGCTCTTACCCTGTTCAGTACTCAATTGCTTGAGTAATTCTGGAAGCTTGACCTGAGTCTCCTTTTTGTTCAACAAGAAAATAACTCATGTATACCTGGAATAATCATCAACAACAACAAGGGTATATTTCCTACCATTTATGCTGACAGGAGTAACTGGACCAAAGAGATCCATGTGCAGAAGCTGAAGCACTCTGTCAGTTGAGAAGGCTTCTTTCACTTTGAATGAAGCTTTGGTTTGCTTGCCTTCCTGACATGCTCCGCACACGTGGTCTTTGCTAAAAACTTCATTGGGTAGACCATCTACAAGTGAGAGTCTAGAAATTTTGTTAATAATCTTGAAGTTTAAGTGACTCGGGCGTTTATGCCAAAGCCAACTGAGCTCAGAGGAGCTCTTAGCAACCAAACAAGGTTCAGGAGGACTGCTCTTGAAATTAGCAAAATATACATTGCCCCTCCTGATACCTGTAATCAGAACCTGTAGTGTAGATTTGTCCTTCACAAGACACATGTTAGATGTAAATTCTACACTATATTCTCGGTCACAAAACTGACTGACCGAGAGTAAGTTATGTCTCAGTCCCTCAACATATGATACATTCAGTACACGGATAGAGCCAATAACAAGGGTTCTGAATCCTCTGGTGAAACCCTTAGAGTTATCACCAAAGGTTACCTGCGGGCCTTCCTTAGCTACATAATCCTGAAGGAGATCACGAAATCCGGTCATATGCCTGGAACATCCTGAGTCCAAGTACCAGTCCTTCATCAGATCCTCCTTCCTCTTCTTGTAGCCCGCAGCGACCTGAAAAGAATCAGGCCTTAGGTACTCATCTCGTATTGGGTCCTACTGAGTCAGCCATACCCTTCGGGATCCAAATTTGTTTAACAATTCTGATAGCATCAGAAGTGTAAACCTGTCTCCCTGAAACATCAACATACACAGTCTTCTTCCTTTGTGCGTGGGAAGTTGAGGGTGTATGGGTGTCAGCCTGAGGTTCAGGAGCCCTATATTGATTCCTGGGGGTGGGCCTCCAGTTCCTCCTTGGCCTGGGTGCATTGGGCTGAGTTTGATCCCTAGAAGGAGCGGCTCGGGCCTGACCTCTTGGCACTTGAGGTCTGGCCTGAGTGTTACCGGAGTCAGCTCTCCGTTGCCTTTCAGAGACCACCTGGTTTGTCCTTATCCTTTGAGGATTAGGACGCTCCTGATGGGCTCTGTGCCCTGTCTGAGGAGTCCGGACCTTAGTAGTCCTCGGCTTTGCCTGAGGCCTCCTCTGTCCTAAGTTCCTTCTGCTCTGAGCATTTCTAGGCTGGGCCTGAGAAGTGCTGGGAGCAGAGTTCTTCCCAGATTGAGGATTCCTAGGCTGAGCCTTGGAGTTCCCTTGATCTGTCTTCCTTGACTCAGGATGAGGAGCCTTGGTCTTTCCCTTAGGTTTTGGCCTTGGTTCCTCAGTCCTTTGCCTGACAGGTTCAGCAGGCATTTTCTCCTTCCCTTTGCCTTTGTCCTGACGAGCAACACTTAAGCTCTTGTCATCAGTTAGGGCAGGGACAAACTTCTTCTGAGAGTTGCTCCCTGAAGCACCTCTCTTTTTCTTGCCCTTTGGGTCTTTTGAGGCATCATAGCCTAACCCAGCTTTAGCACCATCAGTCAGCTGAGAGAAACTTGTTAACTCATCAACCACTTGGGTGGATGTGTATAACTTCTTCAGCTTAACCTCAAGATGCCCATTTGTTACTTTCAGGGCCTCAATTTCAGTGGTGTACTGAAGCACCAACTCTTCATGAGCTTTCTCTTTTGAGATCAGCTCAAGATCCCAAGTAGTTTGCTCAGCACAAAGGCGAGCTTGCCACTCAGTTTTGAACATCACTCTAAGAGCAATTCGCTCAATCATCAGTTGTTCCTGAGCAAGGAACAGATCAGTATCACGAGTCTCAATCAACGAGCTGATTACACCTTTCAGTCTTTCTACCTCCAGTGGAGCTTCATCATGCTTGTTCCGAGCATGAAGCAGCTCTTCCTGAAGATGTACTAATCTGAGGGCTTCCTCAGTATCTCTTATCTGAGAGACTCAGTTAGCCGATCGTTCTCTCCACTCAGTTGCGCATTCACATCCACTATGTGAGTATGAGTCTCATGCAGCCTTGAGAAGTCAACCATCAATTGCTCTAGGGCGAGCTGAAGGTCGAGTTCTCCTGCTGAATCTGAGCTAAGCTCAAGTGCGTGATCAGGAGAAGAGGCAGAAGAACATACCTCATCATCTGCCATCAGGCAGAGGTAATCATACTCCTCATCGGAGAAGAGTTCAGGGGACCGGCGTCCTGGGCCATCTGAATCTGAGGAATCCTCAGCAAGCAATGCTCTCCGGTCTGATGCCCTGAGCTCTCTCTTGGCTCTCCGATCCTCTTGCTCACGAGCACTGAGCTCCGGACAATCATACTGATAATGTCCGGTCTTTTTGCAGTGGTAGCACTGATCTATATCAGAAACAAGTTTCTTGTCAGTGTACCTCTTATCTGATGACTCCCTCCTGCTCCCTGATGATCGTTCAGGTTTGGAGCTTGAACTTCTGGGCTCATCATCTCTCCTCTTCTCATCTCTTCGTCGCTCAGACTCGTTACGATCCCTCCTGGAATCTGAACCCCTCCTTTCTTCTCTTCGGGGACTCGATCTCCTGGGGCTGGAGTACCTGCGATCACGGCTGTCAGTATAAAATTTATTATACCTTCCAAATCGAGAGTTCAGTTTCTCAAAACGCCGTGCCATCAGGCTGTACTCCAAGGCTAGCTCATCCTTGTTCATGTCCTTCAGAGACTTAGAGCCAGATCCAGCCTCAGGCTCAGGAGTAGCTTTAAGAGCCACGCTCTTTTCCTTTTCAGGAGTCTTCTCCTCACTAACTTCCTCACTGACAACACCCTTCTTCTTCCTCTTATCGAGGTTGAATTCCAGAGCCTTTAACTCTGAGAATAGGTGAGAGTGAGTAATGTTTGTAAGATCCTGAGTGTTCTTCAGTAAGATGACTCATGTGTCCCATCTTTCAGGGAGACAGTTCAGGATTTTAGAAGACACCTCCCTCTTGGGAAACTCCTTCCCAAGGGTTGCTAGCTCGTTCATCATCTTAATGAACCGAGCTTCCATCTGATCGATGGATTCTCCCTCTAACATCTGGAAGGCTTCAAACTTCCTAATTGCAAGATCTCTCTTGTTCTCCTTGATCTTTTCTAATCCCTCACTCATTTCCCTCAGGGCATCCCAGATTTCCTTTGCAGTCCTCAAATGCATGAGCCTGACCAAATTCTAGTAAGAAACGGTGTGGAGTATAATGTTCTTGGCAACATTATCCAGTCTGATTTGCTTAATCTGATCAGAATTAAGCGCGGACCTCTCCACTTCTTCATCTCATGCGGCTGGAACAGGGACATTGCCAGCAAAAGGCCAGGTCATCTGAAGATTCCTCATAAACCTGATCGGACCATTCTCAATCACCTGAGGCATCTGATCATGGATAGAGTAGAGATGTGCAAGTACCCTGAATTTCCAATAGTCATAATTATCAATAGAGAATTCAGGAAGATTGCCTTCGAGGCATTTAGAACCGGATGCCATGATATGCATTTTTCAGAAACGAGATCTATTCAGTAGACCACCAAAAATTTCTCCTCAGAAACTGTTGGTAAACAAAGTCAGTGGTCTTTTGAACCACTGCTCTGATACCACTTGTTGGTCCCGAAACGAGTACAATCAGTGTATGGGGGGATTACACTGATGTCAGATTTTTCTGAAAGACTCAGAAAAATGCTCTTACACTCTCAGTCAGGATTTCCTGAATTACTCAGGATGCTGAAGGTCCACAGGAACAGCAAGGACAGTTCAGTAACGAGTCAGATAAGCTGAGTGTGAGTAATGTGCTCGGAAGCTCAGTAGAGATAACAAACCTACTGACTGCTTGGAAGTGAGTCAGTTGGACTACTATCTCAGTGAGCTAGAGTACGTGCGGAAAGTGAGCCCTAGATTCTACTCGTTTTAGTTTCTGAAAGCATTTTCTCTGAATTGCTTAGTAAACTGGTGGTTAGGGCTGAGTGCACCGTATTAAGATTCAGGATGATTGATTCAGTCCTGAGGATAAAACAATGCAGAATGTTCAGTTTATTATGATGACAGTTATGATCCTGAACAAAATAGTAAATCAGCACACATGGGACTTTTTAACGTGGTTCGGAGATAACCAACTCCTACGTCCACGACCTGATTTAACAGGAATCTATCCTCAAAACCCTGAGGATAGGTGCTTGGTTTTACGTGCCAAGGGACACGAGTAGCCAATTTCCTCTCTTAGGAACTGACCCCTGGGTGTTTTACAAGTCCCAGTCCTTCTAACCAACCAATCTCACACCCTGAGTGGTTTGGTATTCTGGTTTCCAACTTAGATAGCTCTAGCAATGCAAAACAATGCTAAATATTAGAGCTATCGTTCTAAGCAAATACAGAGTGAATCCTACTACAACACTAGGGAAATTTAATTGCAGAGTGTTGCTTATAGTATGCTTTGAGAGCTTAGATTCTTGAGAGTTTTCTCTTGGAAATTTTTCCGTTCACCTTGAATGGGTGCAAGGTTCTTCATATTTATAGGCAAGATTCAAAATAGATCCGTTGGAGGAGATCAAATCAAATCTTTCCTATTTTGGGGTGGTTGCAGGCTAGAAATACTATTTGACCTAACCGCCATGCTTATTCAGGCAAGTCTGTCCCATCGCCTGCAACTTTGAGACGCATTAAATGCTGCGCAGACTCCATACATACGTGTCAAAAGATCATTGGCTCTTCGTTCTAACGGCTAGTTAACTTTCAGACATTTGTCCTTCCTTGTACATTCAATACTTTGAGTCTCTTGTTAATAACTCAGTCTGAACGTGTGTCTTAATGGAGTCTTACTGACATTCTCTTTGTCTCTTATCCCATAGCATAAATAACATTTTGCTTTGGACTTACATGATTCAGGTGATCTGAACTAATGCCCGAGTCAGGTCTTATGTGTATTCAGCACAGCCTGATAGATTATTCAGCCCAGTATGTGTAACCTTTTTGCTTTGAACTTACATGATTCAGGTAAACTGAACCAAGGCCTAAGTCAGGTCTTAAGTGCATTCAGCACAGCCTGATAGGTAACACTTACTCTTCACTGACTAAGTTCTGTCCTGAGTATGCTTAGTGTACTCAGTAGAAACATCAGCCAATGGTACTTCAGGATTAACTTCAGGTCGGATCATCAGGCTTCAATCTTCAGCTTCAGACCCAGGCAATCTTCAGCAAGACTGACTGACTCCTTCAGGATGGATTATACTTCAGACTTCAGTAAATTGGGTCGACTCCAATATTCTTCAGTCTTCAGCAAGTTCCTCCTGTACTGAATTTCTAACCTAACTATCCTGAACAGCTGTACTTAGGCAGATTCATCAGGGGTTTTGGGATCTAATCAAAATACTCAGATTGTCCCAACACCAACGGCTAGTTTATTTCAACTTATAAATAAGGGCACCAATGAAGATTTCAATGATCGATTAACACGCGTTCAAGCTTGCCGAAACTCTGTCAAAATCTTTACTCGTACTCAACACCATTCTTTCATATTAATCCATTGTAAGCTTTGTAGAAGCTTTTTGAAGTCGATTGCTTTCGAGCATAGACATTTATAAGAGAGTAGTACTCTCAAAGTTTGTGAGCAAGTGAGAGAGAAGTTAGTGGAGAGCCCCACAAGTCCAGTTGGATTGTGGAGAGTGGAATAGGACCTTTTGTCCGAACCACTATAAATTCTGGTGTCTTGTGTTCTTTACTTTTCTGTTCTTGACTGCGCACAAATCACTAACAAGGGTTTTCATTAAAAACGTTTCTGCACTCAAACACACAGCGCACTATTTTCAAAACCAGATGACTCCTATTTTGTTTGTTGTTTTTAAAATAAACTTGAAATTGGAAAAAGGTTTTGAAACCTATCAAGTCTATTCAACCCCCCCTTCTAGACTTGACGTAGTGTTTCTTTCTCTAAAACCTGCCTTTGGGACCAACAGAATATCTTTGCTAGGTTTGCTGTTCCTCGATCCTTGATTAGTGATGGGGGTAGTCACTTTGTGAATAGGGCATTGGGAAATCTTCTAGTGAAGTACGATGTGAAGCATAAGGTGTCGACGGCCTATGTTGGTCCCAAAGGCAGGTTTTTTGGGAAGAATACCTTTGAACAAGTCTAGAAGGGGGGGGTTGAATAGACTTGTAAGTATTCAAAAACCTTTTTCAAATTATTCGGCTTATTCAGAAAACCAGCAGACTACTTGAAGTAGTCTGATTTTGAAAGTAGTGCGCTGTGAATAGTGCGGAAACGTTTTGAATGAAAATCGGCTTTTAGGAGATGTGCACAATTAAGAATAAAAAGAAAAACAAAGAGACACAGGGGATTTATAGTGGTTCGGACCAACTGTCCTACATCCACTCTCCCCAATCCAACTTGGACTTGAGGGTCTCTCCACTAACTTACTTACTCACTTACTTACACAGTTTGAGAGTACTACTCTCTTTACAACTTGTCAATGCTATAATTGTAATTGACTTCTCACAGCTTCTACAAAGCTTTTACAAAGGATAAGTATGGATGGTGTTTTTTAGTGTAAGTGATAAAACTGACAGAGTATTGGCTAGCTTAATATGCGTGTGAATCAATACTAAAATTATCACTATTACTCTAATTTATAGGGTCAAATAACTAGCCGTTGGAATGGACTAGAAATCTGAGATCCTATAATCTCGTATTCAATCAATCATTGTGATTGATTGAATTCCCTTCTTGATTCCACTCAATCTTCGCGATCTTCAATCAATCAAGTTTGTCCCCTTGATTGATTGATCATCCATTCTGGGAATCTTCCTTTTATGTCGCAAGTCAACCCTTAAAGTTGATTCTGAAGAATCTGGGCCGAGCACAAAACCTCAGCTGATCTGTCTCCTCAGCTGGTGTATCAGTCTGCTGATACTTGAACCTCAGCTGATGTGAAAGTCTGCTGGTGTGCACCTCAGCTGGTCTTCTTGACTTCGTCTGGATACGTCTTTTATCCATGGTCCTTGTCTTGTCTGCGACATGCTCTCAGCTGATCTAATAATCTTCTGATATCAGCTGATCTTCTCTTCAGCTAACGGCTGATATTAACTTCTCTGATGATCTGCTCTCGATGCTCCAGTGTCAGCTGCTTAAAACTTCTGTCTTCTAAAGTTGGCTAAGTCCACAAGGTCTCAGTTGGTCTTCTCTTCTATGATAGCTTCGGATCTTCTAGGCAGCAAGGTAGGTTCCCCCTCACTTGAACCTATCTAATCCTAACTACTCATCAGCTGACTAACATGTTCAGCTGGTCCTATTACAAGCTGATTGGTTTATTATATCATCAAAACATCTAACACAGAAATCCTAACAGCCTACAATCATCAAACTAATGAATTGGCGGAAGTATCTAATCGCCAAATCAAGCTCCTCCTTGAGAAGACCATTAATATAAATAGGAAAGATTGGGCTCTTAAGTTGGAGGATGATCTTTGGGCATATTGTACGGCCTTCAAGACTCCCTTGAATCTTTCTCCTTACCAAATAGTTTATGGGAAGCCTTGCCACTTACCCGTCGAACTCGAGCATAAGGCTTATTGGGCTACAAAGAAATTGAATTTTGATGAGAAGTTGTGTGGGGAGAAGAGATTTTCGCAATTACATGAATTGGATGAATTTAGGGATAACGATTAAGAGAATGCCAAGATCTTTAAAGAAAAGACAAAGAGATGGCATGATGCTAACATCAAAGAGAAGTCCTTCAAGATGCTTGATCAAGTCCTTTTGTTTATTTCAAGGCTTAAATTGTTTCCCGGGAAGTTGAAATCAAAGTGGAGCAATCTCTAATTGCTTTGCAAGTGGTTGGTATGAGCTCATGAATGATAAGGGGGAACTTTTCTATGCAAATGGACATCGTTTGAAGCATTATCACAACTCAACGCCAAAGGAAGTGACAAACCAGTTGAGGCTCTTTGATTTCGATCCACCTTGAGTTGAGCTTTAGAGTCGTCCGGCTAAGGGATGTTAACCTAATTGCTAGATGGAAGGTAACCCATCCTTTTTGTTTATTATGTAGTTTGTTTCTTATTTTTGTGTTGATTAGTGTTTTTTATTGTGTAGGTGTTTATTGTCCAAGGGATGCTCTAATGGTGCCATTATTCTAAGGGGTGAGGCATTGTATCTTATCTCTTTTGAAGTACTTGGCTTAGCTAAGTTTGGGGGTGCTATCTCTTGTGGTAGTTTGCTTAGATTCTTGTTAGACTTTAAGTTTGCTTTAGTTTGCTTTGATTGTGATGAATTGTCTTGGATTTCTTAATGATGCTTTTAGTAGCTTGCTTTGATTGTGTGCATTGCATGATCTTTTCTCCACTTTGTCAAACTTTTTACACCCCTGGTCCAAAAAAGTTTAGGGGTGTGTTCGTTTTGCAAATCTCATTGCAATGCCATGTTTAGGTTGATTGTAGTATCTCTTTCATGTTTTGTGATCATTATGCCTAGTAGGATGACTTGTTTTGCTTGTTGATTTTAGCCATATTGTTGCTAGTTTAGAGTGATGGATGCATGAGATAGTCTAATTATTGTATGGATGGTGTTGAGAGCTCATGTTAGATGTAGTGGATGTATGATTTGATTCATGTCTTGTTTAGAGTGTTATTGATTCTATGATTCTTGATAATTTAATGATTTGAGCATTTTGAGATGATATGGGTCTTGATCAACTTTTACCCATGAGGTTTGAGCCATTTATGCCCGTTTCAATCTTGAACGGATGATATTCTTTGATGTGAGTTCCACACATGTGCATTATACTCTAGAACTTGGCTTTGGTCTTATTTGAGGCTACATTAGATGAAGAGTTCACATGATATGATTTGAGGCCATTTTTATCTATATTGAGTCACTTAGCCTCTATGAGCCTAACAATGATATTATGATCCATTGTTTACCATTTTTGTGCCTATAGACCTTTCCTTTGGCTAACCACACTTTAAGACATTCATCCTTCCTTTTTTGAACTCTATTGTTCCTATGATTAGTAGAGTGAAAAGAAGGAAGGAAGATTGGTGATATCATGAAGATTATGGTGGCTAAATTGGAAAGAAATTGTGATTGAATGGGAAACAAATGCAAAAGGCAAGAGCAAGTGCTAGCAAAGCCTAAAGAAAGGTTGATTTCTAAGTGTTGTGAGTATGATCACAATGTGTTAAAAAGGGAAGAAATTGCTTGAAAAGTGTGATCTAGAAAGAGCATTAAAATGAGAGTGCTAATTGCATGAAGAGGTGAATGTTCTCAATGTTGATTCCTTCTTGCTTTACTAATCATACTTAGTCACTTTATCCATATCTATCCTTCCCTACCAAAGAGCCAAAACTACAACCTTGATAAAGTCCTCATTGATGTGTGAACTATTTGTCATTTCAAGTGGTGGAGAACTTAGACACAAGCCAAGCTTATGGTAGTATATGCATGTGGTGTGATGATTGAGAGAACCTCAAACACTTGAGAGATGAGGTAAACACTTCCTTGTGAGGATATTGACTCATTGATTTGATATATTGTTCATTGACTCTTTGTTGATGGTGATTAGATGATGTCTCATTCCTAGACTTGCATGATATTAGGTTATATGTCCATGGCATTTGATGTTGTGCTTGATGCTTCATTGATACAATTATTCCCCTATCTTATCGCTTCATTGCTCGAGGCCGTGCAATAATCTAGTTTAGGGGTGTGATTAGGGTCATAATTGTATCATTTTGCATCTATTTCTATATGTTTTGATGAGCTTATGTTCATATTTGACCATAAAATGATATACTTGTGCATTTGACCATTGTTGGCTAGAAAGTTGTGTTTATAGGTGAAAACAAGCAAAAATGTGAAGAGACGAGCAAGTTCGATTAAGTTCAGATTTCTTGAGTTGGTCCAAATGGTGCAAATGATATACCATGTTGAAGAACTCGAAGAGAGGGTCGCAACGGAAAAAGAATCAAGTCAATCGGAGCTCTAGAACTCAAGATATAAGAAAACGAGGAAGTCGAAGATCGACCGGCACAGAATCGTCTTGATCGCGCGCCCAGCTGAAGGAGCTCGTGCGTCCATCTGAAGGTGATCGCGCATCCGTGATTAGCATTAAATATGCATATATTTTATCTATTTTGTGTATTATTTTGTGTACTATAATGTATTTTTAGCGTATTTATATATAATTTCACATTTTCCAATTAGTTATAAGTATTGTGTTTTCTATATAAATAAGAGATGCATGTATAATTCAACCTGACCATTATGTCTATTGTATATTGTTGAGGTCTTAAGTGGAGTTATACTTATCCAAATTTTATGATATTGAACACCTAAGACAATGTACTAAATACTTAAGACATTTTAGTGATCCAATTTTACAAGTTTGGATTGTATTTGTACTCAAAAGTGAAGACTCCATTTCTGTCCAATGTTTGGACTCAAAACACATTTTTGTATTTGCACAATATCTGGAGCCTCACTAATCCAATTGAACCAATTCCAATTTTATTTGATCACTAATTCGTTGCTCTACAACTTGTCTTTAGGGCTCAAGTGTCAAAAGTTCCGGCTTCAATGGACAAAATGACAATCAATGCAAGGGCTTCAGAATTCCGCCATCTCAGGACACATGTTGGGAAACAATTCACCATAATTCACACAAAAGTCCAATTTACACAAGACCAAAGCCATTGGTTAGCCAAGAAATTCATCAAGACACAGTAAAAATATTAAAGGCGTTTATTTTGTGCAAGTTGAGATATCTGCTTTTCAAGAGACCACCACAATTACGCGGAGAAAAACAATCCAGTTTTACCAACTTCACTATTCTGGTCATAACTCACAATATAGAGATCCGATTTTTGAGATCTTAGACTCCTTGGAAAGCTAATCCAACGGTCTACAACTTTAATTCAGAGGTCAAAATAAATTCGGATATCAAGGGTAATTAAATTACTGATCTTTAAAGACCACGTGAATTGTTTGCTAGAGTCTTCATGATTCACTATTTGGAGGCCTATATAAAGAGCCCTTTAGCAACCCTTGAAGGCATCCCATTTTCCTTGTAATCCTTCTATCTTAAGTCTAGTATCTCTCTTAGAAATATGAGTTCTTATTGTATTAGTATGAGTAGCTAAATATTTTACTAGAGTTAGGGATGAAGCTTTAGTAAGGTATTAGTGATGTTTTTGGTTATTCAATAAAGATTTTCAAAGTTTCAATCCTTTAGTCATTTGATGAGTTTTTAAGAAAGGTTTTGATGTGTCATTATTTTGATTTGTTGTAAACTTATTGGCACAACAACAAATGCTTAGTTTTACATGTCAATTATTGATTTTATAAACTTGTTAGAACAACTAAAGGTACTTTTCAAAGTATTATACGTGCTCAATGTTATATCTTCCGATTGAAATCTCTTGATTGTTAGATTTCGATTGAGTTATCAAAGATAACCAAGAATAACTCTAGTATCTTCACTTAAAGTTGAATCCCGAAGCTCTAGTATTTTGTTACTCTATTGAAACCTCTCAACTAGTTTGTATCTTTTTCTTCCAAATCTCCCTTTTGTTCGACACTCGGTCTCCCGAGAAATTTTATTACTTGAAATCAACCTACACTTGGGTACGTAACTCTCAAGGAGCTCTCAAGTTTTTGGCGCCGTTGCAGGGGAGGTTTTGCGGAGAATAAATCCATCGGTTGTGAGGTTTATCCTCACAGGTTTGTGAGTTCTTCTCTTTATCTATTTACTGTATTATATTTATTTGTATGCATAATTGGACTCGTGATATTATAAGTGGTCGTTTAATAAGAGGTTATAACATTAATTTTAGGAATATTGCATCAAGTATGGCCGACAATGAAAGTGTTGATGGAGATAATGTTCAAAACCAAAATGATTTTGAAAGACGCAATAATGAAAATTTGCATGTGCGTTCTATGCGTGAATTTATTGAGCCCCAATGAAATTCGGTTCCATCATGCATGGTATATCCTCAAAATGCAAATAATTTTAGGTTTAAACATGACATGATTCAATTGCTCCCTAATTATCATGGTTTTGACTCTGAAAATCCTTACTTGCATTTAAAAGAATTTGAAGAAATTTGTGCAACATTTAATGAACCAATGTGTACTCAAGAAGCTATTAAGCTAAAGTTATTTCCTTTTTCTCTTAAAGATAAAGCAAAAAACTTGGCTTAATTCTCTTAAACCAAACTCAATTACATCTTGGCAACAAATTCAAACTGAATTTTTGAAAAAATTCTTCCCGATTAATAAGACGAATGCTTTAAAAAAAGAAATCAAGATTTTTTTCCAAAAGAGTGATGAGCAATATTTTAAATGTTGGGAACGTTTTAAGGATTTATTAAATGCTTGCCCTCACCATGGTTTTGAAACTTGGAGAACCGTAAGTTTCTTCTATGAAGGTTTAAACGCTGAAACAAAACAATTTGTGGAAATGATGTGTAATGGTGAATTTTTGGATAAAAATCCTGATGATGCACTTGAGTATTTAGACCATCTCGTTGAAAAAACTCAATCTTGGTATAATGAAAATACTTCTGAAGGTTCAATTAGATCTAAGCTTAAAATTCTAAAGGAAAATACAATTTAAGTCAAGAAGACGATCTAAATCCTAGAATTGAAAGTTTAACTAAACAAGTTGAAAGTTTATAACTAAAGAAACCTAAGGAAGTAAAATTTGTGCAAAATGATGACATATGTGAAATTTGTGCCATTAATGGACATGTAACTAATGAATGCCCACAAATTCCTATTTTCAAAGAGATGTGTCATGAACAAGTAAATGCATTATCTAATTTTCAAAATTCATATCCATCAGCTTTTTCTGAAACATACAACCCAAATTGGAAAAATCATCCAAATTTTAAGTGGAAAAATGAAAGTGTGTCACAACCTTTTCCCACCCAGAAAAACCCCAACTCCAATTTCACCCAATATAATAAACCACATATAAAAAGCCTTGAAGAAACTTTACAAGCCTTTATGCAAGGACAAACAACCATCAACAACCAAACGTCACAAGCCATCAATGATATTAAAAGTACATTATCTACTTTAACTAATTTCTTAAGAACAGTTGAGAAAGGCAAGTTTCCTGCTCAACCTCAACAAAATCCTGCTGGGCAATGTCAAATTTCCTCTGATGCACCAGAAAATTTTAATTTTGTCACCACTTTACGAAGTGGAAAACTAATTGACAAAATAATCAACCTTAAGAAACATGAAGTTGAGTCAACCCAGACCCCGAATAATGAAGATAAAAATGAAGGAGAAGATGATAGTAAGAATTTAAACCCTATTAAGAAATCATTCACTGCTCCTTTTCCTCAAAGATTACACCTAATTAAGAAATTGGACCAAAACGCTGAAATATTTGAGGTTTTGAAACAAGTAAAAGTTAACATTCCACTATTAGATGCAATAAAGCAAGTTCCATCTTATGCCAAATTTTTTAAAGATTTGTGTACTGTAAAGAGAAAACCACATGTTCAAAATAAGGCATTTTTAACAGAGAGTGTAAATTCTATTTTTCAACAAGAAACCCCTCCTAAATACAAAGATCCTGGTTGTCCAACAATATCTTGTATTATTGGGAATACAAAAGTAGAACATGCACTTCTTGATCTTGGTGCGAGTGTTAACCTTTTACCGTTTTCTGTGTATAAACAACTGGATTTGGGAGAATTAAGGAAAACTACTGTCACACTTCAATTGGCAGATCGTTCTATAAAAATTCCAAGAGGTATGGTAGAGGACGTGTTAGTGCAAATTGATAAATTCTATTTTTCTGTAGATTTTATTGTTTTAGACACATGCCCAGTCTCAAATCCATCATCTTAACATCCAATCATTTTAGGAAGACCATTTCTTACAACTTCTAATGCTTTAATAAACTGTAGAAATGGTGTTTTAAATCTTTCTTTTGGAAATATGACTTTGGAGTTAAATGTTTTTAACATTTCTAAGCAACCACAAAGTAATGATGAGGCTAATGAAATTGATGTAATTGAGACATGTACTCTTGAACAATTGATAACCTCATTTTCTGATCCATTAGAAAATTTGATAAATGATTGTGTCAATGATAACAGTTCGGAGTTTGATTTCATTACTATGATTTCACAAGTTTCAAAGCTTAATGAATGGAAACCCAAATTTGAACAATTATCAAAGTCTGAAAAGGCTCCAACCCCGTCAAGCGAGCAACCACTAGTTTTAGAGTTGAAGCCTTTACCATCAAATTTGAAATATGCTTTTTTGGGTGCTAATGATACTTATCCGGTAATAATATCCTCTAAATTAAGTTATGATCAAGAGCATAAATTATTAGAGGTATTAAAGATTCACAAGCATGCGATAGGGTGGTCTATATCAGATATAAAAGGAATTAGCCCATTAATTTGCACTCATAATATTTATTTAGAGGAAAATGCTAAACCCTCTAGGCAGATGCAACGAAGACTTAACCCTAATATGAAAGAAGTGGTGAGAAATGAAGTTATTAAGCTATTAGACAATGATATTATCTATCCTATCTCTGATAGTAAATGGGTAAGTCCTACTCAAGTTGTGCCTAAGAAATCTGGAGTAACTGTAGTAAAAAATGATAAAAATAAATTGATTCCAACTAGGACTGTTACTGGTTGGCGTGTATGCATTGACTACAGAAAATTAAATTCAATGACAAGAAAAGATCATTTTCCCTTACCTTTTATGGACCAAATTTTGGAAAGAATTACTGGGCATGAATTTTACTGCTTCTTAGATGGATATTCAGGGTATAATAAAATTGCAATTGCACTAGAAGATCAGGAAAAAACAACATTTACATGTCCTTTTGGAACATTTGCATATCGTAGAATGCCATTTGGACTATGTAATGCCCCAGCAACATTCCAAAGATGTATGGTAAGTATTTTCAGTGACATGGTTGAACGTTTTCTTGAAGTTTTCATAGACGATTTCTCTGTCTTTGGAAATTCTTTTGATGATTGCTTAATAAACTTGGCTAAAGTCTTAGCTAGATGTGAGGAGAAAAATCTTGTTCTTAACTGGGAAAAATGTCATTTCATGGTAACTGAAGGAATTGTGTTAGGCCACATTGTTTCATCAAAAGGAATAGAAGTTGACAGGTCCAAAATTGATCTAATAGCCAACCTACCAACACCAAAATCAGTTAAAGATATTAGATCATTTCTAGGACATGCAGGTTTTTATAGAAGGTTCATAAAAAATTTTAGCACAATTTCAAGACCATTATGCAACCTTTTATTACAAGATATAGTATTCGAATGGAATGACTCTTGTGAAAAGGCTTTTGTAACACTCAAAGAAATGCTCACTTCTACACCTATTATGCAACCTCCTGATTGGACTCTACCTTTTGAAATTATGTGTGATGTTAGTGATTATGCTGTCGGAGCCGTGTTAGGACAGAGAAAAGATAAGAAACCTTATGTGATATATTATGCAAGTAAAACTCTTATCAGTGCTCAAATGAATTATTCCACTACTGAAAAAAAATTACTTGTTGTAGTATTTGCACTAGAAAAATTTAGATCTTATCTTGTTGGCTCATCTATTGTTGTTTATACTGATCATTCGGCTTCAAAATATCTACTAGCAAAGAAAGATGCAAAGCCAAGATTAATTAGGTGGATACTTTTACTTCAAGAATTTGATATAATAATCAAAGATAAAAAGGGAGTGGAAAATGTAGTGGTTGATCACTTATCCAGACTTACATGTGATGAATCTTTCGAGGTAAGCCCCATAAATGACTCTTTTCCCGATGAGCAATTATTCACCGTGTCTAATGGTCCATGGTTTGCGGATATTGCTAACTTTCTTGCGGCAGGTCAAATTCCAATTCATTCGAATGCTCAAGATAAAAAGAAAATTTTTAGGGAAGTAAGAAATTTCTTTTGGGATGACCCATATCTTTTTAAATATTATCCTGATCAAATATTAAGAAGATGTGTACCAGATAATGAGATTCAAAGCATAATAACTTTTTCTCACTCTGAAGCTTGTGGGGGCCATTTTTCAACAAGAAAAACCGCTGCAAAAATTTTACAGTGTGGATTTTATTGGCCAACACTTTTCAAGGACACATATGAATTTTGTAAATCTTGTGATCGATGTCAGAGATTAGGGGGCATAATTCGTAGAAATATGATGCCATTAAATCATATCCTAACTGTTGAAGTATTTAATTGTTGGGGAATTGATATTATGGGTCCTTTTAATCCACCATCTTTTGGTTATCAATATATTTTGGTTGGAGTCGACTACGTTTCAAAATGGATTGAGGCAATCCCTTGCAAAAAATAATGATCATAAAATTGTTTTAAAATTTTAAAAGAAAATATTTTTTCAAGATTTGGAATGCCTCGTGCAATTATTAGTGATGGCGGTTCACACTTTTGTAACAAACCTTTTGAGAATTTAATGAAAAAATATGGAATCCATCATAAAGTGTCTACCCCATACCACCCAAACACTAGTGGGCAAGCTGAACTCGCTAATAGGGAAATAAAACATATCTTGGAGAAGACAGTCAACTCAAATCGAAAAGATTGGTCAATCAGGTTAGTATATGCACTATGGGCTTATCGGACAGCATTCAAAACAATACTTGGTATGTCTCCTTACCGACTTGTCTATGGTAAACCATGTCATTTACCTGTTGAAATAGAACATAAAGCTTTTTGGGCTATTAAAAGGTTTAATTTCAATCTAGAAAAAGTTAGTACTTTAGGAAAATTTCAACTAAATGAATTGGAGGAAATCAGAAATGATGCATATGACAATTCTAGAATTTACAAAGAAAAAATGAAAGTGTTTCATGACAAGCACATTGTCAGGAAAACTTTTGAAATAGGGAAAAAAGTTCTTCTATATAATTCTAGATTACATCTGTTTCCTGGAAAATTGCGCTCAAAATGGTCAGGACCCTTTATTATAAGAACTGTATTTTCAATTGGAGCGGTTGAAATTGAAAATCCAAAAACAGGTGATGTGTTTAAAGTGAATGGACAACGTCTAAAAGCATATCTTGGAAATTTTAGTAAGGAGATTGAGTCAGTATCTCTTACTGACACGGCTAGTAATATTATGTGAATTTTATTTTTTGGAATAAATGGCGGATTCGGTACTCCGTGACTTCCAAGTCGGTATTTCAGTTACCCACAAAACTGAATTGTAAAAAAAAAATTAAAAAAACAAAAAAAAAATTATATTATATATAACACTCATATTTAACGGTAACAATGATGAGTGTATCACCACCACTTATCTTTCCGAACGGTCATGAACGGCTAGTTTTTAAATTTTTTTCAAAAAAATTACTCTATAAATACCTAATTTTACTCCCATTTCTAAACACCCCTCTTCAAGTTATCATAAACTCAAACAAAATGAGTAAAATCTTTCTCTTCATCATCACTCTTGCCTACTTTGTCATGCTTGCTATTTGCTATTTCAATGAAGAAGAAGAATTCGGTGCATTACCTTGGATTGTTGCGGCAATTGCATTGCAATTTATAATGTTAGCTTGGGGAGTAGCATTTTTGTAATTGTAATGTAATTTCTTGTTGTTTAATAAATTTTTAATCTTTCATTTTTGAATAGGTCGACGAAATGGACACTATGGATGCGGCAATTGCCTCTTTAAATAAATGCTTTCCTTGCTTCATTAAAAAGGATTTGATTAAGATATATTATGCTCGATGTGAAAGATTACGATTAATGAAGATTAAAGGAATACCACTTGATCTTCAATGGTTGATTGAAGCAAAGGTTAGAATTGGAGGTGAGTTACCTAATTCAATTGTTCCACGCGTGGTTGGTTTGGGTAGATGTTCATTTTCTAAAAAACGAAGGGCTAAAAGAATGGGAGTTTGCTATAAATGTGCTAGATGGACGTGTAACACACGTTGTAAAAATATAGGAATGGCTTCCGATAATCGATTAAATAAAATAGATTTCATTATAAATGGACTGAGTAAGGGGTCAGTGGATAACCAATGGACCTCTCAGACGCATTATATTGGAATAGAGCAAAGAGCTTTAGTCGATTTAAGGAATGAATTAATAAAGGAATATGCACATTGTCTCAGGAATCTAACGTTAAAAGTCCCTGTTTGCCAATTTCTAAGAAAATTGGATGGGAAGCATATCCTCGACTCATAGAAGGCGTTTAAGCCTTTTCTGGACGTAAAACCAGAGGAAGATGTGAGCCACAATCACAACTATTGTCCCCAAGTGGGACCTCAATCTCTTAACTTTCTTTTGAGTTTTGTTTCATTTAACAGTATTTCTCTAATCGTATTATATACGTTTTTCATTTATCTTTGTTTATATAATTTAGTGCTCAGCTTATCACAACTCGTATCATCCTTTCGAAAGTCCAAATATGGCAACTTCATCTTCTAAAAAAATAACCTCTATTTGTGTGTTAGGGGGAGCTGGAAATGGTCTTAATAAAGAATTTGCTCGAGTAGCAAATAAGCTAGGTGGTATACTAGCTCGGAGAAATATCAAACTAGTACACGGAGGAGGTACACTTGGTCTGGTAGGTAATGTTGCCTTGGTAGCATCTTAGGGAGGATCTGAAGTTCAAGGAGTCGTTCACACAGGTATAAAAAGATTTAATCCTACTACAATTGGTGAGGAAATACAGATTTCATCCTTAATGGACATAATGCCAAAATTGATAGAAATCTCTGATGCATTCATAGCCCTTCCAGGTGGTATTCTTACTTTGGAAGAAATATTTAACATTGTATGTTGGTCATGTTTAAGTATTCATTCAAAACATGTAGGACTACTGAATATTAATGGTTATTATGATGGGTTACTAACTTTTTTGGATCATGTAAAGCAACAAGGTTTTATTGAAGAATCAGTACGTCAACTCTTTACAGCAGATTCAGATCCAGAACAATTAATAGAAAAACTCAATGCTTGTGAGATTAAAAGTTGCCCAATCACGTCTCAGGTAAACTGGTTAGGAACTCGACCCAGAATAAATCAGGATGATTTAGATTTACATTTGTGAAAAAAAAATTAAAAAAAAAGGAAAAAATGCATATATATATATATATATATGTCTGTTTGCGTATTTCAAGTTTATTGCTACAAATTTCTCTGTGGAATCAGGCAATCTCTTCTCTTTTACAATTTCGTCTATTCATCATTGAGGACAATGTGTTGTTTAACTTGGGGGGTGGGGATTAGTTGAGTTCTTTTAGAAAATCCAAAAAATTAAAAACACTATAAAGATGGCAGAGTAAAGGGGGTAAGAAAATTCACCTTTTCTTTGTACCTTTGAGACGCATCACAACCACGACTTTTTAAATTTACTGTTTTCTTAATTTTAATACTACCTCCGTCCCACAAAAGTTTGCATACTTTCCTTTTTAGTTTGTCCCACAAAAGTTTGCATACTCCCAAAATGGAAATATTCCTTTAAATCTCCACCTTTAAAATCTTTACCTCACAATCTCCACCATACACATTCTACTCATTACACTTTTTCTTAAAACCTGTGCCCAGGAAAGAACCGCAAACTTTCCTGGGACGGAGGTAGTATATGTTATTTAACAAACTTGGTACAATTTTTTTTTCTATTTTGGTTAAGTACATTCTAATAGATGTTTATAAGTCATCGTCATTTCACACACACACTGTGACAAAAGATTATGGACTATAATTGAATAATTCTACTAATTTTTCTATTTTACAAATGGTTGCAATTGATTGTTGAAAAAAAAATTATTTTAACAAGATTTACATTAGAAAACTGCAACTTTTGTTTAGTGGATATGAACCTACCCTGTGAGAATTTGTGCCTAAATAGCATGTTTGAGCATTCTTTTATGTGAGATACTCTGTCATGAATTATGTTCTTCAGAACTTGTTTTGAATCTGTATTAGTCACTCTGTATGCATACATACGAATGATGAAGGCAATTAAGACTTACCTTTCTTTTCCAATAAAACCTACCGAAATTTTTAATGCCTTAGTAAACCCCTTTGAGCCTAAATAAAACCTTTTCTTTTACCACAAAATCATAATTATCAGTTTTCAAAGTGTGAATAAGGTGAATTATTCTTGTGAAGGTGTCAAAAAATGAAAAAAAAAAAAAGAAATAGAAAAAAAAAAGTGATGTTTATCGGAATAATGATGAGGATGGCAAAGGACAGTATTGAAGAGATTTGAAGATGTGAATCAAAGCCTAAATATAATTCTTCCTACATTTGGTTGCAAACCACTTTGAGTCAAAATCCAGAGCCAATTTTCTTCATAACTTCACCCTAAGCCTCATTACAACCAAATAAAGTCCTTCTAACTTATGTTGCATGCATTGTTGATTGACTGACGGATGTATAACCAAGCCTATGATAGAAATATTCACGATATAGAGTCTGAGCGTAAACACTAGCCACATTGAGAGATGTAAGGCCTGTGAAATCCACTGGCAAAAGCTGTTTATTCTAATAAACTATCTTGTTAAAAACAAAAATATATATATATTTTTTTCATCATGAAAGTTGTTAGCCATATATAGTAAAATATCTAGATAATAGAATTATGACGTAAACTCCATACCTTTTGGTCTCTTAACTTGAGCACAACAGGGGATGACTATCAAACTGTCTATTTAGATTGTATTGAGCATAAAATAGTTCTAAAATGCAATAGTTTGTTAATTTAGATATATTATAACAAAGAATTGGTAAGATGCAAATAAAAGTATCATCACAAAATTATGTTACGCTTTCATCACTAGGGACTAGTAATGAGTTGGTTAGGGAGTGTGATTACCGTTTAAATATGCATATATTTTATCTATTTTGTGTATTATTTTGTGTACTATAATGTATTGTTTAGCGTATTTATATATAATTTCACATTTTCCAATTAGTTATAAGTATTTGTGTTTTCTATATAAATAAGAGATGTATGTATAATTCAACCTGACCATTATGTCTATTGTATATTGTTGAGGTCTTAAGTGGAGTTATACTTATCCAAATTTTATGATATTGAACACCTAAGACAATGTACTAAATACTTAAGACATTTTAGTGATCCAATTTTACAAGTTTGGATTGTATTTGTACTCAAAAGTGAAGACTCCATTTCTGTCCAATGTTTGGACTCAAAACACATTTTTGTATTTGCACAATATCTGGAGCCTCACTAATCCAATTGAACCAATTCCAGTTGTATTTGATCACTAATTCTTTTCTCTACAACTTGTCTTCAGGGCTAAAGTATCAAAAGTTCCGGCTTCAATGGTCAAAATGACAATCAATGCAAGGGCTTCAGAATTCCGCCATCTCAGGACACATGTTGGGAAACAATTCACCATAATTCACACAAAAGTTCAATTTACACAATACCAAAGCCATTGGTTAGCCAAGAAATTCATCAAGACACAGTAAAAATATTAAAGGTGTTGATTTTGTGCAAGCTGAGATATCTACTTTTCAAGAGACCACCATAAATACGAGGAGAAAAACAATCCAGTTTTACCAACTTCACTATTCTGGTCATAACTCACAATCTAGAGATCCTATTTTTGATATCTTAGACTCCTTGGAAAGCTAATCCAACGGACTACAACTTTAATTCAGAAGTCAAGATGAAATTCAGACGGCAAGGGCAATTAAATAACTGATCTTTACAGGCCACGTGAATTATTTGCTAGAGTCTTCATGATTCACTATTTGGAGGCCTATATAAAGAGCCCTTTAGCAACCCTTGAAGGCATCCCATTTTCCTTGTAATCCTTCTATCTTAAGTCTAGTATCTCTCTTAGAAATATGAGTTCTTATTGTATTAGTATGAGTAGCTAAATATTTTACTAGAGTTAGGGATGAAGCTTTAGTAAGGTATTAGTGATGTTTTTGGTTATTCAATAAAAAATTTCAAAGTTTCAATCCTTTAGTCATTTGATGAGTTTTTAAGAAAGGTTTTGATGTGTCATTATTTTGATTTGTTGTAGACTTATTGGCACAACAAATGCTTAGTTTTACATGCCAATTATTGATTTTATAAACTTGTTAGAACAACTAAAGGTACTTTTCAAAGTATTATACGTGCTCAATGTTATATCTTCTGATTGAAATCTCTTGATTGTTAGATTTCGATTGAGTTATCAAAGATAACCAAGAATAACTCTAGTATCTTCACTTAAAGTGGAATCCCGAAGCTCTAGTATTTTGTTACTCTATTGAAACCTCTCAACTAGTTTGTATTTTTTTCTTCCAAATCTCCCTGTGGTTCGACACTCGGTCTCCCGAGAAATTTTATTACTTGAAATCAACATACACTTGGGTACGTAACTCTCAAGGAGCTATCAATCCGCATCTGGGTCCGAGCGAGAATTGTGCACGAGCGCAGGTGCGCGACCTCCAGCTCGCGCTTCCACCTGAACAAGCTCGCGCGCCTAGTGTATTTTCTCAGATTTTAGGGGCACTTTCGTCTTTTGCACATTTTAATGAAGGACATTTTGGTACATGCATGGAGAGTACTATATATACTTCAAGCTCAGATTTCCAAGGAAAATTCTACACACTTCCATTTCATTTTCTTAGATTCTTCATTAGATTAGAAGTTAAGAGAGGTTACTAAGTGGGTTTATTAGATTTTCCAATTTTCAATCTTCAGTTACTTTTGATCCGTCTGTTGGATCGTCGATCCGTTTGTTCCTGCATCTTAGTCATGATTAGAGCTACGTTTCTACACTTCGGTTTTCAATTTCAAGTTACGGATTGCGAGTTGGGATTCCAAGGTAGATGATTGTCATTTCAATTCTCTTGTATTAGGTAAGAACTTTGTAATTTTCTTTCATATTCATTGTTATGATGATTTAGCTTAATTGTAGATTTGTTCATTCAATTAGTCATGTGCTAATTTCTTAATGCATTGGTGTATGAATCTTATGTAGTAGTATGGTGATTCTATTGATCTTATGATTGTTTTATGATATTGGATGATTAATTCTCCTAATTGTTGTGATGAATTAATGCTTGGAATTGCCAATTGAATGTTTGGAACCCTGGTGAATTAGCAAGACATGAGAATTGAGCTTTTCATGAATGTTCTTTATTGAAGGTTGTGCATGCTAAGTGTTTGATGAAATTCCCTTAGGACAATAAGAATTGCCTATGTGATTAGTCACCACAATTAGGGTGTTAAGTGTCATTAGGGAGACCTAGGCACATTAACAAGGCTATTGGTTAATTGATCATCCTATAGAACTTGCATGATTAGGAGATATAGTCACCAAACGAACCATAGGAGGATTACACTAATGTATGTCTTCACTCTTGCTCACTTTTGACAAAAGGTGATAGGTAGTCTTTACTATTTTGCCAAGATTAGTAGATAAACACCAGATCCTTTATTGTTTTCTTAGACATGATTCCTAAAACAACAATCTTACTTTACATTGCCCCGTTTCCCTGTGTTTGATATTATTACTTGGTCAACTTGCCTAGTCTACAACTACCACGTACACTTGCGTGAGATACAAAATTGGCAAACAATGTACCAACGTTGTTGCATGTTTCAACAAAATGTGCCACATGTTGTTTTGGGTTCCTTTTCCCATCAAAGTATTGAAACTTTGGGGGTTAATAGCCTCAGGGCATTATTAAGTCATCAATTCTTTTGGTATATGGCTTGGCATATGTGAAGAAAGATTTGGAACCTTCATCAACTTTTTCCTTCACGGTTTTCAATATGAGATCCTTGAGTTGATCGATATTGATTCCATTCTCAAGAGATATCGGGAATTCTTTAGCAGTCATATCGCTCCCTTCCACTTGATGTTTGGTTAAGGTCTCTCCCTCAATGGTTTTGCCCTTAGAACAACTGACATCGTCGTTATCCACCTGATTCATCAAGTTAGAGATTCGAACGTCTTGCTCTTGGAGTTGTCGTGAAATTCCTTCAATGGACTTCATTAGGTATGCAAGTTGTTCCTTAACAGTTGTGGCATTCGTTGTCATGGTCGGAGCCATATTCGCAGTTGAAAAATCAGATGAGAAACGGGGAGTAGAGCATGTAGAGTTATCCCCTTCGATTTCATCCACGTAGGATAACTTTCTCGCTATCATATCTGCTGACGGGTTTTCTTCTTAAGAAGCATGTGTCAATGTCTTTTTCGATATACTTCTCGTAATAGCATTGGCATTAGATATTTTGGGAGAACCGGGCCTTAAAAGTCGATTTTTTTTTACTTTTATAGAAGAGATGAGAGGTAGAGATTGTCCCACTGGGCGTGCCAAAATTTGTAACAACAAAATTTTCACAATATTAAAATTTATTATTAATAACCCGAAAAAGGAAATTACAATTTGATTTATTTCGGATCTATCGAAATTTTCGGGATTCTACGATCTCTAATTTTCTCCTCTGATTCTTTGGTTCTTGATTTTAGGACTTCGTGAATTTTCTAAAGCTTGCGGGACTTCGATCTTGAAAGATCTTTGATTTTTGGACTTATAACGTTTATTCGAGAGTGTCGAACCTTATTTCGAACCAAACGTTATTTTTAGGGACTTTCTTGGGACTTTGATCTTGAAAGATCTTCAATTTTTGGACTTATAACGCGAAATTAAAATTTATTATTAATAACGTGAAAAGAAAATTACAACTTGATTTATCTCGGATCTACCGAAATTTCAGGATTCTACAATCTCTAATTTTCTCTTCTGATTCTTTTCTTGAATCTTGACTTTGGGACTTTGTCAATTTTTCGAAATTTATGGGAATTTGATCTTAAAATATCTTTAATTTTCAGACCTTGATCTTGAGAGATCTTTAATTTTCGGACATATAACGTTAATTTGAGGGCGTCAAGCCTTATTTTAGATCAAACGTTATTTTTAGGAACTTCTCGGGACTTCGATCTTAAAAGATCTTTGATTGTGGACTTATTAGACTTTGCTCCTCAGACTTGCTCTCTGATTTTGTGTGTGTGTAAGTGTGTCAAATAAGTAGAATGAGACCCCTATTTATAGGTGTAGAATTTCTAGATTTGCAAGCCAGATTTGATGGGCATGGAGATTTGATTTAGGGAATATTCCCAGAATATGCCAGATTTGATAAATCCCAATGATATATTGAAAGATTTGTTGGGTTTCCAAGATTTAATTTATTATACTGGGCTTAATTTGATTTTTTGGGCTCTTAAGGGGCAATTTAATTTGTTAGGCCTTTTGAGACCCAATTTGATTTATCGGGCTTTAGATGTCCGATTTAACTTATTGGGCTTTAGAGGCCCAATTTAATTTATTAGGTTTTAAGAGCCCAATTTAATTTATTGGACTTTAGAGGTCCAATTTGATTTATTAGGCTTTAGAGGCCCAATTTAATTTATTAGGCTTTAGAGGCCCAATTTGATTTATTGGACTTTAGAGGTCCGATTTAATTTATTTTGGAAATTGAATTAATTTGAATTTCCAAATCATAAATTTGATTTAACACGTAATTTCTACATGTTATTTTTTTTATTTCGTTAATTAATTTTAATTGCTTATAGGTATTATCAGTACTACTCTGTGTGGAGTGGACGGACCATTTCATACATGTCGAGGACTATAGGGAGAAAGAGAAGTCTTATCCAAAATTTAAAATTTTGAATTCTCTAACGGATAAGTCGTGTCTCTTCATCTATAAATTGAAGAATAAGTATGAAGGAACAATAACAACATCTCGAGCATTCATTCTGAGCAAGTCTATAGAAAACATATTTTGAGAGAGTTTCATTTCTGTATTGTGTAAAAGTGATTCATATGATAGTTTGCTAGGATTTACTTAGAAAAAATCATGTTTTGTTGTTGTTCCCTCACTTGTAAAGATCTTTGTGATTATCTAAGTGAATTTGGCACCTAAGTGGTGTAACAATGGATGTAGGAGGACTTTTCAGTCTTTGAATCACTATAAATTGCTGTCTTTATTTATTGTTCTTTACTTTACTTAACTCCTGTTACTTACTGAATTTGGAACATGTACAATTGTTTTGAAGTCAGTGCATAAAAGATTCAAACTCAGAATCTACAGCTGTAGACTTTCTAGTAACCCAGTTGTATGTTCAGTTATTTTCATTATTTTTCTTTAACACTTACACTATTTTTGCTGCACACAGAAGTTTTTAGATACACTTTCTAAAGTGTGAGAAACACCTCTGGAAAGACATCCACAAGTTGAGTTTCTATTTACTTTCTTTACAAACTCTACAGCAGTAACTTTTGTCCAAAACACTTGTGGATTTTAAAACATAGGTACTGAGCAGGCTCTAGTTTATGTCTTGTTTTAAAAGTTTTATAATTTTGTTTGAAGGTTTATTCACCCCCTCTACACCTTCACCACTAAGGGACCAACATGACGTTTTCGAGTTCTATATCGAGATTTTTCCTTAGGTCCAACTTGGACATCAATGTATGTTCCATCAAGAGCACCCAAACAACCCTACATAATCCATGACAAATTGATCTCATCAACATTAAATGACTCACTAAAAAATTACATAAACAAAATTACCTTGAACTATTTCCATCTTGGATTGGTTGAATCTTCAGGTACAGGAGTTGGAGTAACAAGGAATAAGTTGTGCAGTTTTAGGATTGCTTTCAAGACTGAATGGATGTAACGGTGGACAGTCTAACTGACATGTCGTAACCGTGACCAACTATACTATATTTTCTATGATGATCCAAAACCCCTAAGAAGATCGAGACTTGTTCTTCCACGGTTACATACTTTTGGTTACTCAACCCTCCTAACTCTCGTAACAAGAAACATAGTCTTGCAAAAGTATTTTGATTCATTTGTAGATTTTCAAATAAGTGGAATCACTTATCACATATAATCTTTTCAGCTTTATAAGTTGTTGAGACATTTCACGTATCATACTATAATGTTGACGTGGTCTAACCACTCTTTTTAGTTTAGTAAAAAGAATGTGTACAACAATTAGACAAAAAACATATCTCCGATGTTTTATATATTCTATTAGCAACAACATGATTTCTGTCATCTGGACCATGGACAATTTGTTTACACGATTCTTTGGAGCTTAGTAGGTTTAATTCTGCACAGGCAAAAACAACAGAAACACTAATTTATGATTTTGAACATAAATTATATTGAATTGCAACTAAATGATTTTGAACATAAATTATATTGAATTGCAACTAAATGATACCAAAAATTAGCCCAATTTGAAAAAAATGATATGAACACATGCCTTTGTCAACCATTGGGAAACATTTAAAACTCTTCTTGATATTATAAATTGAAATCTGAACATGCTTGAAACTGAAATCTCATATGGACATTAGAAAATTAAGAACAATATGTCAAACGAATAGAGACATGCTACAAACTAAATCATACAGAAATTTAGCTCAATTCAAAAAACTGATTTATACACATGGCTTTGCTCAATCATTGGGAAACATAAAATTAGAAACAATATCTAATCCCCTCAATTCATGCTGATATAATTCATACTAGGCTGGAACTGAAAATAGCCAAATTAGTATTTTCATCCATGCGATGCACGGATATAAAATTATATAAATATTAACACTTATTTTATTATTTATTTTTTTACATATTTATGCACATTAATTTAGTAATTATAATATTAAAATAATAAAATTACAAATTTATCTAGTTTTAATACAAATTCGGTATGTATTATAAATAATATTGTTCTGTCATAGCATATTATTGAATGTTATATGAACTTAATAAATTAGTTGCATATAAATTAAAGTAAATATATAAATATTAGTTGAGGCGCATTTTGCACATCTAAAGCAAATGCATGAAAAGCCTTTTATGGATTTTGCTGCATTTGTCCATGCATAATGAGATTTGGTTTGCATGTTCTACAGAAAATATGATTTTGTTTATTTTGCAGAAATTGTGCATGCTTTTGTAAAAATTGATGAGATTCATTTGACTGATAAATTATATTTTATTTATTAGATTTGGTCTATCTTTTCTGCAGAAAATATGATTTTATTTATTTTGCAGAAAGTGTGCATGCTTTTGTAAAAATCGATGAGATTGATCTGACTGACAAATTATTTTTTATTTATTAGTGAACATAACTTTTTTCTTTTTACTATTGATGCATGATACATTTTGATTCTAGTTTGTGTGGAAGAATTATTTAAGAGAATTAGCATATATAGATATTTTTATTTATGCATGATATATTATTGGGTGATTTACAAATATGTTCAAAAAATAATTATAATTACAAATAGGTGTGTGGAAAAAAAAGGTGCTTCTGCGCAGAAAAAAAATGTGCTTCTATGCAAATATTTTGAACCTATTTGTAAATATAGTGACTTTCTTAAACCTATATGTAAATCATCCTATATTATTTATTTTTTTTGGAGGGAAAAATGCAAGGTAATTATTTATTTTCAATTTGTTTCTTTTCACTGTAGAATGCTTGAAGACTTTGGATATAGAAACTAAAAAAAATTGATTGCTTGAGTTAGTTTCTTGCTAAGACATATGTTTTATTTTTTTAAAGAGTTTGGATATAGAAACTTAAAAAATTGAAGCTGCTGAGACATTTTTATTTTTTATAAATAGCTATTTCATGTTTGCTCTTGTTTATTTTTATGAATTTAAAATAATGTAATATATTTTTATGTAGTATATTATGATAAAAGGATTAATTATTTATTACTTTTTATTATTATGTGCAGAGGCATGCATATCTTGTACACTACAAAAAACGCGCGTTTTAGCGACCAAAAATTAGCGACCGCCTATGAGTCGGTCGCTAATTATAATATTAGCGACCGCTTTTAAGTAATTTGCGACCGCTTTAGGCGGTCTCTAAATTTAAAGTAATTTAGCGACCGCTTT